>OX235271.1:7510437-7609723 GCA_944472155.2 Trichobilharzia szidati | reverse complement strand
GCCGCATAACTGGCCTTATTGTAACGACAACAAATATTATATTTTATAATTGTAAGAACCTGAAGAGAAATTATTGAAAAGAATATTCTTCGTTCAGATTGACTTTTAATTCATAATATGGGAATTTTCGACACTATCAAATGGAGAGTTGGTAGAGCTAAAATATGATTGGGGATTACCATACTTTAGCATAGAGGGATTAAGACCATGAAAGTTGGAGGGGTTGAACGAACTTTTTCTGTACACAGAGATCTGGCTTTTCTGTTTCGATAGCCAAAGCTTCAGCAATACAGATGAGTCGAGTACGTAGGGATCTTGAGGAAAATCCTAATAGAAAATGGATTTCCACCACGTTTTATAGATAAGAATATTCATTCAAATCCTAAAAAACGTGAGTTATCAACCGTACCCAAGAAGATACTTTACATGAGCTTGGAATTCAAAGGGGACTTAGCTTCCGATATCATGAAACGGAGGATATCACAATCCCTGAAAAGAACATTCCCTGCTGCATCCCTGAGAATAGCCTTTTCTAGTCGACCATTATTGTTGAATAACCTGGAGGACCAGATCCCGCTGTTGACCAACTCTATGTGTGTTTATCAATTCACCTGCTCTTGTGGAGCTAGGTATATCGGTCGTTCGACACGAGTTTTGTCCAAGAGGGTGCAAGAACACTATCCTGCATGGTTACGAAAAGGTGGTAGTGGAGCAATAAGAAGCGCGATCATTGAACATCTGGTAGATAATGATCACCCTATCTCTATAGCCTCCGCCTTCAAAGTCATCTACAAGGCAAAGAGCAATCTACCCAAATCCCTACGTACTCGACTCATCTGTATTGCTGAAGCTTTGGCTATCGAAACAGAAAAGCCAGATCTCTGTGTACAGAAAAAGTTCGTTCAACCCCTCCAACTTTCATGGTCTTAATCCCTCTATGCTAAAGTATGGTAATCCCCAATCATATTTTAGCTCTACCAACTCTCCATTTTTTCATTTTTTGTCTATTCAATTTGTATACTCTTCCTTATTAAGTCAATTGTTACTATTACTACTCTCACTTTTAGTTGTCCCCGGTATTATTTCACTTGTTCCACTTGTCATTCTAAATCAATTCCTTTATGCAACATTAAATTCTATGCTATTAAATTTCACACAATATTACGTAACGTTTTTATTTTTTCGATTTGTCTACTAATCTTATAATTGCACACCTTTTTCAAGTTCTATCCATCCTATGAATTATTCTATATATGACATTAATTTGCTTTGCCACTTGACATTTAACTACGATTATAATCACAAACATTCTAGTTTTAATTGCACTTCATATTATTATTACTATTTCATGCATTCACACCTATGTTTCAATTCCCTCACCGGATATAACTTCTTAAAAACCATATATATACGATTGTACAGCTTGATGATAAATTCGTTGAAAAGAGTCTCTTCGCTGAATCATTTGTTTTGATTTACTTTATAGATGACTCTAAATGATGAGTCGGTTGAGATTCTGTGACAGGTATTGAAAAAATGTTCAGTTATTGCACTTCTGATTGAACCAGTGCCTGGATGTTCTCTAACATGTTTCGACAAGACCCGCATAGAACGACCTATGTACCTAGCTCCGCAAGAGCAGGTGAACTGATATATGCACACTGAAGTGGTCATATGCGGAAGTCTATCTTTCCATTTATTGAATGAATAAAGTCTGTTGGTACTATCTAGTTGCACAGACTGTGAAGTAGGGGGTTGGAGTGGAGTGGAGGTCGAACTCTGGACCCACTGACCGACCGATTGGCTGTCAAGTTCTTAAACCACCACCAATATAAGCTGGTTAAGGTTTTTGATCAGTGTCTTTGTCTGCACAGGTATGTATCTCGGTGGAAGAAAAAAAACAGTTCTGTGTCGCTGCCTAGGTACTAGTCGTCCATTAATGAACTCGCATATAAGAGATAATTCTGTATTAACAGTTTCGAAAACCACTTTAACCTTAGTTATGGAATGTTGCGTCTCAACGTGTGTTGTCCTGTGGACGGAGAAGAATTCTCAACATACTCATCTACTTGTGCAACTACTTTGAAGGTCAATAAGATTCTTAGGAGCTTCGTGATACAACTTGGATTTCACTCCTAGATATAAATAAATATTTGGCAAGTCATGGTGATGCCAATACAACTTTGGTCATCTTTTTGTTCTGCTTAAGAGTTTTGCGAATTTGACATGAGTTGTAGATGTTTCAGAAATAATGATTGGATAATTTATTGCAGAAGGTTCTGTACCACTTCTGAGCTGACCGAGGTCATTTGACAACTTCCTTTGTAGTAGAGTTTACGACTTAGCACCGTTCTAATACTCAGATTTGAAGTGTTCAGTAGGTGATATAATGTTCAGCAAATATCAAAAAATTGAACAGAAAGGTGAAACTAGTGGAGAGAGAGATGCTAAATCATTGATTGTCATTGTTTATTACCAATAAATTTAGGGGTTGGTGTCACGCCAACCGAACCCGTTTTCTAGAAATGACTGTTACATTTAGCTAGGAAATCGTATCTCGATTACGATGTATATGAGGCGGAATTTCAGCATTTGTTCTGCAACGCGAATAACACTAAATGTCCATTCTGAGAGCGACGAGCAGCCTCAATTTAGTTTTCCGTATATAAGTGTACTGTGATGGAGATCGCCATTTCGACAGTCAACATCTAAAAAAGACAGCAATGTTTCCAAGGTAGACGTCATCAACAGCACGAGTCAGTTTATAATTCGAAAATACCGCGAACAAATCTCTGCGCCTATTTTTAAAATGTGGAAAATTAGGTTTTAAAGTAGTTGATGAGGTGGTGATTTCTGATAAGATGAGACGTCAGATGCAACAGGAATTCGACATGGTTTACTCAAGAATTAAACTTGACGCGGTTAAAAATCCAGGTGTTGTCAGATGTTGATTAGAAATAACACAGTTCATTGAATTTCAACTGCATTTGTTCTACACGAAAACACCAGGGTAGGTGAATTTCTTTCAGTTCCTCAAGTAAACCAAATTTCACGCACGCTTACCGCCAATAACTGTGTAAAGAGCGGTGTGCTAAAGATGAAAAAGTGTTGATTCTTCCTAGTAATGATAACTCCAATGCACAGCAGAATGTTGAAGATTCTGTAGCATCCCCGGTATATAATAAGAACGACAGAAACTGGTAGAAAAATAGCCTTCACTAATATTGGTTGCGTAACACTATCCAATATTCCCTGGTTTCCAGAATTCCTGTGACTGATTTTGGTTCGTGATAAAATCCATAGCAAAATTTTATCCAATTCCCGAAGAGACCGATAATCTCAATATCTATCTTCAGCTAATTAGTGGCTGCTGGATAGATATCTTGAAGTACTAATATAAGGTTGTGGCTGATCCAGCACGCCATGTCAGGGTGAAACTGGTGGGGCTTCTCGATGTTTTCAGTCAATAACAGAGCAATATTATGGGTTAACAAAAGTGAGGGTTCAAAAGGTTAAGGTCTGACCCATTGGCTGCGGGATCATCCTGGTGACTTGCAAGTTTTGTCTCAGATCCTTGGTTGGATCGTGGCAGAGCAGCCCTGAAGAGAACCCAAGTGAGATGATACAGCTGTCCAGTACTCTCTAGTTCCTAACGATCCCCTCAGTGACGTCGGTTTGTAGCGAGGTCCATTATGAGTCTGGCTGAACTGAATCAGGCAGAGTGCTCTAAGAAATAAGTCGCATGTAGCTCAAGTTTGGGTAAATGAAAAAATTATCATCTGCTAACATCTAAGATGATGATGTGAATAATTCTGTCTGTACAGATTCACTGAAAGCCATATTTTTCAGTGGCACCTAAATAACTGTGGCGTGGTTCACTACCTATGTATGCAGTTACCTTAGTTCAATTAAAAGTTTTTCAGCGTTGCCTGAAAACTATCCTACTTAGATAACAAAAAACAAGAGTGATTCCAGTAGGAATTGAATTTTCCACCTCTTCTTCCTTAGTAGGAAAGGATCCCCTAGCATTTAATGTAGGTGCAATTCCATTAAATAGTCAGTAGTATGAAAGTGTTACAGTTATAAAGAAAACTAGATGTTTGAAAAGGGTGCTTGGGCTGCCTATAGAAATGAACACAGATTATGACAGATCATGTTGTGGTGAGAGCTGGCTGCAAGCCGAAAATTGCAAACAGCAATTTTTCTCGATGTTCACGTCCCGGATTGGGGTCATGAGAAAAAAAGCAACAAAGCTTAACCTTGGGGAACCTACTAACCAATCACACCAGGCTTAACGTGTATAACAAATACGATTCGCAGATATATGGCTTAACTTTCTGAGGAACGGTTCTCAAGCGGTACAGAATAACCTTCAGCAAGAAGACAACCGATGAGAATACATTGCTTCTCCGCTGACAATAATGTGAACAAAAATCTACGAATATCTCTTGATTTTTCTCAATAAACGATCTGTTACCTATCCCTTGTCTTTTGTCGTTACAATATCATCTACGATGTATTATCTCAGAGTGACCCGTTCAACCAAGCTGCTCTTAATATCCCCTGGCTTAGTACAGGGGAATGTATTTATTATCTATTATGTGAAAATGGCAAAGCAATACGCAACCACACCGAAACGCAGCGTTTGCTCTCTTGTTCAATGAAAACCCAACTGTGTGCCATGTGTTTTAATCCGCCCAAATTAAACAAACTGAGCGTTGAAGGAGAGATGGCTTGTCAATTGATTTCACCTTCTTTGGTCCCCTACAGGTTGACTTAGCCTGGATTTCTCTCGTTTATCATGACTGATACCTAATAATGTTGGTGAGGATCTTCACTATCTCCGTCTCCTCTATGTTTTCATATTAGATAAGTTTATTCTAAATAGCACACAGTGATGCATTATTAACACTGCCGACAGTGCCCAATTTCTTTAAATAACTTCTCTATGTTTATCTGAAGTAACTTCTCAGCTGCCTTTGCTGCGGACTTGTTGGTTTCCGCCTGATGATCCTCGAGTTTCTATGAAACAATGCAAAGATGGCCCACGAAGACCAGATCTTCAAGAGTATTCTCGTAGGCTCAATGTGAGCATGTGTTTTCACCCTCCATGGTTCATTCCACAGTCCAGCCCACCACAATCAGGAATGTAGTTGGTGACAGTAGGCAGCTTCATCATACTCCTTTCCTCACTCCAAAGGCTTCGCTGAGTTTTTCCTTGTGAATTGCTTTACAAATGACATCGTCATATGGCTATTGAATGACTTTGATTAAGCTTTGGGGCACTCCGTAGTGTTGAAGGATTTCTCAAATTATTTCACAGCTGACGCTGTCAACGACCCTTTCGAACTCTACGAAACTGGTGTAGTTTTGATTGTTATTGCATGTTCTTGCTGACGATGATTTGTGCCCGTGAGATTTGATCAGCACATAGTTTGCTTACCATGAATCCAGCTTATTCGAGGAGGAGTTTCGTACCATGAAAATATTTTGATCTCCCCAAAGGATGCCGACTAATGTTTTTTCTTGACGGGGTTATAAGAATGGTTCCGCACCAGTTCACACAAAGGCTTTACTCCCTGTTTTTCAAGTGACTGACAGAATATCCCTTGTTTTAATCGGTGGGTAGCTTTTATTCTTTGCACACCTTCTGAAATAGTTGCGTGAGCATATCATCCGAGGTCTCGGGATCTGTTTTCACTGCTTCTGTGGCTGCGCTCTAGTTCCTTTATTCTCCACATCTGTGAGGTGAATTACATGTATATGTCTCTATGATAATCTGGTGATCACATGCTCACGACAAGATGTAAGATAAGATTTTATGGAGAGGCCTTTGCGAGTATCGCTGAACAACGAATGCACACTAGATGATAGTCAGCAGAAAATTTCCACCTGGCTAGCTTTGTAGCAGTAGGTAATTTCCCAGAATTATTGGCCACAGAATTCATCACTGAACATTGGATGCTGAACCTCACTGTTTAAGTCAACTTGTTCAGCTGAAGGCTTCCGGTCAAGCATCCACGCTATTTGGTAAGCTGGTGTGTCACGTTCGTTTGTCCACGATCCCTAGCTAGTTAAGCAATCATCTCGCACTCCGATTTGTTCTCGAAATATAACTCGTAATTTAGACGGTCAATTCTGGTGTTATGATTTACCCTAGGTCTAGGTCTACGCGGAACGAATACTACAGAAGATGTAGGTATCAGATCTTGCCTTAGTATACTTTGAACTATCCGTGAACGTCAATACCGTCAGCCTCCAAACTGGTGATCCCTACCGCGAACTTCATCTTTGGTATATACACAGACAAGTCCGGTGAGTTCATTCCATTTTGTATTTGTTCCTGTACTGTTTTAAACTATATATATTTAGCCATTAGTGATCATACTCATAATGTCATCCGTATTCGATCAACTACCAAAACTATTTAGCTTGCGCCACATTTGCCTGAGAATGCGGAATCATGGTTTCACATAGCTGAGTCTGATTTCAGTGAACATGGGTTAACCGACCAGCGTTCACAGTTCCTCACAGTTGTCCACGCTCTGCCGCGGGAACTAGGCAAATGCGTAACTGTACAGATATCGAGCCCAGGAGTAAGTAACTCGTATGAGTTACCCTCCTAAGGAGAAACGTTCTCACGGATTGACAGTGTTTGGACGAATTATTTCGCAACGTCGAGTTAGGTGATCAGTCAGCCGTGAGCATGCTAACAAGAATGAGGGAAGTTATCGGTCAACGTCAGTTCGATGAAGGACTTTTCGTAGAACCTTTCTTATCCACAGTCAGTACAGGCTGTGCTGGTGACAATTCAAGGTGTTATTATAGACGACTTAGCTGTTTCTGTAGATAAAATTCTGGAGATAACAAAACGGCCAGTCACTGATGTATGCTCGATTGCTAAACAGACCTCTAGTAGGGACACTGAAGTGATAGAGTTATGCAACTGCCTCCAGCAGCTAACTAGGTCACATAGCCCCCTTATTCCTCCTATCGTCGTCCGAACTTCCCTCAATGGTCAAACCCACGTGGTCGGTCTAAATTCAAGCCACGTCAATACCTTTAGCCTCTAAAGATTCTTTCAGTTGACTGAATAGTCACAATGCGACTTAGCATTGGATTGTGGATTGTGACCACTATGGATGATAATTAGTTGAAACCATGAGAAAGATAACCATACATATCCTTGTTTTACTATTGTTACGGATGTATCTCCAGGAGTAGGTACGTCATACTAACTACTGGGCAGATATGCCTGACTCCTAAGCTATTAATTTACATATCAGGGGTTATGACATCAAATCACCAGTAAACCTAAAAGATGTGGCTTTAATTCGGCTTGCACATAACCTATGATTACCCATTCAGTAGCTAGTTAAGTTCTGTGGTCAGTAGCGATTTTTATGCTGTCAGTAAAGTATTATCAAAGAAAGCACTTAGACACCAACTAAGAAGTAAACAACATAATCTGTAATCGCCGCGGTGTAAGAGTGCCTATGATAATGCCCAGCAGTAGCTTGTTCATTAACTCTCAGCATGCTGATGCGGCGTTTCGGGGTCGATATATAACTTATAGTGAGCGAAAGCCGCTAAGAGAAAAGCAGATGCTTCATCTTTCTTCAATAACAAATAAAGTTCCAATTTCGAGTCGAGGTTCGAGTCAGCTATTGTTGTGCGAACGCAAAGCATGTTTCCACGTCAGCATAATACTACAACCTGTGTTCATCTTAAGCCAACTGATTAAGTAAACTGACTGATGCTGAGCAGTAGTAAGACAATGAGTCGAGTCAAGGTACTGAGTCTCATAATATTCATACAGATAAGAGACTCAAATACATGATGTTTACTAAATGTGAGCCTTCGTCCCTTGAAGTAAAGTAGGTAACTGTCCATTTAGAAGTCCCTACTTATGTAGTACGTTACTTGAAAGTTTCTCAGTTGTCATCGGCAGTCATGGATCCGACTTTTCTATCCATCTTAAAGGTAATTAGCGGAATTTCCTGGGACCGCTAGTGACCTTGAATTATGTTCTGTAAGGAGCTGTCTTCCAATAAATCGTTTTTGCCAAAAATGTGGCCCATACGAACAGTGTGCGTACAGCTTATCAAAAATGAGGTCGACCATATCGGGTGCACTTTATTTCGAATGACTTGTTTGGAAAAGAGAGGAGAGTAATGAATCTCACTAAGCACCCCGGCTGAATTACAATTTGGAGCTATTGTCATTTTATTACTATCTCTACTGTTTATTATATAGTGGGGGAATTGCAGGTCTCAGGGAATGAAAGCCATTTTGGATAGGAATCCAACTCGTCAGGCGTTAATGAGGGCATGTTTTGATTCAGTGCTTCACAAATTATCTGAGAGCCATTTATTGACCTTGTACGGGATCAATGAGATTAGTTAGGTCAACTTGACCTCGGCTAAATCACTTTCAGCTGTCACATTGTTCACCTGTGCCATAAGTTTTGCGTGGGCCGGGCTAAGGTTAGCAGGTAGTATGACTACAGAGCAGTTCTAGCAGGATAGACGATCACAAAACATTCACGAACATTACTTCTAGCTGAAGTCAACCAGAGATTGGAGCTAGAAGCAGTCCAGGTGCTCTGTAGATACATCCTATTAGTAGTGTAGCACTTTTGAAGTGTACGTCGACCCATAGGGTGCCGTGCGTGTCATTGAGTTCCCTATTTTCTAGCTATAGCACAGTGTGTTCAGGAAGTACCTTAGGCAGCCTCCTCCCTTACCGCTGTTCCTGCCACATCGAAAGTGTGTGTACCCATCGATGCTTATCTCTTCGCCTGGAATATTGGAGTGACACCAGGATTCGGTGATAATAATTGCTGCGGATCATATATCAGTGTGCGTGCAATGAGCATCGGTAGTTTGTTTAGGATAGACCTAGCATTAATAAGGATTGAGTAAAGTTGACAGTTGAAGAAGTGTTTGAAGTATTTAACTAGATAATCAGGCTCAAGTGTGGATCGGCATCCACTGGTTCCGCATGGCATAACAACCCTATGATGCGATCAGTGTCGACACCATTTTCACCTATGTCTATCAAGTTACTATCTATTTCTTTTGGTGAATAGTGGGTTTTGTCAGAGCAGTTGAAGAAAGAACGATCAATTCAGGGTGTTTTTTACTCAAACCCAACTCCATATTTTGGCGTTAGTCATCGATACTGCAGTCATCGTTCTATCGTTCGCTGTTTGTTAGAAGACAGAGAAAAACTATCAGAAGTATTATTGTGATTAATTGTCATAACATTTATCCTTAGACTTTGTGTACAATAACCTTGTGGTTGGTTCTGTATTGGCGCAAGAATATAGGATTCTTAAATCGCCAATTTGTGTTCTGGTTTTCCGCGTTGGTTATTGACAATAGTTTCTGAAAGTCTTCTAAGAACAGCGTTAAGTCTAGGGTAGTTAGACCTGGACATTGACAAGTTTTATTATTAGATTCACTATAGGATGGGTTAGGTCTAGGCTTGGGTAGGTTGGAGACTGTGTTAGGAATTCTCATTTGGCCTGTGTTTGTACAAGCATTCCATGTGATTAATAATTCCGAGTGCACTAGGCCGTGTCCGCTTTCTTTCTGATGGGGAGCTGACATTAGTTGTACGGGTTCAGAAGAGTTAACATCCCCATCAGTTGTTTGGTTAGCGCTGACAGGGATGTGGTGGATAAAAATTCATTGGTATCTTGTGATGCCAATAACTTATTAATCTGCCTAATGTTTAGGGACATTCTATGTATCCTTACGTGGGTTTCATTATATTCATTTCTTCACTGTGGTCTGATTCCCAGCAGACTTGTGCCGTTTATTCTGTCAAAGTTTGCTTGTGTGTTATACTTTGAAGAGCTGGGCTTTGAGTGTTGCCACTTGTGCCATTTTGCGTTATGGTATTGCCACACCAGATATTAGTGTGGGCTTTAGTGTGACTTGGCATGGTATGCGAGCATGTACTATCGTTATTATCCGTGGACCGCATGGCCTTACTTCTGCTTTTGATGTGGTTGTTAGTATAATTTTTTATATTATTTACCTTACGACCTGGATTCTTCTTAGGAGTTTGAAAATGTAGGGGATTGTCTTTTGGGGGGTGGCGTACTTCGGCATGTATCTTTAGCGAATTCCATTTGAACTCTCACGTTATGGCTATGCGAGGATGTTGTCGGCTTACGAGAGGCATTGATTTCTGTCTTAGGGCTGTCCAGAGACACACCCAGATCCATCGTAGAGGGAGGAGGGGCCAATTTAGGAGTGAGATTATAATTCACTAGCCTTTCGGCTGGTGTCGTGTTCTGCGGAGCTGGCTTTGTGAGATTTGAGATGAGGGAGACTATAAGTTCTACCATGTTAGGCGTGGGTTCATAGCATGTTTACAAACCTAACTCCTGCAGCATACGAGCGCTGCTGCAAACCTCTGGCGAACTAGCTGTTCAGTGACTGTGTAGTACGACTAAGTTTCGTATAACGGAACCCACTGCCACTCTCAGCGGGGCTCTAAAGCTCCTGAACTGCAAGGGTTTTCCACCACAGTAGAAGAGAGACTACTGATCCGACACCGATGGCGGGATTAGCATCATCGACAAAGCAATACACGTTCCAGATGCGTCTCTGTCAGGAAGTGAGTGCCCTTCAGCCCAGAAGAGCACCCACCATATTCCAGACAATCATGCTGCTCCTACGATACCGGAGGAACCCTCCAGTGTTAGCAATGGAAAGACTGGCAAGAAGAAGAGGCGTACCTGGCGTACCTGCAGTTCCAATCGCTCAGGGACTTGCAGATCAAGCCTCGTCCACACCGGTGGATAGCAGGCAGATACAACCGACTACTATCAGCGAGGAGGACGCCAATGAATGGCGTAGTGTAGTCTGTCGCAAAAAGCGAGGTAAGAAAAACATATTAGCCACACTGTCCACAAAGAACAGAAAGACACTTAGGGCGCAGAGCAAAAAAGGGGACCCGCTCATTCTTCGCAAAGTGAAAGAATCACCGGCCTCCGATCCCAAGGGCAGGTTCGAGCATGACCTTTACGTGGTCAAGCCCCTCTTAGATAAGCTACTGCCAAAATCAGTATCAGGCACAACCATACACAGTTTATATAGGATCAGTCAGCCTAAACGTCTCCTCAAAGTCGTACTAAACTGAAAAGAGGAGAGGGATGCTATTCTAAGCAAATCTCAAATTTCTAAAGGATCAGGCATATATGTCCGTGCCGAATTAAGCCGAAACGGCGAATACCTTAATGTTAAGGGTTTTCAGGTTGCCAGAGTTTGAAGTTTGATAGCCTTAAAACTTCTGTGGGTAGACCGTGGAAGCACCAAACTCAAATGACAGTTCGATACACAAATTCCAGCAGCCTGTTGAACAAACGGACTGAGCTGAGTAATATGATAGAACCCGGAAATCTGGATGTAATTATCACCACAGAGACATGGTCCACACCCGATGTCACTGATTACGAAGTTAACCCGCCAAACTTTGAAATGCATGGGGTGGAACGACTAAGCCGCAAAAGAGGTGGCGTAGTCATCTACCTCAAGAAATGCTCAGCCGTGCGTAGTATCGGAGCACTCGCTCACGAAAGCGAATCGTGCGAACTGCTACGCTGCAGACTTAAATGCATGGGCCAAGATATTGACCTCATTGCCATTTACTGCAGTCCTGACTGCAATGCAGATGACTTCCTAACAGAGAAGCTGGGCTCCTGGACTTCGAAATGTCGGAGTCTCGTTGTCGGCGAATTCAATGCCCCAACAGTCGACTGGACAATCCTTACAACTCCATCATCAGTTAACTCCTTTGGTCATAAACTGCTGGAATCTAGTATATCGCTAGCCCCAGTCCAAAATATCATTAAGCCCACGCACTATGACTCACAGCGCTCCTCCTTAATTCTGGACCTATTGTTTTCCCATGATGAGCATATGGATCTCATACAACATCTTCCTCCTTTAGGGAGAAGTGATCACTCTGTGTCCACTTTGAAGCTCACAGAAGCAGCATCATGGGCTGAAACCCCAGCTTGACCAAACGTTTGGAAAACTGATATAAATGCGACCGTCTCAATAGCCAGCCCGGTGTCCCAAGTAGAAGCCGCATTCAACCAATTTAAACAACTTTACACAATTGGACTTTTCCTCCCTTGGTCTGTCTCAAAAGGTCGGAAACATTGCCCCCTCTTTTGGATAAACCGAGTGATTCGTAATTTACTCAGACGTAAACACAAATGCTGGAACCTGTTCGCCACACTTGAGACTCCTGAGATCAGGAAATTAAACAACACTGCTGGGAACAAAGTTACTGCAGAAATCCGTCAATCAAGGACGAAGTTCGAAGCACATCTGACTCGAAATGCAACGACACAAGCTAGGAAAATTTTTTCGTACATGAACCTTAGGAATAAAACATCCAGTAGTGTCCAAAACCTGACTATTGACAATGACACAATCGAAAAAGATCAAGAAAAAGCAGAAGCAATGGCAGACTACTTCTCCTAAGTCTCTACACAGGACTCGTCACTCCTCACAAGATCAACTCTGGCTGCATCAGAGGAACACAGGACAGATTCCATTGACATCCTGGGAAGCATCAACTACAGGCTGACGGAACTGACGAGGATATCAAAGCAAGAATCCGAAAAGCAAGACAAGCTCTCACTACTCTCAAGTCTGTGTGGAGGTCAACACCACTCAACATCAAAATGAGAATAAGATCCGGATTTTCAACTCCAATGTGAAGTCAATGCTACTATACGGATCAGAGACTTGCACTGCGCGTCATAAAGAGCATCTCAAACAAACTACAGACCTCCATCAACAGTTGTCTTCGCTCAATACTCAAGATCAGATGGCCGGCCAGAAAAGATCAGCAACAGAGATCTCTGGCAATGAGCGAACCAACCAGGAGCCGATTGTGAAACAAATAGGCAGGAAGAAATGGAGATTGATTGGCTGGCCATACTCTGAGGAAACCATCAAGTGACATCACTAGACAAGCCATTGCTCGAGTGGAACCCAACGGAAAGGGAAGCGGCGAGTTGGTCGTCACTGCGAAGGTGGGGTGACATGGAGGAGGTGATGTGAAGAGGAGATGAAAACGCATGGGCAGACTTGGAGCCAGGTTAAGACTCTAGCATAGAACCGAATGCAATGGAGACGCACGGTTGAAGCCCTATGTTCCTCTAGGAATTAAAGGAAACAATAATAATAATGAGTCACGATTTAAAAACTACAGCACACCATCGAGCGGTGGTTGCATGTAGTTTCAGGTCCTTAAAGGCGATTCGCAGAGACTTTAATTGAATCACCAGAGATATGTTTACCTCCTTATATACATCCCTGGTGAGTTCAAGACTAGAGAACTGTATCCAAGCAGCCAGTCCTTGTCTTAAAGGGGACTTGCATATTCTAGAAAGGGTTCAAAGGAAGGGAACATTTATGATTCCTCGAATGACTAATTTATCATATGAGAAAAGGCTGGACAGTTTTAATCTCTTCTCCCTGTCATACCGTAGAGAGAGAGGAGATTTAATTACAATGTTTAAAATTTTAAATAATGACTACGGACGTAACCTATGCTCTCTTTTCTTTCCCACCAGGTCGGAACAACCTAAAGGACATAGCAGCAGAGTTCAAAAGCCAAGGAGTAAGTATACTGATTTTGAGTACTGGCTCTCACACAGAGTCATACACTCTTGGAAATGACTCCCAGACGAAGTGGTGTCTGCAGCCTCAACTGATTCATTTAAGAAAGGTTTTGACAAGCACAGAAATTTACCAGAAAAGGATTAATATAGGCTCTAAACCTTCTGTCCTCAACCAATAAGTCTGAAACTTGAATCTGAAAACTGGATTGCCACAATTAAGATAACCAGAGTTTTATGGAGCTACAAATACAGGGAAATCGAACTGTTAAGAATGCTCTCGATGAATAAGTAACCTCGAAACCTGTTAAGAAAACTAACTTCACCAATAATAACTTCATTTAAAGTTCATTTCTAAGTTATTGTGGTGCAAAACAACGAAAGCTAAGTATAAGGAAGTGTAAAAATTAATTCCCTTTACAAAGTCTGCACGCCGTGCTGTGCAAGCAGACTAATGCAAACTCACCTAATGTCATGAAATGATACTCAGATACCCAAAAAGAGGTGAAAAGTTATCAAGTAGGCTTATATCAGTCAGTTAAAATATATCAAATATTGGGATCCGATTTGCCAGTTTCAAGGTCAAGGCCGATTGTGTGCGACAACTTTGATTTGTGAAAGAATGGGTGAATGTGTTCACCAGTGCGATCATCCACTTGGTAGTAGTCAGTCAACTAGTGGAATATCAAATTTAAAATCTGATGGCTCCCTGATCGACGAAAATATGTTTGGGGAGAGAATAAGTAAAGCCTTTTCACCCCCGAAAAACAGATTAGCTCCCCTTCTTGGAAAGAAGCTATTCATGCATTATGAATCTGGCACACTTCGTGACAAGCAAATGGAGCACGTGTTAAAGAAACTTAAAGGTGTAAGTATGAAGTTTGAGGATGGTAGTTTTCCAATTATCGGCTGACTCATTCGCTTATAAGAAACACTGGGATATTTGCCATATCGGTTAAGCTTTTAGCAAAGTTGTGAAGAAGATCCACTCCTTCTTAATACTTCAGTTGTGCATTTTTTCCCCACATGTATACGGCCTAATCCTTCTGCTATAATTAGGGAATTGTGCATGGAGAAGAACAATTTGTCGTAATGGTTTCGGCATCCAGCAGCTGAACTAGTTTTTTTAAGTCAAATACCGAAATTATTAATTTGATTAGCATGAAACTTCAAATTAATACACCATAACCTCACATAACCCTAGTAATAGGACTACAACGGGAAGGATGTCGCAGGTACACGGCTAATCTTAGCAGAAGCGGAAAAACTAAGATAAAAAGAGAAATTTTGTTGAAAACATTTTGTTGTTACGAGTGTGGTAATTGATAGCTGTTTTCCTCTCCTTGCTGGAATTTAGGAAGTCGTCGAGTTTTTCAGCCGAGATGTGCACTACGTCATCACAAATCGCCCGTCCGCTCGGCTGACATCAGTAGCTTCAGGCGAGGAATCACTAAGTACACCCCTCAGAAAGTCCATTTCACTTCAAAACCAACATTCTACTTCCCAAGTGCCAAACAGTCTTAAAGTCCCTGTACTTACAGGAAGTAAGTCAGTGAACAACCCCGTGACACGTGGTCGTGCTATGCTTCTTGCTGCCCGAAAAATCGCTACTGAAGATTCAAGTGCTACTCCTTCGAGCCGTACAGCATCATCAGTGTTGAGTCAGGTAAGCTCTTCGTCCTTTTTACTCTTACACGAAGTCCATCAGTGGGTAGCGGCTTCATACCCCGCGCCTATAGTCGAGGTCTGTTGAGTCACAAATCATCCTGTGGCTTATTATTTATTGCAGATTATGCAAGTGGTTACAGAATCGCACTTCGCCTCCGAATGTTATGTCCCGTTATTCGTAATGATTTGTGTAATAGTTAAATGTCAATGTCTGTAGTCCAGTATAGCAGTAGGAGACAGTTCTGTGGAGGCAGCAGTTATCGAACACGTCGGGTCCTCATGCATCCTTAGCTAGGAAATGCCGGGTTTTAAGGTCTCGGTGCTAAACTGCACTCACTGAAGCATTGTAGACTTGACCTTCAAAGGTCAGACTAACGTCTCAATGCCGCAAAAGGTGCTCCAGGTTGGCGTACACTGGCGTGATCTTCACTTTACAGTTAAAGTTGACAAGCCTCCTAGAAACTTTTCTCTATTACAGACTGTCCAATGAATCGAAGGTAGCTTCGAGTATCAAGATATACCATGTTTGTTGGCCTGCTTTTATGTGTGACTGTTTTAGCAACTGTTGAAGAGTAAACACGTCAGTACTTCCAACCTACTTTTTGCGAATCAGTTTCTCACATGATCAATATAGCCTGAGGAGCTAGACACCAGTCGGTATTTTAGACTCAACTGGTAACAGACCAATACCTCAATAACTGTCACATACCCTGTGTAAGCACTTTTTAAAGGTGGGTTCGATAATGATTGCATTGCACATTGATGGGATTTTTCTACATTCTGATACTTTCCTAAACAGTTCAGTCAGGCGTGTAACGTATGACACTCTATTATACATGGTGGTAGTTTGGCAGATATAAGTATAAAACTTGGGCACTGTGGTAGAGTGTAACTCCATTATGGATCCATAATGGGGTAGTTTGGCAGCTTCTGTGATATTACTTCGTAACAACTTAGTTTTTTCATTCAGCCGGTTCCCTTTGTTAGTATGAATAAAAAAGGAACGAACATATTTTCAGGATAACACCAACTCGTTTTGTTTCGTGGAGTTTTTTTATCATTGTAGTTAGTTCGTTAGTTAGCAGATTACAGTCATCTGAAATGTGTTTTGTAATCAGTTGTCTGTTTGTATTGAGATCTGTCTCCGTGGTATTTTGAGTCGCTAGGCATTTGCTTTCACAAAGATTCCTATTGCACTGTCTACCTTATCAAAATTTTTACACCTTGATGCAAATCCCTCGACAGACAAGTTTGACGATAACTCTGGAAAACCTTCCTGTTCATGTATACAGAGTCTTAAAGACCTTCGTAGGAGGTCCGGATAACTTTGCCACGAATTAAGTGTAAGTCACGTGTTGTGTGTGTATGCTCATCAGGGATGTTTTGGCATTGTCATTCTGCCTAGCTGATTCCAATGTCACAATAATCATCATTGACTCTGACGGTGGACTCTTTGACTTGGTCTTCTTCAAAATTGGTTAGCATGTTGTTAGGTGAAGAGGTTCAGTTAAACTAAACATTAATTAGCAAAAAGAAATGATGTCTTCTTGTCATTTTTCTTGCACACTAGCGAATTTCAGCTCGGACTCATCCAAAGGTGAGTTCTACTATCAGCTAATTGTTCTCGATAGGATCGTAGTATTATTTGTGTAGATGAACATACAGGTTGGATATCTAGGCTCATACAAGAGTCCATTAAATATTGTCTGAGGACTAAATCGTTTTTTTATTCCTTTATATTCCCAGTTGAGCATAGGGCTTCAAGTTTCGGAAGCAGTGGTGTTTATTTTTACGGGATAGGGTTGCTAGCCTCATGTCTAACCTTCCCTCTTCACCAGTCTTGTTACTGGCTTAACGAGGTAAAGCAGTGTGTTGATGGCCAGGGGTCTAACCCCGAACCACATGCATGGTCGGTGAGCATTCTACCTCTGTGCTACCGACACACGAGGACTAGATTAGATAATAAGGAGGTTCTAGTAAACATTTTACAACTTCTTAATGCCTGCTGACATATCTCTGGATTTCGGGTAGAGTCTGACTGACTGGACTGGTTTTAACGTAGAACTTCGTACAGATGTGCAGCAGTTCGAGTTGCTACACTCAAAGCAAGAGAAGAGAGCAATGAGAGATTTCAAAGAAATAATTAACGGTAGTGGGAAAAGAAAAAGAATAGTGAAATGGAAGAACCATATGGTTTTTTTGGATATGGCGAATCATAAAGAGTGAATGCATCTGCGTCAGCCATCACTGAGAACCAGGATTTTGAGCCTTATCACCAATTATTTGTGTCCACCCACTGGTTCTCACCATCCCGAAGACCCCAACCAACCGACAAGTCTACACCTCCTTACGTGGCTGTTATGGATTTCATTGACTAATAAAGCCATGCTTTGGTGTTTGACCACCACTGGTTCTTTTCCAACCTCATATATCCTGTTGGTCAGCTAACACTGCCCGTCGATGAGGAAGGCGATGGCTAGACATGCATGTGTAACATATGTCTCAACAATCTCATTCGATGTAAATTCACAACTTCTTCGATTGATTTTCTCCTCCTTACTTAATATTCAACGCCTAACCTCAGTATTGCTCACTTTATGGTACTACCTAACATGGGAGATAGAGCGCAAGCACCTACGACCAAAGACAGCTAGTCAGACTTTTCATGTCTTCCACTTTCAATGGCCATGTCTTACCGACAGCCATAAAGGAGGACGAAGCGGACTGCTCAGCAGTACACACGCCCTTTGGTCGATAGCCAGCCGGATTTCACGTCTACTAAGTCAGAGATGGTGTAAACTGGCATATACCAAACGGACCTTCTGTATCTGTGCTGAGATTTCGTCAGCAATCAAACCGTTGGTCATGGCTGATGCAACTTCCCAAATAAGTGAAGTGGTGGTCAACAGGCGCCACCACTTCACTCCCTTTCTCTAGACTAGGAGTCAAGGAGTAGAGTGTTATGCATAAATCTCCTCCACGCAAAATTCTACTTCTGTAGGACGGTGAAGCCTACTGGTTACACAGTTCGAATGAGGTAGTCTCGGAAGCTCTAACTGGTTGCTTCTTCAGATATCTTGGACATCATTACCTGTTTCGCATGCTGATAATAATGGAAGTGCTCTTTGGCACTTTCTGTCATATAAGGATTTTCCTTAGTAGTTTATATTTGCTCGCGTGTTTTTGTTGGATGCATTTTTTTACATAGATTTGAATAGTAGACCATTAAATTTTAAAACCTACAACATAGAAATCTTCTGGGGTATTTTCATTTAGTATTTCGTTTTTATTCAAAATCTAGGTTCAGGCCTCCAATGATACGTCTTCTATTGTACAGTCCTCTCAACCATCTCTCACATCAAACACACTGGGATGTAGTCAATGGTCAAATTCAAATACCGATTTGCTATTCAAAGCTCGCCAGTTGGGTATTAAGATTCTTACTATTGATAGTAAGTTACAAATATACCTACAGTTTATATTATCTGTATATATATCTGAGGGAAATAATGATTTAAGTGTTTTATGGATCTTGGAGGTGTATTTCATCAGAGTAGATGTCATCCTGAATGTACATAAAATTTAGAGGTCGGTCGGTTTTCGACATAGAACTTTGCACATATGTGCGGAAGTTCAAGTCGCCACACTCCCTTCTCGTAGCACACAAAGGAAGAGAAGAAAGTAGAAGAAATGCATAATATAGTCAGTAAACAGAGGTGTGAGACAAAGGAATAGTAATAACGCAGAACAAAACAGTTTAATTGGAAATCATAAGTCACAAGGAGTGGATGCATCTGCGCCACTTAGAACGATTTTGAGCCATGTCACCAATTGTTTCCAACCATTGGTTTTTACCATCCCGAGGACCCCAACCAGGAAGTCTACATCTTCCTACGTGGCTTAAGCTAACTGTTGTGGATTTCATTGACATAGAGAGACATTAAAAACTAGGGAGTCCTTGACAGCTGTTGTTTCGTCTAGCTGTTTGGTACCCTTTCAGTGATTCAAACCCATAGCCCCACTGGGGATCATACTCAGAACACATTCAGGTTACAAGACAAACCACTTGATCGTTGGGACGGAATTAAATGACCCACAAACTCTAACTTCTGTCAACGGGTGATATACACGGCTACCATCAGTCAAAGTCATTCACTGACCTACCGACCGACCTACTGGTTTCAACATAGAACTTTTGCGGAGAAGTGCAGCAGTTCAAGTTGCTTCACTCCATGAAATACACAAAGGAAGACCAAAGGGTGGAAAATAAAAACCGAGATTCGAAAGGACTATAATAAGCGGATATATGAGGAAGAAAAGACTAACAGCATAGACCAATAGGGTTTAACAGATATAGCAGATCATATAGAGTTAATTCATCTCTGCACCATTGAGAACGAGAATTTTGAACCGAATCACCAATTCGATTTTAGCATACTAAGGACCTCAACCAGACAAGCAGTATACACCTCCTTACGTAGCTGGTTCAAACCAAGCTTCAGAAATTTCATGGGCTGATACCATATTTTCATTTAACTACAACTAACTGTTTTCCCAACTGACTCTATCTATGTGAGTTAACCTTCCTCGTCGAGTAAGACGATGGCTAAGCATGCACAACACGTGTACCTTCACAACTCCATCGATAAATTTTCCATGCTAACCTCAATATTACTCACCCTATTGTACCGACTAACATAGGAGATAAAACTAAGACACCTATGATCGAAAACATCTAGCCAGCCTTTTCATGTCTTCCACCGCCAATGGCCATGCCTCACCGATAACCATGAAGGAGGATGGAGCGAACTGCTGAGCAGTACATACGTCTTTTGATCGATAGCCAGCTGAATATCACGTCTACGCCGGAGATGAGGCAGGTTGGCAAATCCCACACAAGCCTTTTGTATCCATGGTGAGATCTTAGCAATCAGTCAGTGCGTTGGGGTTGGTGTAACTTCCCAAATAAGTGAAGTGGTCAACGCGCTCAGTCACCACTTTACTCCATATCTTCAAGTTAAGAGTTGATGTAGTCCAGTCCTCGAACATCATCTTGCATTTGACAGGAGCAAATCGCATGCCAAATATTCGAAGATTGCTGCTCAAAGTGTTAAAAAAACTCTGCATTTTATCAGCGCCTTCGCCTAGAAGGACTATATCACCTGTATATTCTAGGTCAACGAGATTATTGCCTGGTAACAATTCAATCCATAAGTCTATGAAGTCAGCAGTTGGGATTAATTCCATCAGTACATGTATGATGAAATTAAACAGGAAAGGGGTCAGTGGGCATCCTTGACGGACAACACTTCAGGCGACAGCTCTTCGTAGGTTCTTACACGGCTGTGTGAGTTCGACCACAGTGCTCTAATTAGTGCGATGTACCCTCATAGCACTCCCTTCACTACCAAACACTGTCGTAGTACCTTTCTGTCGACGGAGTTGAATTCCGCTGTCAGATCAAGAAATATGGCAACTGTTAGACGCCAGTAAGTATGTCTACGTTCCACAATCTGTCGAATGGTGAAGATATGATCAATACCTGGTCTAAAGCCTGTCAGTGCCATTCATGAGTGTCTGTTTGCAAACTGTACCCGGAGAATCCCACCGCTCACGACTTCTCACTGAAACTTCAGGAAATTTCAACGTGGACTAATATTTAAGTGTTGTTTATGGTGTTTTGCTATTATATGCATTTGTATTATAAGTGTAATCGCTTTTATGTCATTATATTTCTCTGAATTTCCTTGTACATTTTTCTTTCCTTTTTATATGTATAATTTTAGCTGTAAATAAATGGATAAAAAATCTTCCCTCAGATGTTCAGTCCTATATTCAGGTATTTTTTTTTAAATTTATTTTATTTTAACAGTTTAGTAATAGCGAAAATAACTATTTCATACTTTTTGATCAATATTATTTGTAATCAAGTCTATTCTTCCCCAGCTAAATGTTTTGTTAAAACGATATGTAATCGCTTAACATTACCAGAATGAATTACTGTGGGGGATGTGGCTCAACTTCCAGCCTGTATGCCCTCGGGTTCAGATTCCACTCCATCTTCTTCACCTTGTTATTTTTATTTTCCTTCACGTTCCCCACTCGAACATAGGGCTTCTTCAAGCTGGTGGCTTGAAGTTTCTGTAGCTGCGGCTAAGTAAAGTCGATGCTCATAGTCTGACGAAATTCCTTTAGCAAATTTGTTGCATGACATCAAGTGCCTATCAGTGACGATGTCAACGATATGTCCCAATGGGATGTCACTCGCCATACTGACAGTCTTCGGAGTTCTACGAAGTAAGACATAGTCTATTTTAAGCAATCTAGGAAAGATTAAGGGGGAACAATAAAGAAGAACAGGTAAGATACACGAGTTGACAAACTGTAAGAGGAGGGGTTGAGTTATGCCTGAGTGCCTTAACTTTTTAATGTAAAACGTCAGACAAAATATCCTTTTAGAAATCGCTAAGACATGGGAAGACCAGGATAGGTCAGTAGAAAAAATTGATCCAAGATACTTAACACCAGACTTGATTTCTAAATCACTATCATCAATTTTTCAACGGTCATAGGAACCAATAGCTTCATTTAACTTTCTTTTACATCGGAAACTGAAATTAACAGCCTGACAAATGGAAGGATTTAGTTTAAGGCCGTTAGACGAAGACCATTTGCTAATTCTTGATAGAAAGCTGTTTATCTTAGTACAGTCAAGCTGGGAGTTAACAGACATTGAAATAGTCAGATCGTCCGTATACTTAACAAAGTTCGTTCCATCAGAGTGAGGCAAGTCATGCAAGAAGAAAGAAAACAGAAAAGGAAAAAGGACAGCGCCTTGAGGGACACCAGCCTCTGTAAGCAACGAACTGGACGACGTCCCCTAACCTATCTGTTATTTCAGAAATATTTATCATATATGGTGGAGTGGATTTTCTTTGGTGATGGTTTCTGGTTGGTGTTGTGACTCGATTTTAAACACTTTTTGATGAGATTTTGTGGATATCCATTCTTTTTGAAGACATTTAGTAGGTATTTTTCTTCCATTCTCTTCAACGCTAGAGCACCATAATGTGTGTGAATTCTTTCAAACGATGTCTGGACACAGTTTCTTTTGTGAGTGCGTAATTGGGTTATTGCTAGTATAGTTGAGTATTTGATCTGAGTGCGTTGATTTTCTATACACTTGTGTTTCTAAATTTCCTGTGTTAGTTCTCCTGATTAAGACATCTAAAAATGGGAATTTTGTTATCTAATTCTTCTTCTCTCGTGGTCAATTTGATGTCTTCAAATATGTTGTTTATTAATTTGTCGGTATATTCTAAATCACATTTCTTTTAATTATTACAAATGTATCATCAACATAAGGTATCTAGAGTTTGGGTGTAATTATAGATAGAGCTATTAATTCTAATCTTAGTAGCATAACGGCTTCAGCTATTAATCCTGATTTGGGCGATCCCATTGGTGTTCCTTTTATCCGTTGGTATAATTGATTATTGAGTTGGAAGTATGTTGTAGGATATAATTCCATGAGTTCTATCCAAGTTGAACATTGAGTTTTTGAGTTTCCATCGCAATAGAGTAACTGTTGCATCGTGTCTGTCGCTAGTTTTGGGCTAATTGAAGTATATAATGCTGTGACATCAAAGGACACCATTATTTCATTGTCTTCTACTTGAATGTTTTTGATTTTCTCTAAAAATTGGATTGACGAATTGATAGAATGGTCGCATGATTCTGTTAGGTAATTTAATTTGCTGAAAAGTTCTTTAGATAGATTATATGTTGGTGTTCCTGGAAGCGAAACGATTGGTCGTAAGGGAATGTTTGGTTTGTGTAGTTTTGGTCTACCGTAAAATCGAGGTAAAATAGGTCCGTTAGATTTCATTCGCCATTGATCTTGTTTTGTAATTTGTCCTGATTTCGTTAGTTTATTTAACGTTGTTCTGATTTTGTTATCTAATGTTTGTATAGGTTTTTTTGTCAACTGTTGATATACATTATTATCTTTGAGTATATCCTTTGCTTTCTTTATGTAGTCTTCTGTGTCCATGATTACTGTTGTTCTTCACTTGTCAGCCGGTATAATAATTATATCTTTTCTATTCTTCAGTATCTTCAATGCATTTTGCTCTTGAGTGCTCTTGAGTTGGGAATTATGTCTTTTCTGTCGGATTATAGGTATGACACATTGACGTATTTCTTGTTGTACTTCCTCATTTAATTTTTGATAATTTGAGTGATGATTCTAAGGAAGCACAGAAATCTGTTACTGAAGCCTCACCAGTATTGTAGTTGAGTCCTTTTTAATGAAGTTGTTCTTCTGTTTTTGATAATGCTTGTTGTTTCGATAGATTTACTACGCCAATAACTTATAGTTTCTTCAGATGGTTGTTTGGATATCTTAGCTAGTTTTCTTTTGAGGGCGACTCGTCCTTGTTCTTTGTGTCGTTCGCTTAATATTTTAATGGCAGTGTACAATGTTCATAGATGTTCTGGGGTTGAGAGTCAGTTCAACATACTTGCAAATGGCTACATGATGTCAGTTGACAGGAGGTTGTGGACTTAGTGAACAGTGACCTGGAACATTACGCTTATATAGTTTTTGCACAGGGAGTTCAAATCTAAACAAAGTAAATTTATGTATAAAATGGTAAAGGAGTTACATAATAAAGACGGGAAATGTGTAAGATGATGAGCAACTAGTAAATTAGGTAACAATGTACTGAGTACAACTCAAATCATAGAAACAAGAGACAAGCAAAATTACACTATATCAAAGGTGGGGAGGGTGAGGTCAAAACCAAAGATTCCGTAATCAAATGAAAGAGGGACTAGAGATATTTAGTTACTAGGGCAAGAAAAGACTCATAACTGCTTCTTTCTGAAAACATAAATCGGATTTCAGGCGTTTGATAGAGATTGCTTCAGCAAACCTGAAGAGAAGTGAGCCTTTCTGTCCATTAACCTGTGTCAAGGAGTTGCTTGTTAAAGGCGCCATTGTAAGCGTTTGTTCCCTTGAGACGTAGGCTTTTCGTTAACATGCTCAGAAAATCGGAGGTGTGCCCTTCTTTCCGTTCTCCCAATATAACTACTTCCTCGGATACACCTTAATTTGTGTACACAGTTGGAGTTAACATGAGAAGCGTATCTGTCGAGTTCTCATCTCACTAATGAACATGTTGTTCGATAGACGGGAACGAGCTTACCTGCAGGATAGACTCTGACTAGTGACGTGCTCAGTTTTCTGTTGACTAGTGCTGTGATATTATCGCCTTTAAAATCAAGTTGAATGAAGACAGACTTTTTCCCCACTGTGATTTGTTTGACATTTGAGCCTTTACATCTTTCTTACTTGTTAATGAATCTCTGAGGGTGACCATTTTTTTTCAACATCTTTTCGAGAATCATAAATTCTTCGTCTAATTTGTCTGCAGAGCATATTCTTCTTACTCTATAGAACAGAGTTTTGACTAGTGCTCGTTTATTTGGACAAAAACGATTAGAATGTAGATACTATCCATTCCATGTAGGCTTTCAGTAAATTGACCTCTGGAGACCATTATCTTCCAGGCGTTGCACGCCAGTGTCAATCAAGGAAATGGAACTTTCCATCATTTTCATGTTCCAGAGTAAATTCATTATCAAATATTAAACTTCGTACAATTCAAATCTCTGTATGAACATTTGGTTACGTTTAACAATAAAAATGAAGAGGTCAAAGTGTCCTGACGACAGCAAAAAGACGCTTTTCCTGTGATATATAAAATCTGTGATACTGTTTAGCAAAAACAGTCATAATATATCAAAACTTGGAGTGCCTTGGTGGTACAGCGGTAGAGTGCTCGCCAAACAAGCAGGTGGTCCGGGATTCGACCCCCGGCCACCAACTCACTCCTTTGCCTTGCTAAGCCAGGTGAAAAGGGAAGGTTGGGCATGAGGCTGGCCAGCAACCCTACCCTGTAAAAATAAATACCACTGCTACAGAAACTTCAAGCCCCTAGCTTGAAGCCTAATGTTCCACTTGGAACGTAAAGGAATAAAAAAACAAAACTTAAAATTACCTCGACAATGCTGTTAGACAGGCTATACAGATCCAGTATTTTCCAGATACACAAATTCATTTAACCGAAAGTCAAGCAAAAAGAGCACCTATGAACCAAGAAGAACAACAACATTCCTAACAAGGTGGAATCAAAACTCTGTCAGTAGGATTCACGTACCGAACCCTTCCTGTAGACAGTTCAAGGTGAAAATCTCCACAACCATTCCTGACGTCAATCAAACAAAATCACAATCTAGAAGACAAAAGAAAATTTGAGCAAAGAATATCCTATTCGATAATTTTCTCTTCCTGCTGGATGATAACATCAATGAGATATTAACACAATGTGTAAGGAATTCGGTAAAACGAAGAGTATTCACAATCCCGCTGAAGTATAATGTCTCTTAAAAACCACCTCTACATTTTACATTTGGGAGTTAAAGATAAACCATCTAATTTCGCTCCTTCCGTGTGTATCTATCAATTTGACTGCACATATGGAGCCAATTAGTTACATGAGCGGTACAATTAAGCGTGTTTATCGACGGATTTCCGAACATCATCCTGCATCACCAGTGGTTAAGTAAGAGACAAACAAAGTCCATTTATGGTTATGTATTATCACATCTCGTAGATATACAACACAAAATTTATGCAAACAAGGTGGATTACAAAATCATCTACCGCAAAGCAACCGATCAATCTTAATTTCACCTCAAGAGTTCGTCTATTACACATATTTCTGAGGAGGCTGTTGGAGTCTACCTTAACAAGCCCAACCTCTGTATCTAAAAGAAGAAGTTGGTTGGTTCAGACGCTCTCCTCACCTCGACCATCGTGATCTTTAATGATCCTTGATTAGTTGTAGAAATTTCCTTAATTTTATTTGATATTCTATAAAAAATTTTTTTAATAATTTGATTATAGCTTGATTCCACATCGCAGTTTTGTTACTAGTATGGAATTTTCAGGATGTGATATCGGTAGCCCAAATTTTGCAGGTCGACCATTGATATAAGGTGTGCGTCGCTGCAGGAGATCGAACCCCAGACCATGTGCGCATGGTCGGCGAGAATCCTAACCGCTGTGCTTATTACAACTTATGCATCTTTCTTTCTTTAACTGCAGTAAAATGTGAGATGATGTTGCGGGATTGGACTATACCGACCCCTAGATTAGAAATAGGAAGTGAAGTGGTAAAGCACGTTGACCGCTTCACTTATTTGGGAAGTACCATCAGCCAGTGCCAACGAGTTGATCTCTGACGAAATCTCAGCACGGATACAGAGGGCTAGTCTCGCATATGCCAGTTTACGCCGTCTCTGGCGTAGACGTGATATCCGGCTGGATATCGACCAAAGGACAAGTGTACTGCTCAACAGTCTGCTCCGTCCTCCTTTATGGCTGTGAGACCTGGCCATTGAGGGTGGAAGACATGAAAATGCTGGTTAGCTGTGTTTGATCATAGGTGCCTGCGTTCTGTCTCCCGTGTGAAGTGGTGTAATAAGGTGAGCAATATTGAGGTTGGGCTTCAGTCGAGTGCTAGGTAAGGAGTGAAATCAATCGAAGAGGCTATAAAGTTACATAGATTGAGATGGCTAGGTCACGTGGTGCGCATGCCTAACCATCGCCTCCCCCGACGGACGGGCATTACTAGCTGATATATGTGCAGGTTGGTTGGAAAAGAGTAAGTGGTGGCCAAACAAAGACATGGCCTCATCAATCCATGAAATCCTTGACAGTTAAACTGAATCAGGTAGGTAGGGAGATGCAGACTTCCGGGTTGGGGCTCTAAGAATCAATGGCTGGAGACAATAGGTGACATGGCTCAAAATCGTTGTCAATGGCTTACGCAGATGTATTCAGTCTCTGTAATCTTTCATATTCCTTTGCAACATTACTCATTCTGTTTCACTCTTATACTTGTCAAAACTCTATTGATTCTCTTCATCACTCATGTTCTTGTCTACGTTTGTGTGGTATTTGGAACGTGGCAACTCGAACTGCCGCACTTCGATGCACACCCGATATCTATAGTCGGCCTGCAAAATTTGGGCTACCGATATCCATGCTGAAAATTCCACACTTGTACTGAAAATACGGTGTGGAATCAAGCTGTAATCGAAAAATAAAAGAAAATAAAAATAAAAAAATAATTTCTATGTTGAATCCAGAGAGAGAGAATTATATTGTGATCTTATTATTATTTCGACAAAAAACAACACCAACATTGCTGTAGAGCCGGAATAGGAAACTATCGAAAGAAAATATTCTTTGCTCAAATTTTCTTCTGTGTCTTCTAAATGTTTGTTAGAAAATTTTCGCTATCCTCAAAACTTTGTACAGCTCAAATCTCTGTATGAATATTTAAATTATTAATAGGTTGTGTGTGTTACATGATAAATAAAGAGATCAAATGCTATTTTTGAAAATTATTTTATAGTCAGCACAACGAGGAGACAATGAAGACCAATTGAATGAAGTGATCAATGATCCAGAACGAGATAGACTCCATGAAGGTAACTCGGATGTTTGTTTGTTAGTTTTTATATAAGAACCAATTTTTATTACTATTATTATTATTGTTTCCTTTAATTCCTAGAGGAACATAGGGCTTCAGCCGTGCGTTTCCATTGCGTTCTGTTCTCTGCTAGAGTCTTCACCTGGCTCCAAGTCATCTCCTCTTCACATGACCTCCTCCAAGTTACCCCACCTTCGCACTGACGAACAACTCGCCGCTTCCCTTTCGGGTTCCACTCGAGCAATGCCTTGTCTAGTGATGTCACTTGATGGCTCTCTCAGAGTATGGCCAGCCAACCCACTTCCATTCCTTCCTGCTTATTTGTTTCACAATCGGTTCCTGCTGTGTTGGTTCGCTCATTGCCAGAGATCTTTGTTGCTGATCTTTTCTGGCCGACCATCTGATCTTGAGCGAAGACAACTGTTAATGAAGGTCTGTAGTTTGTTTGAGATGCTCTTTATGACACGCAGTGCAAGTATCTGATCCGTTTGTTAAGTAGCACTGACTTCAAATTGGAGTTGAAAATCCGGATGTTATTTTTGATGCTGAGTAGGGCTGTTGACCTCCACACAGACTTGAGAGTAATGGAAGGTGGTTTTGCTTTATCGATTCTTGCTTTGGTATCCTCGTCAGTTCCATCCGCCTGTAGTTGAAACGATGCTTCCCAGGTGGGTAGGTAGGTGAAGGAGGTTGTTTCTTTCAGGTTCCTCCCATTTGTGCTGATTGTTGTCTGTTGTTGTTGTTGTTGGTGGTGGTGTTGGCCAGGAATCTTCATCACCTCTGTTTTCTCTATGATGCTTCTTCTGCCAACTTGTTGCTTTTCGCTTGCATATCTTCTAGTTTGTGGGAAATCAGACATATATCATCGGCGAAGTCCAGATCCTCCAAGTTTTTTGTGTGAGTCCATTTTATGCCTGTTTCCTCGCTGCTCGCTGTGTTTCTATCGCATTATCCAGTCTACTGCAATCAGGAAAATCATTGGCGATAGTAGGCAGCCAGCTTGTCTTACTCCTGTCCTCACTTCGAAGGATTCCGTAAGTTTCCGGTTGTGGATTACTTGGCATGCAGCATTGTCGTACAGCTGTTGGATGAGATGTATAATTGTCGGTGGCACCCCTTAGTAGTAGCGAATTAGTTGCCAAAGCACCCCTCGATCGACGCTGTCAAAGGCCTTTTCAAAGTCGATAAAGTTGAGATAGAGAGGTGACTGCCATTGCAAGCTTTGTTCAATGATGATCCGTAATGTGGCGATCTGATCAATGCATGACTTGTTTCTCCTGAATCCAGCCTGTTCCGGTCGAAGTTTTTCATCCAGGGCATGTAAATTGTGAGTAGTATTCTTTTCGCGTTAATATTGTTATATCACATAATTTTCCTCTTGAACTATATATTCCATTGTTTGTATTCAGTGTAGACGCGATGTCCAACTGGCTATCGACCAAAGGGGGGACGTCTGTACTGTACAGGAGCAGTTCTTCCCTCTCCTCCTTTATGCCTGATGAGAGTAGAGAACATGAAAATGATGGCCGGCCGGTTATCCGTCTTTGATCATAGATGCCTGTGTTCTCTCTTTCGTGTTTGCCGGCATAATAGGGTGAGCAGTATTGAGGTTAGGCATCGGTCGAATATATTAGGTAACGAAGGGAGGTCAATTGACGAGATTGTTAGGACATGTATTACGCATGCATGTCTAGCCACCCAATAGCCTTCCTCGTCGACGGGCGCGATGTTAGCTGACTGACATAGGATAGATGAGGTTGAAGAAGAACTTTATTATTATTATTCCCTTGGGTTCCGAGTGGAACATAGGGGGCTTCAACAACACATCTCCACTTTGTTCTGTTTTCTGCCGTCCTCTTCAGCTGGGTCCAGGATTGACCAAACTCTCTCATCTCTTCCTCACACGATCTCCTCCATATCACCCTAGGACGACCCACTCGTCGGTGGCACAGTGATTAGGACGCTCGCCAACTATGCATATGGTCCGGGGTTCGATCCCCGGCCAACGCACACCTGATATCATTAGTCGGCCTGTTAAATTTGGGCTACCGATATCAAATGTTGAAAATTCGATAATTGTACCATAATACTGTGTGAAATCAAGCTATAATAAAATAAATGAATAAAATCCCTCTTGAGGGCCTGATGCGTGATGTCATTCGACGGTTTCCTCAATGTATATGCCCAATCCATCTCCACTTTCTCCTACATATTTGTTGAACGATCGGCTTATGGTTGGTTTGTTGCCAGAGTTTACTGTTGCTGATTCTTTCTGGTCGGCGGCCATTTGATCTTCAGTATGGAGCCAGCGAAAGGAGGCAGCTGTTGATAAAAGTCTGCAACAGGCTGTTGGAAATCCTTTTTGTGACACACTGTCCAAGTTTCTGAGCTGTATAGGAGAACTGAGTGACTTGATATTTGTGTTGAAAATGCAAATATTGTTCCTTATGCTGAGTGACAGCAGAAGGTTTCCAAACTGGTTTCTGGTTGCTTTTCCGATTCTGATCGGCCTTGACATCTTCAACAGTGTTGTGTGCCTGTAGTTGAGACGATGCTACGGAAATAAGTGAAGGACGTAACCTCTGTTCAATCTCTCCGGTTGATAGTGATTGGTGCTGGTTGTTGTTATTGCTGCTGCTGATTGGCTATCTTCATCACCTCCGTCTTCTTTGTTGGTATTAGGTGGTTGGAGGCAATCGGCCACAGGAAGCCTTGGACCTAGGTTTCGTGCTAATTGGCACTCATCAGCAAGGCGTATCTGCAACCTTGAAGGAACTGATGTCCCTTCTGAGATTCGAACCCGCATCACCCAGTGCTGTGACATTAGACGTATACCATCCACACGCGAAATCTTCTAGAGTCTTGTTATCGAGGTGGTCCAAAGTACTCCTGTCTCCTCGTTCCCTGTGCACAATCTGACGCATAATCCAATCCACCACAATTAAGAATATCATCGGTGATAAAAGGCAGCCAGCTTGTCTTACTCCTTCCTGTATGCACTTCAAACGACTCACTGAGTTTTCCCTTGTGGATCACCTGATACGTGCCATTGTCATATAGCTGGAAAAGAACTAGTGGTGGTCAAACGAAAACATGGCTTCATCAGTCAGTGATATCCATGACAGTTAGTTTGAGCCAGCCAACTAGCCACGTAGAGAAGTGTAGACTTGTTGGCTGGCTAGAGTCCTCGGGATGGTAAGAACGTATGGGTGGAGACAGATAATTGGTGATATGACTCAAAATCCTCGTTCTCAGTGATGGCTGCTGGCGTAGATGCATTCACTCTTTGTGATTGATTTGTCGTATTCGATAAAACTATTGATCTTGCATATTACTGTTGTTTTTTTCCCTCACTCACACTTCTGTTTATTATCTACCTCTCTTTTGAACCTTTCTCTGTCCTCTTCTCTTACTTTTTGTACTACGAGGAAGGAGTGTAGCAGGTGTGAACTGCTGCACATCTGTGAAAAGTTCTTCGTTGAAAGCATTCAGTCAGTAAAGAGGTGCTTCTCGTCAAATAATTCAGCGTCGATCGAGAGGTGATTTGGCAACTAATTCGCTACTACGGGTGCCACCGACAATTATACACCTCCTCCAACAGCTGTACGACAATGCTGCATGCCAAGTAATCCACAACGGGAAACTTACGGAATCCTTCCAAGAAGTGAAGAAGGGGAGTAAGACAAGTTGGCTAACTTCTATCGCCAATGATTTTCCTGATTGCAGTAGACTGGATAATGCGACAAACAGTGGGCAATGAGGAAACAGGCATAAAATGGACTCACACAACAAACTTGGAGGATCTGGACTTCGCCGATGAATTAATTATGTCTGATTTCCCACAAACTGGAAGATATGCAAGTGAAAAGCAACAAGTTGGCAGAAGAAGCATCCAGAGAAAACAGGACTTCAGGTGAACATAGAGAAAACAGAGGTAATGAAGATTCCTGGACAAGAACAACAACAACAGACAACGATCAGCCACCATAAATGGAAGGAACCTGAAAGAAACAACCTCCTTCACCTACCTACCTACCTACCTACCTGGGAAGCATCGTTTCAACTACAGGCACACGGAACTGACGAGGATATCAAAGCAAGAATCGGGAAAGCAAGACAAGCTTTCACTACTCGCAAGTCTATGTGGAGGTCAACAGCACTCAACATGAGAATGAAAATGAGATCCGGATTTTCAACTCCAATGTGAAGTCAGTGCTACTCACCATACGGATCAGAGACTTGGCGCGTCATAAACAGCACCTCAAACAAACTGCAGACCTTCATTAACAGTTGTCTTCGCTCAATAGTTCGCTCAAGATCAGATGGAGGCCAGAAAAAATCAGTAATAGGGATCTTCGGGAGCAAACCAACCAGGAACCGATTGTGAAACAAATAAGCAGGAAGAAATGGAGATGGATTGGCTGGCCATACTCTGAGGAAACAAGTCATCAAGTGACATCACTAGACAAGCCATCACTCGAGTGGAACCCGAAAGGGAAGCGGCGAGTTGGTCGTCAGTGCGAAGGTGGGGTAACTTGGAGGTGGTGATGTGAAGAGGAGATGAAAATGGTGACGCGCGGCTGAAGCCCTATGTTACTCTAGGAATTACAGGTAACAATGATAATAATAATAAAGGTGTATCGTAACAAAAAATGATGAGTTGTCATAATCACAGTTACTGATATTAGCCATCATACAAAAGGAGTTGAATAAGGGTATTAAAGTTACTTGTGCGTCGATGTCAAAGCGGTTAAGACGCTCGCCGACCATGCACATGGTCCGGGGTTCGATCCCTGACCGGCGCACCCCTTTAACTCACTAAGCCAGAACTAAAAGCTGGCAAAGAGGAAAGGTTGGGCGTGGGGCTAGCAAACCCATCCTGTAAAAATAAACACTGCTACAGGAACTTCAAGCCTCTAGCTTGAAGCCCTATGTTCCACTGGGGAACGTGAAGGAATAAAAAAAATTAAAGTTACTTAGTGAGATAAATAATGCAGTGAATGAGTTGTAGTCAGAAGGCAAAATGTTACATTGTTTAAAATTTCAAAAGAAACAGCATCGTTACCGTCATAAGAGTGGATGAAAGAATCCTCTTTTGTATGCCTAGTTTTGGTTTCCCTATCTGAATGTTTAGAGCTTTAGCAATGCAGAGGGGGACGGAAGCATATTGTCTGTTGGCAGGTTGTTCTTCACTTTTAGCGGATTACTTTGAAGGAAGAGTTTTACTGAGATGGCCATTGAATGACCAGTGTCGATATGATGTTTTACTCATTGTGTGCACACTTTACAGAAGCCACTGCTACTGTGGTGGTGGTGTGAAACAGACAATTGCGTTCCAACGGAATATTATTCTCATATATTCCCACAGAATACTACATATATACATATGAACATTCTATTTCATGTCGTTTAAATGTAAACCAAAATCACACACTCAATGATTGGTTAAAGAATACAAACTGTATAGATATATAAACAGCAGTATGATTAATGGAAAATATACTTTGGCTTCCGTGTCTTGTCTTCTGTTGTTACATTTGGTGTCGCTGCCTGCCGACAAATGGGAAGCCTATGCCCTGCAGTTTTTAAAGAAGGAGACATATAGATCCTCTTGCAGGACTTTGACGCTGTTGTGGAGTTGAATGGCGTTCAAGATCAGTCAACGATGAGGCTGTTACTTGGAAAGCTGCTAGGAGGTAGGGCGATAGCAGTATATGATAGTGTCAGGCGACACATCGGCGAATACGAACCAGGGTTATGCAGACTGTTTCCAGAGTGGGAAGGACCATACATGGTCACCGTGAGACGGAGTCACGTATATACGATCAGAAATGCAAACAAAGAGGAGCGGGTGAACGTCAGCGAGCTCCGGAAATGGATACAGCAAGACAAGCAAACAAAGCCGCCAGCACCAAGAAGATCGGACCTATTTCAATCTAAAGTATTTGACGGGGGCGACGAGTGTGATGGTGCGATACAGACAGTGTGTTCCAACGGAATATTATTCTCACATATTCCCACAGAATACTATATATACATTTGAACATTCTTTTTCATGTCGTTTAATGTAAACCAAAATCACACACTCAATGATTGGTTAAAGAATATAAACTGTGTAGATATAAATAGCGATTTGATCACTCAGCTTTCCTGTCTTGCCTTGTTGTTGTTACACTGCCTGTCTACAATCATGCGAGATAGTAATACGGGGACCCTTTCTAGACACAGAACCAATACATCTGATGGCTCCACAGGAACAAGTGAACTGGTAAATGTGTATAATAAAAGTGATCAGATGCAAGATTTTGTCTTCTCATATTCTACATCATTTGAAGGACGATTATTACATAATTTAATGTGTTTTTGCCTTTATTGTTTTCCATTTTCGAATTCCAGTTCGACACCTTGTCAGTCCATGTATCAAGGTGATTGATACAAAAAATCACTATAGACCGATTTATTTGGATAAAACAGACTATCTGCCTGAATTATGGAATTTAGTCGATCGTTATAAGTCAAAATCGAAATCTTCACAGGAGACATTCAGTCGTGGTGTACAAGATTGTCCATCATCGCCTATGCCATTGAAAAGTACTAATAATATCACTGTTGGAACTCCTGTCGCCTCCACCACCACCACCACTGCCGCTGGTGGGGGTGGTGTTGCTGGTAGTGTTCCAGGAGCAAGTGTTGGCTTTCCCGTACACCACAACAATCCAAGTCATCTTGTCTCTGGGACAACAGGTACACAATCAGTTTTAACGCGTAAAGACAGTCGGGCAAGACGGAAACATCGACTACAGAAACACAATACTGCTACACCATTACAACGTACAGCCTCTTTAGCAGTTAAAGGAATTGATAGGTAATTATTTTTTAATGATTATTATTGGGCAAATAATTTTGTATTTTTATGTTCAGATGATGGTTTAGTTGTAAATGCTGAGATGTGTGCGCAGTGATTGACTGTGGTGAGAATGGTGAGAAGCAATTCCTAGATGGATTAGTACCCTTTTGAAGCTCGTTGAAGTGACGCCTTAACTACACTGTACGCCTTAATATATATTCAGACATAGAATGAAAAAATGGTGATTGAAAAGAAATTGTATGAGATATATATATGTAGTTAAATGGTTATAACAATAAGGGGAGACAACGAAGTCAGCCGCTGAAATTGTTTGTGTGAGAATAAAGTTCGTTAACATCCTGATGAAAGCCTTGTGCAGAAACTTAGGCGAGAGTGAGATCAATTCAACCAGCCATCATCGTTGTCTTCAACTAACAATGGAGTTAAACAGGCTTCCACCATTCCTCCGTAATTTTGCCGTCGCTGTGTTGTGGTGTTGGTATAGATTTACTGTCTGAAGGAAGAAAGACCTTTTGACTACGAGTATGCAGATACGATATCATCTTACTGTGCGATGACACACACACACACACACAAGCTGCCCAAATGGCAATTAGTCAGTTGGCGATCAGTGTCAGTAAAAATGTGATGTACCATGCTCCATAGAATTGCAAAGTATTGTTACAAGATTGTCAGTAGTATGTACATGGACTAACTTTCGTAGGTAAACCATGAGAAGTGATCGATATGAGTTCATGTATCCAGGTATTTGTATACGTGCTAGCGGAGGTATGACAGAAACCGTACATAGAAAGTCAGGGTGTCACATGCCAATCTGGGTCACCTCCGACGTTAGTTTGTTTGTCAAAGATTAGGCTTATAATTCTTCGGCGCTCTCAGTTTTCCTCTGCGACTCTGAAACCTGACCGAGGATGAGAAGTAACCCTGCATGTTGGATCATCGCTGCCTTCGTATTACGGTTTGCATCCGGTGGCGTGTGTTTTGACAAGATGACAATGCTGCTGCAATTTACGCCTTACTTCTCTTTCTGAAAGTAACACGAAGATCCAGAGAGTACTGGACAGCTGTTTCATCCTAGTTTGGGACTCACCGACGCTACGCACCCACCAACGAGGTTCAAACCCAGGACCTTCCGGTCACAGGACAAGATTGTAGACCATTCAGCCACTGGAGCCCGACTCAATGGTCCATGAATTCGAACTTCTACCAAAATTAATCTGATGCTCTCTAGTGACTGACTGGCTACAGGATGAAGTCTCTTGGAGTTCTATTAAGAAGTCGGTCGGGAGTGAGAACAAACACTTGCTGATGACATTGTCTGGTAGTCGCGCCAATTAGTATAGGTTAGAATTATCAGGCCATTTAGTCGGGTTCCAGCAGCTGAATGCTCTACGGGGCTGCCTTGTAACTGGAATGTCCTGAGTCCGAACCTCGTTGATAGGTGAGTACTGTCGATGAGTTCCAAAAGCTAGGAAGAAACAGCTGTCCTAGTACTCCCTGGTTCTTAATAATGGTTCTCCAACTGATATCAATCCATGGCCAAACCTGAAATATAAAAACTTCTGAGGTTTCAGATAGCGAAATGCTTCAGTATACATAGTAAGTGGTTTTTCAAAAAATATTGGCAAACCCAGTAACGTATAAAATGATAATTAAGTGGCCGACAAAATGAGTCTTCTGGACTGGTCACTCCCTGATGAATCATTTACAGCCTACTTCAGTTTGATATAATCATTTCTGACACGCAATCTGACTCGTTTTTAGTGCACCGACATGTACATAGAGATTTTGCAATTACCCTTTATTACATAAATTACAAAAGGATGCTTGGACTATCAAAAATAATATCGTTTATATTGGTGACAAACTGACTGACTGACTGAGTCCTTACATTGGACTTCAGAAAACAATTCAGCACTTCGAATTTCCATACTTCCTGTATATAGTACACAAAAGTAGAGAAAGAAAAAGTCTATAACGGAGAGAAATGTAAGGGGGAAAGAATATTGACATAGCGAAACATAACGAATTAATTGTCTGTCTGTCTGTTTTCGACATAGAACTTTGCACCGATGTGCAGCAGTTCAAGTCGCCACACTCCCTGATTGTAGCACACAAAGCAAGAGGAGAAATGCATAATAAAGACAGTAAACAGAGGTGTGAGACAAAGGTATAGTTTCATTGGAAATCATAAGTCACAAGGAGTGGATGCATCTGCGCCATTGACAACGACGATTTTGAGCCATGTCACCAATTGTTTCCAACCATTGGTTTTCACCGTCCCGAGGACCCCAACCAAGAAGCCAGTCTACACCTTCCTACGTGACTGGCTTAAACTAACTGTTGTGGATTTCATTGACTGGTGAATTCGTGTTTTGGTTTGACCGCCGCTAGCTCTTTTCCAGCCTGACCATATATCAGCTAACATTGCCCATTGTCGAGGAAGGCGATGACTAGGCATGCGTGTGTAACACATGTCCTAAGCATCTCAATCGATGTAATTTCACAGTCTCGTCTATTGATTCCCCCTCTTTACGTAGCACTCGACGCCTAACCTCAATATTGCTCACCTTATAATACCACTTCACGCGGGAGATAGAACGCAGACACCTATGATCGAAGACAGCTAATCTTTTCATGTCTTCCGCTCTCAATGGCCATGTCTCACAGCCATAAAGGAGGACCGAGCGGACTGATGAGCAGTACACACGTCCTTTGGTCGATAGTCGGATATCACGTCTACGCCAGAGACGGCGTAAACTAGCATATGCAAAACTAGCCCTCTTTATCCGTGCTGAGATTTCGTCAGAGATCAACCCGTTGGCACTGGGTGATGGTACTTCCCAAGTAAGTGAAGCGGTCAACATGTTCTACCACTTCACTTCCTATTTCTAATCTAGGGGTCGGTGTAGTCCAGTTCTGTAACATCATCTTACATTTTACAGGGGCGAATCGCATGCCAAATATACGAAGATTGTTGCTCAAGGTGTTCAGTAGACTCTGCTCTATTTCCTTAGCGTCCTCGCCTAAAAGGACTATATCGTCTACATATTCTAAGTCAACGAGATTACTCCCTGGTAGCAAGTCAATCCCTGAGTCTCTGAAGTGTGTTAGGGTTAATTTCATTAGTACGTCTATGATGAAGTTGATTAGGAATGGGGATAAAGGAAGAAAATTCAGCACTTCGAATTTCCACACCTCCTGTATATAGTACACAAAAGTAGAGAAAGAAAAAGTCTATAATGGACAGAAATGTAAGGGGGAAAGAATATTGACATAGCGAAACGTGATGAATTAATTGATCTGGGATACATAATAAAGAGTGTATGCATCTCCACCAGTTAGATGCTATTGGTTCCTAGCATTCTCGAGGACCCCACCCCCTACCGCCAGTGTGGCTCAAACTAACTATCAAAGACTTAATGAATTTCACTTGATGCTTTGGTGGGACCACTTTTTTTGTGTTAATGAATAGTCGTGGTTTATTTTCTCAAGCTTGGAGACCTATTATTCAACTGCTTTTAAATGTAACCTGTGATCTTATTTCTTCATCGCATGGAGATATATGTTGACTTTCCTACAATTAATGTAGAATTGCTAAATGTGTGACTATGTCGTCTTCACAATCACCATACGCTGTATGCACTACGCGGGGATTTTGAATACTGTCTTCTAGCGATGAATCCCCGAAAACCACTAGCCAGGAATACTATCAACCGGGTGGTAGAGCGTGTTGACCACCACCTCACTTATTTGGGAAGTTGCATGAGCCAGCCCCTGTGGTTTGATCGCTGACGAAATCGCCACACGGAAACATAAGGCTCGTCTGGCATATACCGATTTACGTCCTCACTGGCGCAGACGTGATATCCGGTTGGCTATCGTCCAAAGGACAAGTGTACTGCTCAAAAGTTCTCTCCGTCCTCCTTCATGGCTATCGGTAAGATATGGCCATTGAAAGTGGAAGACATGAAAAGGCCGGCTATCTATCTGTCTTTGATCATAGGTGTCTGCGTTCTATCTCCCATGTTAAGTGGCATAATAAGGTGAGTAATATTGAGGGGGTTAGCCTTCAGTCGAGTGCTAGGTAAGGTGGGGGGGGGGGAATCAATCGACGAGACTGTGAAGTTACATAGACTGAGTGAGATGGTTAGGACATGTGTTACACATGCATGTCTAGCCATCGATGACCTTTCTCGACGATGTGGAATGTTAGCTGACTGACATAAGAAGGATGAGGTTGGAAAAGAACCAGTGGTGGTCAAAAAAACAACATTGCTTCATCATTCAGTGGAATACACAACAGTTAGTTTGAGTCAGCCACATAGAGAGGTGTAGATCGACTTCCTGGTTAGGGTCCTCGGGATGGTGATATGGCTCAAAATCCTCGTTCTCAATGGCGTAGATGCATTCACTCTTTGTGAGTGATTTGTCATATCCAATAAAACTCTACTGATCTTGCATATTACTGTTCTTTTTCCCTCACACTATTTATTAACTCTCGCTATACTCTTTCTATGTTGAATCCAGCCTGCCAGCCATACCTAGTTTCACATATACAATTATGTTTTAGTATGTATTTTCACAAACATACAATGATTATGGTTGGTGGCGTTCAATTGGTAGAATGCTAATCAGTCACACAGGGAAGGTCTGAGTTCGATTCCTGCCCAACACACTTAAGCCTCACCTTTTTGACCAATCAGTAGTGTAAGTCCAGAGAGGAAGGAAGGTTAAGAGGCATGAGGTTAACAACCTCACCCTGTAAAAATCACACAGCTGGTAGTGAAATTTCAAAGCTTGAAGCCCCTTATGTGTTCCATACGAACAGTAAGGAATGAAGAAGACAACATGCAAAAGATGTCACCAAGCTCGATGAAGTCACCTTCCACAATCACATATCAAAACTACAAAAAATATCAAATAACTGCCATCCTCATCGTGGGCTATAAGTCTTCTTGGTTAACATAAGATTATTTTCAAGTATTGGTTTGCAGGGATTTGATCAATTAGTTACAGGATTTCATCATGAGCTGGGAATACGGAACAGCTGTTTCGTCCTAGTTTGGGACTCTTCATCAGTACGCACCCACTACAGGGGGGTTAAAGCCCAGGACCTTCCGGTTACAAGGCGAGCTCGTAGAGCATTAAGCCACTAGGACCCAATCCAATGACCGGCGCATGAATTCTAACTTCTGCCAATTTATGACATAGCGCGACTACTAGCCAATGGTTCTCTGACCAATGTCAGTTCATGATGAAATCCTGTAACCAAATAAGGTTATTTTGTTTGTCAGTGACTGACATCTCATCCTATTTTGGAGTCGTTAGTCGAGTGTAACTGTCATATCTCTACGTCAATCAGCAGCACGAATACAGAGGGCTAGTTTCGCATATGCCAGTTTACGCCGTCTCTGGCGTAGACGCGATATCCGACTATCGACCAAAAGGCATGTGTACTGGTCAACAGTCCGCTCCGTCCTCCTTTATGGCTGTGAGACCTGGCCATTGAGAGCAGAAGACATGAAAAGATTAGCTGTCTTCGATCATAGGTGTTTGCGTTCTATCTCCCGCGTGAAGTGGTATTATAAGGTGAGCAATATTGAGGTTAAGCGTCGAGTTCTAGGTAAGGCGGGCAAATCAATAGACAAGACTGTGAAATTACATCGATTGGGATGGTTAGGACATGTGTTACACATGCATGCCTAGTCATCGCCTTCCTCGACAATGGGCTATGTGACCTGACATAGGGTCAGGCTAGAAAAGAGCTAGCGGCGGTCAAACCAAAACATGGCTTCACCAGTCAATGAAATCCACAACAGTTAGTTTAAGCCAGTCACGTAGGAAGGTGTAGACTTCCTGGTTCGGGTCCTCGAGATGGTTAAAACCAATCACGGCTGAAGACAATTGGTGATATGGCTCGAAATTCTCGTTCTCAATGGCTGGCGCAGATGCATCCATTCCTTGTGACTTATGATCTCTAATGAAACTATATCGTTCTTCGTTATTACTATTCCTTTGTCTCACGCCTCTGTATACTGTCTATATTATGCATTTCTCCTACTTTCTTCTGTTGCTTTGTGTGCTACAAGGAGGGAGTGTGGCGACTCGAACTTCCGCACATATGTGCAAAGTTCTATGTCGTAAACCGACCGACGTCACTCAAACAACAATATCACGTTAACGACTAAACGCATCGTCCAAAAGTCTCCGTACTGGGAGTCGAACACGTCAACAAAGACCGAGTATTTCTGTACAATCACACACACACACACACCACAGCAGATGCAGCAATAATAATTTTAACAAAAATTTATATACCGTCTTAGTCATTTCAAATTCTTCTTATAGCTTTAAAAAAAGTAATTATTATCATTATTATTATGATTTTCTTTTCTTAACAGTAATCCTAAAGCGAATTCAACTATTGCAGCTGTAGATGATGAACCATCCGGTTATTGTGAATGTTGTTCCGTAAATTTTAAAAGTTTATTTGAGGTTAGTTATAATTTTGTGATGATTATTATTATTACTATTATTGTTATTATTCATTCCATGAGATCCAAGTGACCTCAAGGGTACATTTCCGTTGAACTTGATTCTGTCCCAACACTTTCAACTGGCTCCCTGATTGTCTGTAAGCCTTCATTTCTTCTTCTTCTTATGATTTTCTTCCACGTTACTCTTGAACCTATTCCTAACTTCTCGCCTCAATATTTTAGTTTCACGCGAGAAGCTTGTTGTTTCACCTTCACACTTGAAGGTCTCTTCAGTGTAGCATGTATAATCGATCTTTCTGACCTTCTATTCGTTAATATGGAGGGCAGGCCTGTTGTAAAAAATGCCTGTAGTGGTTGTGTGGTGGTGGTGGTGACGTGTGCTCAGAACCTCTGAAGCATATAGAAGCACTCACTACTAACTTGAGACTAGTTTTTTTTTAACTTCTGATTTTGTTTGGTTGCGTTAAATGATGTTGTAGACCTCCAGATTCCCAGTATTCCTTTGCCAATATATATAGCTTCTCATTTATTTGGTGACCTGGCAACCTTCTTGGATTCGTACATCTTGTGAAAATTCCATGTCCCTATGCTTATTATTTTAGCTTTCAATGGAAGTAGGCGCTGGATTGGCTTCCTGAAGGCTTTTACTAGCCGGTGTCATTCCGTCTCTCCGATTCCAGCGTATAATAAGTTTAAAAAAAAATAAATTTTTACTTTGTTTTGAAGTTTCTGTGGAGGGTGGGTTGATTTTCCCTGGAAGGGTCGGTAGCTTAACCACGCTTAACTCCTCTGTCTTTTCTCGTTCTCAGGACTGACTGGCTCTGGTAAACTAGGCAACGTTGGTGTAAACCTTCACACCACACTAATTTCAGAATAATTATTATTATTGTTCCCTTGGATTCCTAGTGGAACATAGGGCTTCAACTGTACGTCTCCACTTGCTTCTGTCCTCTGCTGTACTTTTCACCTGCATCCATGTTAGTCCATAGAGTTGGAACTCCTCTTCACACGATCTCCTCCATGTCACCATTAGACGAACAACTCGCCGCTCCCCTTTCGAGTTCCACTCGAGCACTGGCCTGACGCGCGATGTCACCCAGCGGCCTCCTCAGTGAGTGTCCAATCCATCTCCACTTTCTCCTGCATATTTGTTGGGTGACTGGTTCTTGTTTTGTTTGTTCCCGTAGTTTCTTGTTGATGATTCTTTCCGGCCATCTGATCTTCAGTATAGAGCGACAGTTGTTGATAAAGGTCTGCAACCTGTTAGAAATATTCTGATCCGTATAGAAGAACTGACTTGACGTTTGTATTGAAAATCGGAATTTTGTTGTTGATGCTGAGTAAGTGACGAAGATTTCCCGATTGGTTTCAGGTTGATGAATGTGTTTGTCGCCTTCCCGATTCTGTATTTGACATCGTCGTCCGTACCTCCTGTAGTTGAGACAATGCTCCCTAGATAAGTGAGTGAAGTAACCTCTTTCAAATCCCTCCCGTTGATGGTGGTGGTTGGCGCTGGATGTCAGAATAATTACATTATATAGAAATAGTGACAACAATATATCGATGATAGGAAGATTAAAAATGTCCCGTTTTATTAGCCTAATTAACAGAAAGTTAGTAGTTTTGTGCCTAACACTTTTCTCATCACATAGATTGCGCGCTATATGACGTATCGTAGAGTTTTTTATGCTCAGTCATCAGAGCAGAAAGTCTTTTATAATTGCCTCTAATCCTCTTCGTGATAATGATTTGCTTTTGGAGAGAGAGAGAGTTGTGTGTAGAGATAGCATAGTTACAGTTCGACAAAGTAGTACTCACAAATGTCTCGCCTAAGTGTCTGTTAACAACAGGATTCACAAGTTGGCTTGGTCACATACCACCCACTCTACCAACAGATTTATGTGCCCTCCTCAATGTATTATTAATAGTATTTCCTTGGTCTCCGAGTGAAACATAGGGCTTCAAAAACGCATCTCTACTTTTTCCTATTTTCTGCTCTCCTCTTTAGCTGGCTAGCCACATGATTGCCTACAATCTCTCATTTCCCCCTCGCACGATCTCCTTCATGTCTCCACCCTAGGACGACCCACTCGTCGCTTCCTATTCGGACTACACTCGAGCAACGGCCTGCGTTGCCTCCTCAACATATGCCGAATCCATCTCCTTTTTCTCCTACATATTTGTTGAATGATCGGTTTTTGGTTGGTTTGTTCCCAGCCAGAGTTTCTTGTTGCTAATTCTTTCTGGAGCCAGCGATGGGAGGGGGGTAGGCTGTTGACAAAAGTCTATAACTTGTTGGAAATCCTTTTCATGATGCGCTGGTCACGTTTCTGACCCGATATCTATGGTCGGCCTGCAAAATTTGGGCTACCGATATCCATGCTGAAAATGCCATGCTTGTACTGAAAATACGGTGTGGCATCAAGCTGTAACCAAAAATTAAAAAAATTTAAAAAAAATAAATATAGAATAACTGGTTGACTTGACATTTGTGTTGAAAGTGCGAATCTTGTTCTTTATGCTGCGTAATGCAGAAGATTTCCAAACTGATTTCAGGTTAATGAAGGCTTGTCTTTTTATTTTCCGATTCTGGCTGCCTTTGACATTCTCACCCATTCCATCTGCTTGTAGTTGAAACGATACTGCCTGGCCAGATAAGTGAAGGAGGTAACCCCTATCAAATCTCTTCCGGTTGATGGTGATTGGTGCTGGTTGTTGTTGCTGTTGGTTGGTTAATTATCTTCATCACCTCCGTCTCCACCTTCTCCATGTTCACCTGGAGTCTTGTCTTCGCTAATGGCTTCTCTAGCCAGTTTGTTGGTTTTCACCTGCAAGTCGTTCTCTAGTTTGTGTGACATTAAACATAAATCGTTACCAGCGATGTTCGAATCTCCTACTCCTCAATATAACAAAGTCTTTTTTAAAGTAACCCAGAAAAGATTAATGTGAAGTATGAAAGTTGGGGATAGATTGAAGACAAAAATTGACAAAATGTAAAAGTATCAAAGCAAGGATCGGGAAAGCAAGACAAGCTTTCACTACTCTCAAGTTTGTGTGGAGGTCAACAGCACTGCTCAGTATGAAAAATAATATCGGGATTTTCAACTCCAATGTGAAGTCACTCAGTGCTACTTAACAAACGGATCAGAGACTTGCACTGCGCGTCATAAAGAGCACCTCAAACAAACTACAGACCTTCATCAACAGCTGCTTTCGCTCAATAGTTCGCTCAAGATCAGATGGCCGGCCAGAAAAGATCAGCAATAGTGAGGGATCTCTGGGAGCGAACCAACCAGGAACCGATTGTGCAGCAAATAAGCAGGAAGAAATGGAGATGGATTGGCCATACTCTGAGGAAACAATCCATCAAGTGACATCACTAGACAAGCCATCGCTCGAGTGGAACCCGAAAGGGAAGCGGCGAGTTGGTCGTCAGTGCAAGGTGGGTGACTTGGAGGAGGTGATGTGAAGAGGAGATGAAAGCATGTGGGTAGGTGGACGTGGAGCCAGGTGAAAAGTTTAGCAGAGAACCGAACACAATGGAGACGTGCAGGTGAAGCCCTATGTTCCTCTAGGAATTAAAGGAAAAAATAATAAATAATAATAATAATAAGTGATACCAGGCTGTCTTCACTTCTTTGCGTAGAATCTTTAGACGAAATATCTTTCTAGAAATTAACATGATATGGGAAGACAAGGAAAGATCAGAGGAAAAACACAATCCCAGATAGTTGACATTCGACTTACTATCAACTTTAAGTACCTTCTATGATGCAAGAATCGTGGGAGTGGACTAGTTCAGGTAATTCACGTTAAGACAAGAACCACTGACGACTAACTTCTGATAAATAGCTTACATGGGAAGTAAATGGTATGGAAACAGTCGAATCATCGGCATATATAGTTAAAATTAGCTTCATCAGAATAAGACTCACATCACATGCAAGAAGAAAGAAAATAGAAAACGTAGAGAGAACAGCACCTTAACAGACGCCAGCTACAGTAAGTAACACATTCCCTCATACACGCCTTCTTAACAAGCCAGATTTGCAGCAGTTCAAGTCGCCACACTCCATGAAGCACACAAAGCAAGTGAAGAAAGTAGGAGAAATGCGTAATAAAGATAGTAAACAGAGGGGTGAGACAAAGGAATAGTAATAACGAAGACCAAAAAAGTTTCATTGGAAATCATAAGTCACAAGGAGTGGATGCATCTGCGCCATGTCACCAATTGTTTGCAACCATTGGTTTTTACCGTCCCGAGGACCCCAACTAGGAAGTCTACACCTTCCTACGTGGCCTAGACTAACTGTTGTAGATTTCATTGACTGGTGCCATGTTTTGGTTTGACCGCCACAAGCTCATTTCCAGTCTGACCCTATGTCACGTAACATTGCCCATTGTCGAGGAAGGCGATGACAAGGCATACGTAACACATCTCATTGGATGTAGTGCATCGGTGGCACAGTGGTTGGGACTCTCGCCGACCATGAACATGGTCCGGAGTTCAATCCCCTGCCGACTCACACCTGATATCTATGGTTGGCCTGCAAAATTTGTGCTACAGATATCACCTGCTGAAAATTCCATAACTGTACCAAAAAATACGGTGTGGAATCAAGCTGTAATCAAAAAATTAAAAAATAGCTTCATAGCCTCCTTACCTATCACTCGACTAAGACCTAACCTCAATATTGCTCACCTTATTATACCACTTCACACGGGTGATAGAACGCAGGCACCTATGATCAAAGACAGCTAATCTTTTCATGTCTTCCACTCTCAGTGGCCAGGTCTCTCCGCCCGCCCACACACTTCTAAAAGCACCAGATGAAAATGATGAAAGTCTACTTTCAGTGTTATTCGCGCGAGAGAGAGAACGTTTCATTTTATTTGAAATCAATCAAGCATGAGAAATGATACTCAACACTTTGATTCTGTATGATCTTATCACCAAAACCAGATACATTTTAATCCCATACGAAAAATGAGTCATTCAGTACAAGCAAGATATTATCATTGGTTGTTCATATTGAGAAATCGATTTTCTCACAACTCTTTCTCTCTCTCTCTCTGTGATCCTCTCACATTGTGTGTGTGTGTGTGTGTGTGTCTGCGTATGTGTTTGGTGTCTGTGTGTAACACATATCCAGAACATGAATTATGCAATAAAACAGTATTTTTAAAAGGGCAGTTTATTTGAAATAACATGTTACAATGTTGTGTTGTTGACACGCACACACACACACACACACACACACTGTAAACTGCCAGCACACAAATTTTGACCCGCATTTCATTATTTAGATAGATAGTGTTTGACGAAAATGACACATTTTACATCAATGTGTTCTTTCCAGCTGGTATCAGATAGGTAATCAAAAATGGAGTAAGGTAATAACCATTTAGTATTAAATAATAATATTAGATTACAGGATTTCATCATGAGCTGACATTGGTTAGAGAACCATTGGAAAACCTGCAGGGAGTACTGGACAGGTGTTTCGAAATAGTTTGGGACTCTTCAGCACCCACTACAGGGGGGTTAAAACCCAGGACCTTCTGGTTACAAGGTGAGCTCGTACACCATTAAGCCACTGGGACTCGATCCAGTGGCCCGTGAATTCTAACTTCTGCTAATTCACGATATAGCGCAACCGCTAGCCAATGTTCTCGGCGAGTATTTGTCTTCACACCCGAACTGCTGCACCCTACTGATCACGACTTCCCACTGGAACCTCCCAGGGAAGACATTGGCTAGTGGTTGCGCTATATCGTGAATTGGCAGAAGTTAGAATGCGTACCGATGAAGAGTCCCAAACTAGGACGAAACACCTGTCCAGTACTCCCAGGCTTTCCAATGGTTCTCTAACCAATGTCAGCTCATAATGAAATCCTGTAAGCAATCAACCAAATCCCTACAAACTAATACTTGAGTAATATTAGAATTTTGAATTATGCTGTTCTATGTGATGGTTTATTTTGTCAGATTTCAACTGACTGACTAGTTTCAACGTAGAACTTTGCACAGATGTGCAACAGTTCAACTAGACACACACTCCCTCCTTGTAGTACACAAAGTAAGAGAGGAGAACAATGAGAGATTCATCAAAAGAGAGTTTTAATAAATAGTGTGAGGGAAAAGCAATAGTAATATGCAAGATCAATACAGTTTTATTGGATGTGACAAATCACTCACAAAGAGTGAATGCATCTACACTAGCCATCACTGAGAACGAGGATTTTGAGCTATATCACCAATTATCTGTCTCCACCCATTTGTGCTTAGCATCCCGAGGACCCCAACCAGCCAACAAGTCTACACCTCTCTACGTGACTGGCTGGCTGGTTCAAACTAACTGCTATGGATTTCATTGACTGGTGAAGCCATGTTTTGGTTTTACTGCCACTAGCAGCTCTTTTTTAACATGATCCATCTTATGTCAATCAGCTTACATTGCCCGTCGTCGAGAAAGATGATGACTAGACGTGGATGCGTAACGTATTTCCCTGACCATCTAACCCAATCGATGTAACTTCACCCTCTTTGCTTACCTCACACTCGACCGAATCCTAACGACCTTAATATTGCTCACCTTATTATACCACTTCACACGGGTGATAGAACGCATGCAGGTATGATCAAAGACAGGTAAATAGCCGGCGTTTTATGTCCTCCACTTTCAATGACCATGTCTTACAGCTATAAAGAAGGATTATATATTCTTCCCTGGAGTTTTTCGTGAGAAACAGATATTCCTTAGGACTCTATTCCCAACAGTCCTTTTCAGCAGGCTCCAAGTTCGCCTATTAGCTCTCATTTGTCCCTGTCACTATCTCCTCTATGTTAACATTGGATGTTCACTCCATCGCTTTCCATTCCAGTTCTAATCGAGGTGGGGTGGTGGTTTGGTGTTGTATGATATCACTCCATTGTCTTCTCAGATTGTGTACCCGACCTATCCAACTCACGTTTCTCATCTGCGTATTTTATTTAGCAATAGATTGTTGGCCGACTCGCTGCTAGAGCTCCTTGTCGCCTCCCCCTATTCTTTCCAGCCAGTCATTTATTCTTTACCATCGAGCGAAGGCGGCGGCAGTTGTTGATGAAAGTCTGCTGTCTGTTTGAAATACCTCTGGTGACTTGGAGCCAAGCCTCTGAACCATACAGTGGAAAATGTAGATCTTGTTCGATGATCTGAGTGCAGTAGATTTCTAAACTGATTTCAGTTTAATGTGAAGGGCTGTTCCACTCCTCCGATCGACATCTTCATCCGTACCTCTTTAAGTTGTTGGAAAGGGTTGACTTTCTGTAGATTTTTCGCGTTGATGTTTTGGCAGCCAGGCGTCTGCTGCACCACTTCTATCTTCTCAATGTTCACTTCAAAGGCTTCAATGAGTTTTCTGCTGTGTGCATCAATCGGCTTAGGGTACTTACTCCGTATTGTTGAAGCTGTTCCCATATAACTTCGTAGCACTTCTATACCACACTTATGTACCTACATCCCCCAGTGAGTGATGATGTTCCCACCGGGGCTCGAACCTAGTCCCCATAGTTTCAAACGTCAAAGTGTTATCCACTAGACTACTTAGGCTACAAGAGCCACCTCTTGTGCAACGGGTCATATTAATTATTTAATTGAATTTTAGATTTTCCCGTCGATTGATTGGATGGAAGTTCTCGGTCTCAGATTGACATGTCGGCTTCTTGTACTGATGCTTCGACAATGTCTGGGCAGGTAATTACAAGTTGATTGGTGATTACATGCTCAGATATCGTCGAAGCATCCGCGCAAGAAGCCTACATGTCAACCTGAGACCGAGTACTTCGGTCCAGTCAATCGGCGAGAAAATCTAAAATTGAATTAAATGTACACAATGATTCGATCATTACTATTACTATTATTATCATCATTATTGTAAATAATAATAATTATTATTATCATTACTAAAAGTATTTTATCTGTCTCTCCTCCCTTTCTAGCATCTTCATTGTGCAGATCATTTACAATTTGCAAACAATTCTGAGAACTATCGTCTTCTCGATGATGTACTGAACAAGTTGCCGACATTACAAGAGTTTTTAGAAGCAAATAAAACGTCTAATAGTAATAATAATAATACTGCCACTAATACCACTATTATGACTACTGACACTGGTACCACTACTATTTCCAATGCCAGAATCACTAACAGCACTGCTACCACGAATACTAACACTACGACTACCGCTGTTGCTGCTGCTCCTCCTCCTACTACTACTACACATGTGAACACTACTCATAGTACTACTACTCCTACTCCTCCTCCTACTACTACTACTCCTATTGATACTTATACTACCAACACGACTACTCTACAGTCTTCATTTTACTTAAATCCTATTTCAATCAGTCCAGTTTTATGTAAACCTCAAACAGATTATCTGTTCGATGTATTAAAGGATAAAACAGAAGAAAAAGAGAATGCTGCCCCTGGTCCAGTGTCAATATACGCTGATGGAAATGCTACAGGGTAAGTTTTCCTACACATCTCATATATATATATATATATATATATATATATATTTATATGACTAATTTAAAGAAAACCCACCCCAAGCTCCCACTAATATTTAAGTCTTCCATTTATGGTATTTAAAAAAATATTATTCATGTGGTTATTTTTTACCGTCTCGGCACTCTATGGTTCAGATATAAGTCCATTTGGTGCTAGAGCTTTGTAATAGTTTCATTAGTATTGGTTATATTTCTGTGGGGTGGAGTTGCTAGCCTCACGCCTAACCTCCTCCTCTCTTTCCCATGGTTACTAGTGACTAAGCGAGATTTAGGAGTGCATCGACCGAACTCCGGACCACATGTATGTTTGAAGAGCATTCCAACGGTGCTCCACTGATGTACAATGGCTGAATGTAGCTTTGGGGAGGAGGTCCTAGACTTGAATCTCGGTAGGTACACACCAATGAAGAGTCCCAACGTAGGCCGAAACAACTGTCCAGTGCATCGTGGATCTAGTATTAATAACTGCATGTTATAACTGTACCGTGTCGCGCTGGTTCAACAGTAGACTGCTGGCCGATCATGCATGTAGTCTGGGGTTCGAGTCTCAGCCGAGTAACACACACTCCCTTAACTTCCTTAACCGGTTATAATCCCGACAAAGAGGGGAGGTTGGGCATGAGGCTAGCCCCATGTTAAACTGAGAACGCAAAGGAATAGAAAAAAGTTACTGTACCACTGTGATATATCAAATTTAGCGTATTTAATATATCTTTAACCGTGTCAATTATATGGTACTTTCATATTATATAGTCAGTAGGAGTTTTCTTCTCCAGTATACCTTAAAAGTAATCGATCAAATTGAAGCTGTAGTTAAATAGATCAAAATTCGGAGCCGATTGAAGTCATTAAAGTTTTACCATTATAATTCTCAGATAACAGCTGAAGAGTTTGCCTTGGGTTATGACTGTTCGCTATTTTCCGTAACCAAGCAGGTCTTCTAGAACCCATCTCTCTCTCTCTCTATCTCTCAGTGCAGCTAAAAGTCGTATATGGCGTGTAACACGATCCTTACAGATGACCGTCTTTAAAAATCATCATGTTTTAGAGGAATTCCCTTTTGCATGGAGGATTTCATCATGAACTGACATTAGTTAGAGAACCACTGGAAAACCTGGGAGTACTGGACAGCTGTTTCGTCCTAGTTTGGGACTCTTCGGCAGTACGCATCCACTGAGGTTCGAACCCAGGACTTTCTGGTTGCAAGGCAAGCTCGTAGACCATTGAGCCACTGAGACTCGATGCAATCAAAGGAAAATCCTTACAAAACCAATACTTGAAAATTCATCTGATGCTCACTAGAGACTGGCCCTATTCAGGCCGTGACCAGTAGGGTAGAGCAGGTTGAAGATGAGGCAGTAACTCATCAAAGAAGACATTGCGAAAAGGTCGCGCTATGTCGCGAATTGGCAGGAGTTAGAATTCATGGACTTGCCATTGGATCGGATCGGATCAGCTGACTGTGAAATAGAGATTCATTTCAGCGGAAAATCTCACAAATTGTCTCTAGTTCAGTAGAGTGCTTTGCTACTACTTCATTCAAGAGTTTCTTTAGTTCCTCTATAACAATTCGGTAACCACATATGCTGTATTAGTGGTTTCTAAAGTTGTTGTCATTAAAGACATGCTTCATGATATGAAGACTAGGAAACTCATTTCTAACTTGAAGAGAATAAAGACGAATAGAAGATTTCGTTTTATTTTGTGTGTGTGTGTGTGTTTGCACAAGCCCATAAAGTTTTCTATGCTTCACTGCAATACTTCACATTTACGATTCAGTTGTTTCTTGATGTGTTCAATTAGCATTTTATATTTTATGCGATCTTGTAATGTGCTGGCAATGTCCACTTATCTGTACCAATTAAACTTTGTTGGACACAATCATTATGAGGATAACTATTATTATTATTATTCCCATGGGTGCCAGGTGGAACATAGTGCTTCAACAGATTATTATTATTTTTTCCTTTTATTCCTAGAGGAACATACGGCTTCAGCCGTGCGTCTCCATTGCGTTCGGTTCTCTGCTAGAGTCTTCACCTGACTCCAAGTCTGCCCTTATGCTTTCATCTCTTCTTCACATCACCTCCTCCAAGTCACCCCACTTTCGCACTGACGACCAACTCGCCGCTTCCTTTTCGGGTTCCACTCGAGCAATGGCTTGTCTAGTGATGTCACTTGATTGATGGTTTGTTTTCTCAGAGTATGGCCAATCCTCCATTTCTTCCTGCTAATTTGTTGCACATTCAGTTCCTGTTGAGTTGGTTCGCTCATTGCCAGAGATCCCTCACTATTGCTGGTCTTTTCTGGCCGGCCATCTGATCTTGAGCGAACTATTGAGCGAAGACACCTGTTGATGAAGGTCTGTAGTTTGTTTGAGATGCTCTTTATGACGCGCCAAGTCCCTGATCCGTATAGTGAGTAGCACTGACTTCACATTGGAGTTGAAAATCCACATCTTATTTTTGATGCTGAGCAGTGCTGTTTATCTCCACATAGACTTGAGAGTAATGAAAGCTTGTCTTGCTTTCCCGATCCTTGCTTTGATATCCTCGTCAGGCTGTAGTTGAAACGATGCTTCCCAGGTAGGTAAAAGAGGTTGTTTCTTTCAGGTTCCTGCCATTTATGCTGATTGTTGTCTCTTGTTGTTGTTGCTGTTGGTGGTGTTGTCCAGGAATCTTTATCACCCCTGTTTTCTGTATGTTCACCTGAAGTCGTATCTTTGATGCTTTTTCTGCCAACTTGTTGCTTTTCGCTTGCATATCTCCCAGTTTGTGGGAAATCAGACATATATCATCATCGGCGAAGTCCAGATCCTCCAAGTCTCAACAGAATATCTCTTCATTTTCTCCTGTTTAGCTGGCTCCATTTCCCTAAAAAAATCTTCTTCATATCACCCTCGAAACGATGCCCAACTTATCGTTTCCGATACAGGTTACACTCGAGCAATGGGCCCGGCGCACAATGTCATCCAACGGTCTCTCTTAGCGTGTTCCCGATGTATCTCCACTTTCCCCTGCATATTTGTTGAGCAATAACTTCTTCTCGGTTGATTCTATTTCCCACAGTTTGTTATTTGCTAATTCTTCCTTGCCATCCATCTGACCTACAGAATGTGGAGCCAGTGAAGACAGCTAGCTGTTGTTGATGGAAGTTTACAGTAGCCTGTTCGTGTGACACGGTAGACCAAGAACTGACTGACTGACTTAACCAGTGGTGTTGGAAATCTGAATTTCGCTATTCACGCTGAGTACAGATGATTTTCAAACTGATTTCAGAGTAATGAGGGTCGTCTTTCTTGCCTTTCCACTTCTGGTTCTAACATATTCTTTTGTTCTATTGCCTGTAGTTGTTTCCTAGGGAATGATTGGTGCTCATTGTTGTTATTGTTGTTGGTTACCTTCATCATCTGTGTTTTCTCTATGTTCACTGGCAAAATGCAGAGTCTTCTGAACACCATGAGCAGGAATCTTTGAATGTTTGACATGCGATGTGCTTCTGTGAAATGTAAGATAATGAGGCTACAGGACTGGAGGACTACATTGACTCCTAGCCTAAGGATAGACAAAAGTGAAGTGGTGGCTGAGTGTGTTGACCATTTCACACAGTTGGGAAGCTGCACCAGCCAGTAAGAGTGACTTAATCGCTGACGAAAATCTCAATATTGATGTTTATTTAGCATACGCCAACTTACGCCATCTATGACATAGACCTGATATGCGTTTGGCTATCGACCAAAGGACCTTGTGTATACTGCTCAACAGTTCACTCTGTCCTCCTTTACGTCTGTGACATATAGCTATGTGAAGTGAAAGATACGAAAAGGTTAGCTGACTTTGATCGTAGGTGTCTCTGTTCTGTCTCCCGTGTTAAGTGGTATAAAAGGGTGAGTGACATTGAAGTGGTTAGGCTTCGGTTGAGTGCTAGGTAAGCAGAAAAGGGAAATCAAAAGACGAGGTTGTGAAGTTACATCGATTGGGTTAGATGGTTAGGATATATATTACGCATCCACGTCTAGCCCCATCGCCTTCCTCGATGACGGCCAGCGTTAGCTGACTGAAATAGGATAGATCAGGTTGGAGAAGAACCAGTTGGTGGTGGTTAAATGAAAACATGGCTTCATCAGTTAGTTTAAGTCACGTAGGGAGGTGCAGACTTGTTAGTTGGTTGTTTGAGGTCCTCGGGATGGTAAGAACCAATGGGTGGAGACAAATAATTGGTAACATTTGGCTCAATGGTTCCAATGCATTCACTCGTCATGTTGTTTTCCCAGACCGAGTAATCTCTCAGTATCCTGTACGTAATTATTCTTTCTCCTATGCATTTCCCTTGATTACTACAGTTTACTCTGCATTTCTTCTAGTCTACTTTTGTGTACTTAATGCATTTATGACTATGAGACATTGTCACTGAAAGAAGACATGAAAAAGCTGGCTGTCTTTGATCCATAGGTATCTTCATTCTATCTCTTACGTTAGTCGATATAATAGGTTGAGTCATATTGAGGTTGGGTTTCAGTCGAGCGTTATGTTAGGAGGGAAAATCAACTGATGAGGTTGCATAGCCGCGCATGGATCAAGATGGCTAGGATACGTGTGGTAAATACACTTAGCCTTCCTCGACGGAGAGTGTTAGCTGGCATATATATATAGTCAGTTTGGAAAAGAGCTAGTGATGGTCAAACGAATACATGGTATCAGTTCGTGATGTCTCTGATGCTCAGTTTAAGCCAGACACCTGGTTAAAGTTTCCAGGATTCTAAGAAGCAATGACGGATGACCGAAGACAATTGGTGATGATATGGCTCGAAGTTGTTCCAAATGATGACGGAGGAGACGCATTCACACTTTTTGATGTCCCATATCTATATTATGCCCTATTGTTCTTCCATGTTACTATTTTTCTACCCTCATATTCCTGCTTATTATTGTTTGTTTTTTGTATTCATTTGTCTGTTTCATGGGGTATGGTCGACTGGATTGAAATGGTGCAGTTTTGTGCTAAGTGTCCTATGTTGAAACTATTCAGTCAGTCATTCAGCACATTACATCCATCATATTTTCCTCTTATGTTCTACTCTAATTCTTATTGTTTTAACGGTTCAATGATGTCCTTGAGTTGAAATACGTACTCAAGGACAATTATATTCAGCTATGAAAATTACCAGTAGGTATTTCTTAGGGGACTAGATCATATTACAAATCGAATAACACACTGCATCACATAATATACTATAGTTTACTATATCACTTGAAGATAGCACAACAGGTTGATCCCTGACGAAGTTTCAGCACAGGATATACAAGGCTTGTTTAGCATACGTCAACTTACGCTATCTCTAACTTAATAGAGTAGACGTGATATCTGGCTATCGACCAAAAGAGCGTTTGTACTGCTCTCAACAGTTCGCTCTGTCCTGGTTGGGACATGTGTTGCGTATGCATGTCTAACCATGTAACGACAGAAGACAAGGGCAAGGTAACAGATTGTTTATTGAGGAAATCAAGAGATATTTATGTATATTTTTATGTACATTATTATTCGTTATTGTTAGCAGAGAAACAGTGTCTTCTGATTGGTTGTTTTCTCGCTGAAAGTTATTTTGTCATCTCTTTGTGGGGCCGTTTCTTTGAAGTTCAGACTATATATATCTGCTAATCGTATCCACCCACGCAAAGTCTGCTGTGATTGGTTGTTGAGTTGGTCTTTGTTCTTTCGTTTTTATTTCTCATGACCAAGATATGGGACGTAAAAGACTGTCTACCAATTTTGGCTAGCAGACAGCTCTCACCCACAGCCATCGCCTTCCTTGAAGGTCAATGTTAGCTGACTGACATAGGGTGGCATCAAGTTGGAAAAGAGCCAGTGGTAGTCAAACACTAAAACATGGCTTCAGTCATTGAAATCTATTGCAGTTAGTTTGAGTTAGCCAGCCGCGTAGGGGGGGGTGTAGACTGACCGGATGGTCAGTCGATTAATCATTTGATTTGAAAAGCTTTTGGCCAAGTTAAACTTTAGATACCAGTAACTACCAATCAGCGAACGATGTCGAATTATCCAATGAGATTCACGAACGTAGTTCAATGTTGTATATCGCTTGATTCATTTCCAATGCGTGCCCTTACAAGGTTACGTTTGCAATTCGAGGAGGATAGTATCTTTCAGTATTGCCTGGACTTAGGCTTGCTTCGAAAGGAGAGAAGTTGTTCGTGTGGTGGTGTAATGACTGTAAAAAGCTATACCAGGTCAACTGATGGATTTGTCCATCGTTGTGGAATATGCTGGAAGCGAGTTAGTATTAGAGAGGGTAAGCTGCTAATTTCAATATTTCGTAGGAATTTTTTTTGCTAGGTCCCATCCCTCCTTAACCCAGATTTTGTACATCTGTATTTACTGGGTACTGAAACAGCCGGTGAGAGCCGCAGCTGCGGAGACGGAGAACAGCCTCGTCTCAACAGTTCAGTGGTACCAGCACTGCAGAGACATCGCCTCATAGAAAATAAAAGAGAATTACTTCGTTGTTAGGCGGGGACGACGTAGTAGTCCATGTGGATGAGACAGTGTTGGTGAAGAAGTATAACCGTGGTCGTCAGAGAGCGAACAACATATGGGTCATAGGTTTATACGACACGTCCCTCCGAAAAGGATTTGTTGAAAGAATAGCAGAGAGGAAGGCGACTACTCTGATACCTATTATAACGCGACTTGTGAAGCGCGGATCAATTGAACATACCAACGAGGCGAAAGGTTATGATTCATTGTCATCCCTGAGATACATTCATCACAGAGTGAATCACTCCAGTGATTTCGTGGATCCAGTTACAGGGACTCATACAAATTCCATTGAAGGATTTCGGGGTCGATTAAAAAATAGGATACGGGCTATAAATGGATCTCATTTTTAGTCATTTAGATGAATATATGTATAGAATGTGGTGCGAATTCTCTATTGACAGTCCCATGCTGAATTGGGAAATGTTTCTGTCCCACGCTCGGAAAAGACACCCATTGTAACCGTCTTATCCTTTTTTTATGCATTTTTCTATAAATATACGTTTCCACTTATCATAAACGCCTCTTTCGTGTGATTGGTCCGTTCAAGGTCGTTTGCTGATTGGTTGTTACTGGTGTCGAAAGTTTAACTTTGCCAAGCTTTTATAAAAATAGATTATTATGCAATAAATCATACTAAAAATACTTTTTGTTGTGTAAACATTTTTTTCCAGATTTTAGGTGTTTGCATTACTATTATTGATCCGGTTGATCCAGTGTGTGTACACACTAAAATTCCAAATTATTAATTTATTTCTATATGTTATCTTAGATTTGTTGTTACTGGACGAGAAGAATTCAATGCCAGTGGGAAAAATCCTCTTACAGAAACTAATAATAATCATAATAATAACGTTCCACCTGTACTGAATCTCTCTGATCCATGTACACCGTTACCGATGAATCAATTCTTCACTGAATCCGGTTCAGAAATATTCAGTAATCATGCAGATTTAACAGACATTTATGGAGAAGTAGGCGGAGGAGAAGTAGGAATAGTATCGAAAGCTGTTCCTCTTCCCAACCCTGGAACTGCTGGCAGTATCTTAGTCGATGTTGATGGTGAAGATAATGTTGAATTGGATGAAGAAGAGGCAGCATTCCTTTATCTACTTTAATGAATAAGAAGCGAAAAATAAAATCCAAGAAATAACGAAAGAAAGTTTTCTCCTTGTTAAATTGTAAATTTTTTCTCTGTCCATTATAATGATCTCTTCCAATTTCTAACTATGAGTGCTTTCATTTTAGTATTACTATTATCATTATAATTATGATTATTATTGATCGAAGAATGAATGAAATGATACTTTCTAGTCTCTATCTCTCTTTGTTTTTGTTTTAATGAAATAAACAATTACGATGTTTATGTGCCGCCGTTTTTTGGCGGGAAAAATGAAATAGGCTTTTTTAAAATTCAAATTCTTACTTTTCTATTCTATGTGATCACAATTGTTGTTATGTATGTAATTTTTGATTATGTGCTGAATCTTTTAATTTGTTTGTTTGTTTAGGTATAAAAATCTATTTATGATATGTGATGATGTAAATATACATAAATATTATTACGTAAAATCAGAGTTTAGCATGAAATGAGTTATGTTGTCGGACTTATGCATGGTATTTACTTTCTTTCTCCTTTTCTCCCAATTTCTTGAATGTCAGCGTGTATGTACGTTTGTATATATGTATGTATGTATGTGTGCATGCATGTTGAACTGTTAATGACCGTTTCAAAAATATACCTAAATCCCTTGAATGATTTTTGCCTTTTTCTCCATATATGTATAAACTGTGTGAAGGGTTGTGTAACAGTTATTTTAAAACTAGTTTAAGGTATTAAGTGTACGTCATCAACTGTGCACAAGTGACTACTTGGGTTCGATCCCCGACCGATGCACACTCCTTAGTTTTACTTTGTCGGTAGGAAATCCAGTAAAGAGGAGAGGTTATAGCAACTACAGGACTACTGAAACTTGCAGCCGTATTTTCCACTTAGAACTTAAAGGAATAGAGAAGAATTGAAGGAATATGATAGACAGAGTGAAATCTGAGCATCTTCTCCCTCCTATGGGTGTTAGTTAACAACATGACAGTTTTTGATTTGCTGTAATTTAGTGTTAAGATAAGCAGTGCAAGTGATCGGATACAAATGTTATAGGTGTAGGCTGTTGCCTGGCTGTACTCCTCAGGGTGATATTAGTCTGAAACAGGCAAGATTTTAAACATATTTATTTCACCATTCTCTTCGACAGCCTGAATACTAGGCTTCCAGCTAATATGTCGCGGGTTCAAATCTGACTTCAACTACGGATAATGCCTTCATTTGTCACACAATAAGCGTCATTCATAGCCTAGTAACCAGTCCGAAAGGGCGTGGGTTCGAATCCCATCTCCAGTGCGTCGGTGGCACAGTGGTTATGACTCTCGTCGACCATGCACATGGTCCGGGGTTCGATCCCCTGCCGATGCACACCTGATATCAATGGTCAGTCTGCAAAAATTTGTGCTACCGATATCATATGCTGAAAATTCCATACTTGTAGCAAAAATACGGTGTGGAATCAAGCTGTAATCAAAATATAGAAAAATAAAAATCGCCCTCGATGGTGATGGAGATGCATTCACTCTCTTTGTCATGTTCCATGTCCATTACACCCTATTGTTTCTCCACTTTACAAATCTCCACTTCCCTAACATTTCTGCTTATTGTAGTCCTTTTTTTCTGCCTTTGTGTGTTACGTGGAGAGTTGAAGCTCAGCCAGTTTCTAAAAACGGCTAATAGAATTTGATATACGTATGTGCGCGAGTGTACTGTGTCGTTCAGGTGTTGAACTAATCACAATAGGCAAAATACATTCGCATTTGTACATCTCATTTGTAGTACAGTAAAATTTCTTTGATTGCATTAACTTGTCAACTCTGGACACCGAGTAAGAAAGACTTCGAATAAGCCATCTGTATATATAGCTGAATCATTGGCTATTCGAGATCTGCAACTGGACCTCTGCATTCAAAAGCATGGCATACATTCCCACGGCCTACGGTGCCCAGAATAACGTTTCCACTATAATGATATGATAGTAGGGCGATGAAAGCTTTGCATATAAACTATCCAGCTCAGACAACACAACAACATCAAAAAAATAATTTCATACATTTATTCCCCTTAATGAATTTGAACAAAGCGAGAACTACAGTTTTAGCAGAATAAAATGGTACCATCATTTATTTCGTCGCCTTCTCGTCAACTGCTTACAAGGCGAAGACATTATTAAATGTATCTATAAAAACAATTTTAACATACTTGCACAGAGTTCATTTTAAACAAAAATCAATCGATCAGTATACGCATACACTAATAATATATACATATATATATGCAATATTGAACACAATTCCAAACAATAATAATCATACAAAATGAAGACTTTTCAGCATCTCACATTCGGATGAAAAATATCCAGTTACCAGGATGGGCAAAGAAAGACTGATAGCTGCTTCCTTCTGAACGCACAAATCAGGTTTCAGGCACTTGATGGAAATGGCTTCAGCGAACTTAAAGAGAATTGAGCTCTTTTGCTTATTGATAATTTTGAACCGTGTCGAAGAGATGCCTGGCGATGGCACTGTTGAAAGCATATGTTCCCTTTAGACGTAAGCTTTTTGGTACATATTCAGAAAATCGTAGATATGTCCTTCTTCTTTCTGTTCTTCCAACGCAACTGCTCCTGCAGATACATATAAATTTGTATATACAGTTAGAGTTAATATGAAAAGGATACCTGTCGATTTTTGATTACACCAGAGAGCAAGTTGTTCGAAAGACGGGAATGAGCTTAGCTGCAGGATAGGCTATGGCTAGTGATGTGTTCTGAATTGTGTTTAATATTACATATAAATATATGTATATATTATTAGTGTATGCGTATACTGATCGATTGATTTTTGTTTAAAATGAACTCTGTGCAAGTATGTTAAAATTGTTTTTATAGATACATTTAAAAATGTCTTCGCCTTGTAAGCAGTTGACGAGAAGGCGACGAAATAAATGATGGTACCATTTTATTCTGCTAAAACTGTAGTTGTTGCTTTGTTCAAAAAAATAATTTTGCTTCTTTTTATTATGTAAGTTTATTATTATTCTCATCATTCTTATTTTATTATCACTTTACTACTCCCAAAGTCGGAATTCAAACGGCTACTGCTAATGTGTACTATGGATGTACAATTCCAATTTGACAATACTCTTTCTTTACCATCAAGTAGATGGTGTAGCTATGGACAGTCCACTTAGCCCTGTTTTAGCAGATATATATTCATGTCCAACCTTGAAAGAGCAAAGTTGAAGCATGCAATCGACGAAACAATTTCTTATTGTCGATATTTCACAGATGACACATTTGTAATGTGCAAAAGTCAAAATCATGCTTCCCACCTACTCAGATTATTCAGTGAGGCATATACCAATATTGAATTTACTATGGAACATGAAAATGATGGCAAGTTCCACTTCCGCAACATTGTCATGCAACACCTAGAAGATGGTAGTAGTCTTCAGAAGTCAATTTACCGAAAGCCTACATGAAAAGGACAATACTTACATTTTAATAGTTTTTGTCCAAATAGCTTTAAACGTGGACTACTCAAGACTATATACTACAGAGCTAGGAGATTATGCTCTATAGAGAAATTTGAGGAAGAATTTATGTCTCTCAAAAAGATGTTGAAAAGCTACAGTTACCCTCAAAGGTTCATTAACAAGTACGGAAGATCTGAAGTCTGAAATGTCAAACAAATCACAATGGAGAAAAAGCCCATCTGTATTCAGCTTGATTACAGCAATTATCAACAGAAAATTGAGGACGTCACTAGACAGAGCGAATCTTGCAGCTAAGTCGGTTCCCGTCTATGGAACAACTTACTCATTGGTGCAATCAAAAATCGATAGATATCCTTCTCATATTAACTCCAAGTGTGTATACAAATTTACAAGTATCTGCGGGAACAGTTGCATTGGAAGGGCATATCTACGATTTTCTGAACAAGCATAGAAAAGCCTATGTCTATAGGGAACAAATGCTTTAATCAGTGCCATCACCAGGTATCTCCTTAACACGGGTCATGAGGTGGACGTCGTAAAATCGTTCAAAATTATCATTAGACAAAAGAGTTCAATTCTCCTTAGGTTTACCGAAGCGATCTCCATCAAACGCCTGAAACCCGATTTATGTGTTGAGAAAGAAGCAGTCATCAATCTTCCTTTGCCAGCTGGATATTTTCACGTCTCTTTCATCTGGTTACGTAATGTCGAAAGTTTCCAGTGTGTATGATCATTATTGTCGGGAATAGTGTTTAATAGTATATATATATATATATATATATATATATATATATATATATATATATATATATATATATATATACTGTATACATATACTGATTGATTGGTTTTTGTTTAAAATGAACTCTGTGCAAGTATGTTAGAATTGTTTCTGTAGATATACTTAGTAATTAATTTGGCTTATAAGCATGTGATGAGAAGCCAACGAAATAAATGATGGCACCATTTCATTCTGCAAAACCACTGTTGTTCGTGCTTTATTTAGATTCATTAAGGGGAAGAAAAATGTATGTGATAACGTTGTGTTTTCATACAGATTTTATCAAATCACTTTATCGTCTCTCCTCTAGTTCTTGTCCACTCAACACAACTTTATTGATTAGTCAGTCATTTTCTCACACTTGTTACGTCACGCCAACTTCCATCTCTTTTTTAACTTGCAACTAGCCAACGCTTGCTTCTAGCCTACAGCTTACATTACGTAATACGTTTTTTGAGGACAAATTCTACTAGTATCCGATTAGTCTTATGAACTCCTGATTAAGCATAATCACGATTGTACAGCTTATAAAAATGAACCGTCGAAAAAGAAAATGTTCTTCACTGTTCACGTCTTTTTTTGCTTATGGGGATATATTCGTTGATGCCTTAACTTCTGTTACATACTCACACCTAGATGAGCGAATGTTCAATTGGATGACTATTGCTTGCTTCCGTATCGACAACATATATTATCTCTTTAAGACAGATATAATTCATTGCATGACAGAGAGATCAGTAAGCGAGTTGGAAAGTCGTTTCAAATCCAGGTAGTACTCTCCATCAGTTCACACCTATGAGGTGCCTACCAGAATTTGAGACCGGTACCATTAGGTTTCAAGGTGAGGTATTTGCTCATTTAACTACTGAGTTGAAATTCAATGGCCTATGTCAATCCATAATCAGCATTCTCTCCCGCCTTGACATGGGTGGTTACACTGGGCATGGCGTAAGGCAATCTAGCTGCCTACTATCTCCAATGATTTTCCTGATTGCGGTAGACTGGATAATGCGATAGAAACACAACGAGCAGCGAGGAAAAACGCATAAAATGGACCGACGCAAAAAACTTGGACGATCTGGACTTCGCCGATGTGATATATATCTGATTTCCCACAAACTTGAAGATATACAAGTGAAAAGCAGCAAATTGGCAGAAGCATCCAGGGAAGATAGGACTTCCTACAGTGAACACAGAGATAACAGAGGTGATGAAGACTCCTAGCCAACAGCAACAACAATGAGCATAAATGGAAGGAACCTTAAAGAAACAACCTGCTCCACCTACATGAGAAGCATCGTTTCAACTACAGGCGGACAGAACTGATCAGGATATCAAGGCGAGGATCATCAGGAGAGCAAGGCAAGCTTTCATTACTCTCAAGTCTGTGGAGGTCAACAGCATCACTCAGTATGAAAAATAAGATCCGGATTTCCAACTCTAATGTGAAGTCAGTCAGTGCTACTCACTATACGGATCAGAGACTTGGCACGTCACGAAGGCCACTTCGAACAAACTACACATCTTCATTAACAGCTGTCTTCGCTCAATACTACTTAAAGATGAGATTTTCAGAAAAGATTAGCAATAGTGAGGGATCTCTGGGAACGAGCCAACTAGGAACCGATTGTGCAACAAATCTGCAGGAAGAAATGGAGGTGGATTGGCTGGCCATCCTCTGAGAAAATAAACCATCAAGTGAGTGACATCACACGCAATGCAAGCCATCACTCGAATGGGAAGCGGCGAGTTGGTCGTCAGTGCGAGGGTGATATGGAGGAGGAGATGAAAGCATGTGGGTAGGTGGAGCCAGGTGAAAAAGTTATCAGAGCACCGAATGCAATGGAGACATGCGGCTGAAGCCCTATGTTCCTCTAGGAACTAAAGGAAACAATAATGATAATAATATAAGTGAATCAGTGGTTCAATGCTGGAATGCTCGCTAACTACACACATGCTCCTGGGTTCGATACCCTACAGGAGCAGTCTTAAACCTCGCTGCTCAGTCTGCTAGTCTATCGTAAGTCCGGCAAAGAGGTGAGTGTTAGGGCGTCAAGCTCTGGCCTCCACTCAGAAGGCAAAGAAAAGAAAAGCACCCAGTACATACCCAATGTTTCATAGTTATTGTTATTCTTATACTGCAATTCAGGTTAAATATATTAGATGAGGGCAGTTGGTTGTATTTCTTTAGATTCTTATTATGTTTAACGTGTACCAACCACACAGAGTAATAAACTACTTGCATAGATAATTGCTAGATTGTTATGAAGACAGTTTGAATAGTTATCAGAGTAATACACCAACAACTTCCCGATTCGGTGATTCCATAATGTAGAACAGATGATCACCGACCGATAGCTACTACCTTGACGTGGTGGTCGGGCTTGCATATCGCAATGACCCAACGAGCTACACTGGTTGGAACTTATGTTCCTGTAGGTCCTACCATGCCAGGAAGGGTGTTTGGATAGCGGTTAGACAAAAAGCAGTTACCCAATCCAACACTATGATTCAAACAAACTCACAAAATATCATGCCGGATCGGTCGGGGCTCGGATTAGCAACGACCGCGCTTTCTGCTACCGTGTCACAGGGCAGAAGTGATAAATATGCTGCTGAGACACACCAAACAAGAAAAAACAAACAAAAACAGGCCGCGTGTGACCGGCCTCAAGCAGTTGTCCCCTGGGCTCTGTGGTCACGCAACACTAACGTCTTCTCTATTTCAGGTACCCGAAGACCCAACCAACTTCCACGGTGTGGGGAGCCGGGAAGTAACAACCGCCCACACACTTCCAAAACCACACGAAGCCCACCTGAGCATCACTCTCCCTAACTCACATCACCTTCCTCATCTTGCTTCTCTACTACAGTCAGCACTATTCTTCAGGCTAGTGAGTCATCTTCACTTCACTCCGCGACCACAAACAACGATGAGAGCCATAGAAACAACACCGATAGCCTTTCACAGCCACGTCGCCATCTTCATATAGGAGCTTTTAACGTCAGGACCACCTGCCAAATTGGACAACAGGCATCACTAGCAAGAACTCTGGAATCTAGAGCCATGGATGTATGTTGTGTTTCAGAGACACGCATACAAGACCCGAGTGTGGTCATTCACTTGACCTCATCCGATCAACAAGGTGAATCTGCAAAATTCATTTACAGGGTGTCGGGAGACCCCTCAGCTAGCTCACGAGGACTCGCAGGTGTAGGGATAGCACTAAGTGTTAGGGCGGAAAAATCACTTCTTGACTGGATCCCAGTAGATAGTCGTATGTGTGCGGTTCGTCTGAATGGGTCCATTAAAAGAAGTAAAGACGGCGCTACCCGACGTTGCCTTTTCGTAGTCTCCCCTTACGCCCCAACAGACTGCAGTTCGGATGAATTAAAAGATGACTTCTACCGGAAACTGTCTAATTTACTGCAAAAAGCAAAATGTTCAGATATAGTTGTTTTAGCAGGCGACTTCAATGCCCAAGTAGCGAAGTTGTGCCAGACTAAGAAGTATGTAGGTGGTAGGTATGTATGGAGTTCCCTGTCGACGAACCGTGATCGCCTTCTATAGTTTTGCTCAGATAATCATCTGTTCCTAGTCAGCACTAACTTTAGGCACAAAGAGAGACATTGCGTAACCTGGTGACCTCCATCACCAAATCAACGCTGGACTCAGATAGACCACATAGCCATAGGGTATCGTTGGCGAACGTGAAAGAAAAACGATAAATTGGGCAGGTGTCCGAAGGTAACTTCGACGAGGAGATAAGAGATTGTGAGTCATCGTGGAGACAGGTAGAAAGCGCCGCAACAAAACGGAACAAAGTGGAGATGTGTTGTTGTTGTTGAAACCCTATGTTCCGCCGCTTGAAGCCCAAGTAAGCGTCGTCAGTGTATATAGGAGTCGAACCTAGATCACGTGACAGAGTGGTTGGATAGCATTCCGAACGTCGAACCAACGATGCACACTGTGGTGAGAGCTGTCTGCAAGCCAAAAATTGTAGACAACAATTGACGTCAGTGTTACGCCCTGAAACAGGGTCATGAGAAGAAGAACAATAACAAAGCTTTACCTTGAGGAACTCACCAACCAATCACAGCAGACTTAACGTGTGCAACAAATGCGATTCGCAGATATATGGCTTAACTTTCTGAGAATCGATCACAAGCAGTACAGAATAACCTTGAGCAAGAAAACAACCAATCGGAAGGCACTGCTTCTCCACTGACAATAATGTACATAAAAATCTATAAATATCAACTGATTAAAAATGCCCATTAATATTTTCAAAAGAATGAACACGGAACAAAGAATACTCTTTTCGATAAATTCATTATCAGGCTCTACAGTTATACATACATTATAGTGAATGAATTAGTCTTATGAACAACATTACTGTTGTTTAAATAATATCAAATCAACAATATTGATAGATTAAAGCTGAACAGCATCAACATAAAATAAGCTGAATGTCAGAAGAATTATGAAAGATAATAGTACGAATTCATGAGTTTATAGTTTCTACTAAAGGCCGGCTAGGACAGTAGTAGGGGTTGGACTTTCTTCTTTTGCACACAGAGCACTGGTTGTTTCAGGCGAATTGCAATAGCCTGTGCTGTTAGGAGCATGCAGTGCTTCGATGATTTTGGCAATTTATTAGGCACCCGGTAGATGATGATAGAGAACGATTCTTCAACGCCGGCTTTGTGGTCGGTTTGAACCAGATAGTCCAATATCGTGCTGTTAATTGTTTTCACTACACCTTTACTTAGCCATAGTGGGAGATGTTCTCGAGCACGAAAAATCAAGTTCCTAGAGCAACGGCCAATATAACTCGCTCCACCACAAGCGCAGTTGAATTGGTAGATACAATTTGAAGTGGCTAGTCTAGGTACTTCATCTTTCAATCGAGGTAGCACCATCGGTCGTGTAGAGAACAATACTTGTAGTTCGCCAGCATTAAAAGTCTTTTGAACTGATTTTCTTAATTTCTTCGTAGTTATCTATCCCACTTGGTATATCGCCCTTGAATTGCAGTCGTATATAAAGTGGCTTCTTGGTTACAGACAGTGAGTAGTCCTTTTCCGCTTTCTTTGTCATGTGTTTCTTGATAAATTTTTCGGGATAGCTATTTTCGATCAGTGTCATATACAATGCCTAAATCATCTTCAATTACTTCTTCTGGCATAGAGCTCTAACTCTGTGTAGAAACTATAAACTCATGAATTTGTACTATTATCTTTCCTAATTCTTCTGACATTCAGCTTATTTTATGTTGATGCTATTCAGCTGTAATCTATCAATATTATTGATTTGATGTTATTTAAACAACATTAATGTCGTTCATAAGACTAATTCATTCATTCATTCATTATAATGTAAATATAACTGTAGAGCCTGATGATGAATTTATCGAAAAGAGTTCTCTTTGTTCCGTGTCCATTCTATAAATATCAGTTGATTTTCTCAATAAAGGATCTGTTGCCTGGCCCTTGTCTTCTGTCGTTACACTACTACTACTACTACTACTACTATTATAGTACAACAATTGCAATACAACTTCTAGTCTCTATGTCAATTTCATCCAAGTAAAATAATTTAGAAGAAAGACAGAAAACAAAAGGTATTCAGAACACATGTGTTTTGTTTCCAAATTAATAAATAAATAAGTAAACAAAGAAGAACAAACAAGTCAACAGATGAAACAAAAACAAAAAAGAAATACGCGCCTAGAATACACAACTTAATCTAGAAAAACAAAACAAAACAAAAGTGAAAACAATAGAGAAATCCACCCCCACCCCCCGTCCCAGAAAAAAAATCGATCACAGACAGCTGGATAATAAATGTGTGAAGGGGATGGATGGATGCAGGTATAATGATCCTCTGTTGAAGAGAGAGAAAATCATACATCCACCCGACTCCCCGAATAGTATTTAATCGTCATAGGGTAAAAATTAACGCACACACAGGCAGGCAGAGATATGTTGTACTGTCTCACACAAGAACTTAAACAAGTACTTGATCACGTGTAGAGGCACCATTATTATTATTACCATTGTTGTTATTATTATTACTATTCAACACAGTACCATTCAAACTACTATGAGTATTATCATGATGATTGCTGTCGTCAATATCGTCTTCTTCATCCTTGCTGTCGCCAGCTTCATCATCGTTGTCATGAACACCTGTATTATTATTAATTGTAGTAGTGGTATGTGGATCAGGTGTGAATAACATCAGCGATTTCGATTTGAAGTGTATGCCAGATTGACGTAGAACAACAGACCATACGTAAGGGATGAAAAATTCATCTGGAGATTCTTCTTCCACGTACTTGAATTTCAAATCTGGAAATTTCTGTCACACACAGAACACAAGACAGTGAGAATAACAGAAATAGAATTTTAAATTAAAAAAAATTAGAAGGAAGTGAGACAAAAATGATATCAGTGTGCTTGTGTGTGTATCTGCAAAGTTGTAAAATAGTAGAAAACATTTCAGCGATGATCAACAGGGGGCTGAGTACATCATTAGCCATAGCCTATCCTGCAGCTAAGTTCGTTCCCGTCTATCGAACAACTTGCTCTCTGGTGCAATCAAAAATCGATGGATATCCTTCTCATGTTAACAACTCCAACTGTATATACAAATTTACATGTATCTGCGGGAGCAGTTACATTGGAAGAACAGAATGAAGAAGGCCATATCTACGATTTTCTGAACATATACCAAAAAGCTTACGTCTAAAGGGAACAAATGCTTTAAGCAGTGCTATCGCCAGGCATCTTCTTGACACGGGTCATGAGGTGGATGTCGAAAAGTCGTTCAAAATTATCAATAAGCAAAAGAGTTCAATGCTCCTTAAGTTTGCTGAAGCCATTTCCATCAAGTGCCTGAAACCTGATTTTTGCGTTCAGAAAGAAGCAGTTATCAGTCTTTCTTTGCCCATCCTGCTAACTGGATATTTTTCATCCTAACGCGAGATACTGAAAAGTTTTCATTTTGTATGATTACTATTGCTCGGAATTGTGTTCAATATTACACATATATATATATATATATATATATATATATATATATTATTAGTGTATGTGTATATTGATCGATTAGTTTTTGTTTAAAATGAACTCTATGCAAGTATGTTAAAACTGTTTTTGTAGATACATTTAATAATGTCTTTGCCCTGTAAGCAGCTGAAGAGAAGGCGACGAAATAAAATATGGTACCATTTTATTCTGCTAAAACTGCAGTTGTTGCTTTGTTCAAATTCATTAAGGGGAAAAATGTATGAGAAAACATTTAAGTTTACAAAAAAAAGTCTACTTTCAGTGGTACCTATCCACCCCCGAACCCCCGCCATCATCTCCCTCAGCCAGGTATCGAACCCAGGACTCTTAGATGATCGACACCAGCAGCATCATGTGAGTTTGCACACTGTCCGATCACTTTAAAGGAATGCAAGTTAGTTAACACTGTAGACATGTTGTCTAGAGGGTCGTCGGTCAGTGACAGCTTCAAAAATCAACTCTCTCCAGCTTAGAGAACAGCACCTACAACCAAAATAGTCGTAAACTGTAAAAAAGATTGACCACCTCCTCCTCTACAGCTATTTTCTTCAGTCAGACAGACAAAGTTAACCACCCACACACATACACACAAAACTCAGCACAACACTTGGTTCGCATAATAGTCTGGCAACTTGTACGCTCAACAAAAATCACTTTCCAATCTCATGATGAGTATGGTATTTTGCAATATTTGTATAAAACTTCGGCATTGTGGTAGAGTATAACTCCATTATAGATAAGATTTTATTTTGATAAATCACATAGTGGTGTTATACAGTAATATTAACTGATGACCATGTTTCGAGCACAGATTATTACTGCTCATAATCATATCAAGGTACTATTCACACAACTTTTTACTTCATTTATATATATGAGTTAAAATGATTAGACATTTGAATAAAAATCAGTATAGGGTAATGTATATTCAGAAATAATAATATGACTGTTATCAATCAAATACAATCAGATGGGAAATAAGATGAGTGTTTTTACAATAAAAATAAGTAACTTGTTAGAATGTTATAATGTACGTGAATTGAAACAGAATGTTAACATTATTTATTATCCTCCTCTGATTTGACTGACTTGTGGTAATAATATCTTCCATATCTCTGGTATTTGCATTGAGTCATTTCTGTTGCATATGTTGTGTTGGGTGTAGACTCGATGAACCAGGCAGGATTCAGTAATCACTCTCTCTCTCTCCATCTCCACCTACCTATATTACTTCTTAGAATTTTAACCCTCTCCCATCGTATTGTGTGGTTGTGTGTTAATGCATGCAGTGCAATGTAGTGCTGAGCTGACAGTCACTGCAAGGTGTTTTGTAAATTATATTATTTTGTCTCACTGGACCAACCTTGTAATCACTGTGAGTCAGTTAAGTCAACTACATAGGTCAGTCAAACTAGTAGATCAGGAGTAGTAGTGAGATTATCAGAACATAAGAATTTAGCTAAGGTTAGGATGACTTACCCCACCAAGACAATTAATTTAGAAAAAATCTCAGCAATAGCACTGATGAATTAACACACACTAGGGTGGGAGAGGTTTGAAATTCTAAGAAGTAATGTAGGTAGGTGGAGATGGAGAGAGAGAGAGAGTGATTACTGAATCCTGCCTGGTTCATCAAGTCTACACCCAACACAACATATGCAACAGAAATGACTCAATGCAAATACCAGAGATATGGAAGATATTATTACCAGAAGTCAGTCAAATCAGAGGAGGATAATAAATAATACTGTTAAAATGTATTCAATTCACATCATAACATTCTAACACGTTACTTATTTTTACTGTAAAAACACTCGTCTTATTTCCCATCTGATTGTATTTGATTGATAACACTCATATTATTATTATTATTTCTGAATGTACCTTATATTGATTCAAATATCTAATGAATTTTTACTAATGTATATAAATGAAGCAAAAGGTTGTGTGAGTAGTGCCTTGATATGATTATGTGCTCGAAACGTAGTCATCAGTAAATATTACTGTACAACACCACTGTGTGATTTATCAATCAAAATAAAATCTTATGCATCATAGAGACGAGAAGAGTATTTGATGGGAATCACAAAACCGAGCATCGGTGGACATTTTGAAGCGTTTAGCTGTAGGATGACATAATCCTCCCTCTCATCTTCATGTCATGCTGAACAATGCGATAAAATATTGATGGTGTACTTTGGTCGGAGTTTGGGTGTGTGCACCGGCGGGGGAAAAATAACGGTGAGAAATAGCGCAGTGCTATTCAACTTCAGATATGATGTCAACAACACACACAAAAAAACGCTCGTAGATAAACGCCCCTTTCATAATTATTAACATTGCATTTTCTTTTCATTTCCTGCATTTCGAGTGGAATTTAAGGCTCCAGGCTTTGGCATTTCTGTAGTAATGGTTTTGCTTTTGTGGAGAGTGAGGTTGCTGGCTTCATAACCGAGCACCACCACCTTCCTTCTTTTCTAGGCTTGCTTTATGTGATGAGAAGGTTTGGGTCAGACGGGAATTGAACTCCAAACCCGTCCGAGGTTGGTGATGATTCGTTCTACCGTTGAACTACCACCACCACCGGCAGTGAAAATGTGTTCATTAATTTAAAAGAAAAGAAAAGAGCAGAGCAGAGAAGTTAAACTGTGCTGGGCAAAAAAGAGGCCTTCCTACCTACCTTTAAATTACAACTTCTTTGAGTATTGTTCGCATGCTTTTGTATCACTTGCATAACAGCCTGTGGTTGAGTTGGTTGAGGACCTAGTTCCGCTTCAATTTTCTTGGAGAAATGTGTCAAAACAATGTCAATATTCTGGAGTACACTCTGAATACAAAGAGAATAAGAAGAGAAAACAGAAACAACAGTGAGATCATAATTATATACTGTTTACAACGACAACAACAGCAGAATACAATAACTATAAATACCGAGCCACTTAGGATGGATGGTGGTGGCCACATTGCACACTTGACTGACCGATAGAATTCAATCTGCACCAAAGATAGGAGGACTAGACACATGACACTAGTTACTGACTAGTGTCAGCGCGAATGCCTCACTGGTACTATCTCTGACTGTGGGCGCCACTGGGTGAGGCCAGTTCAAGTCTCAGAAGGGTGACATGAATTCCTTCCTTCAGGGTTGCAGATCCGCCTTACTGACTGGTGGTGAGTGCCAACTAGCACGAAAGCTAGATTCAGGGCTTCCCACCGATTGCCTTCAACCATTTCATACCATGAATCCTCTTCCCCAACTCACCTTTACAAGGATAAACATATACGGAGATAACTGATTATGCTGCTTATTATTATTGTTTTATTATTATTATTGCTATTATTATCCATCACCGCCATGTTACTCTAGGACTAACCACCCCAAACTCATCACTTCCTATTCAGGCTCCACTGGATAGCTTGGTTGTGAGATGCCAATCAACGGTATTTCCAGAGTGTCTCCAAAAGCATCTCCACATTCCCCTCGGTGAATTTTTTGAATGATAGGTTTTTGATTGGTTGACACTGACAAAGGTCATTGTTGTTTAACCTGTCAGGTCAGCCATCTGATCAAAAGTATGGAGCAAAGATAGACGTTGGTGAAAGTTTGAAGCCTGCAGCAAAATGCTTTTTGTGATGCTATGTGCACGCGACAATTCTCTGAACCATGGAATCACTCACTTGACAGTAGAGTATTGTAAAATCTCAATCTTGATTCCTACGGTGATTACAGCAGGTTCCCACAATGATTTCACATCTTCATCTGTGTTGTCGTCTGTAGTTGAAACCATACTGCCTAAATAAGTGAAAGTGGCGGCGGCCTCCTTCAAATTCCTCCCGTTCATAGTGAGTGATTCGTACTGGTTGTTGTTGCTTTTTGGTGGTGGTTAGTTATCTTCATCATCTCCGTCTCCTCCACGTTCACTTGAAGTCCTGTCGTTGCTGTTTGTGTATTCTACCAAATTATTGATTTTCGCCTGTAGACCTTTTGGGAAGTCCAGATCTTCCAGTCTTCTTGTCGGTCATCCATGATAGTAGGTAGACTCTTGTCTCCTTCTTGGGACTCTCCATCAGTTAGTATCCACCAGTGCGGTTTGAATACAGGACCTCCTCTTGGTTATGAGGATAGCTCATAAACAACTCTAAGCCACAGGGACCCGATCCGAAGATGTTGGGGCTGTTGGTCGTGTTATGTCATGAATCATTGGCAGAAATTGGAATTCATTGGCTGGTCGGTCATTAGATCGGGTCGAGTCCGAGTGACTGATGAATGGTCTACGAGCTCGCCTTGTAACCAGAAGGTTCTGGGTTCAAACCTGCTGTGGTAAGCGTGTACTGCCGATGACATCCAAACAGCTGTCCAGGACTCACTCCCTGCTGGTTTTCAATGGTTCTCTCTAACTGACATCAATATCATCCATGGTCAAACTTGAAATTTCAAATATTTTTAAAAGAAAAAAAGAAGCTTTTCTAACCTGAAATGATGGATGTGACCGCAGTGGAGCAAATGAATCCTTCTTATACAACAGGGAATATAATAAATCTGTATTCGTCATCATTGTATGCGTAATAATTGAATTGATAATTTCCAACAGCATACGAATTACTTCTTCAAGTAAAGCTAATTCTTGTACCTTGTTATATATATATATATAGGCGAAAGACAATGAAAAATGAAAAAGAAGTTATTTCAATACAACAACATCAAATCGAAAAAATATGAAGGAGTAAAAATATAATTGAGGAATGATTTCAGTAGAAAGCGACTGACTAACAACTATGAGATGCAATTTTTTTCTGGATTTCTATAATGAGAAATCATGTCAAGTATTGTCCAACAAGACGGTTGGTTGTGAGGGCAGATACTCGCTGATGACACTGACTGACTAGCTAGCTTAGCGATGGCGCTACATATCACAAAGTCACACAGAAGTTGGAATTCATGAACCGTTGGATTCTATCCCAAAAACGACTCGACGGTGAACGAGTTCGTCTTGTGGGCTTGGAGATTAAGGGTTCGACCCCGGGAGGAGAGGGAGTCCCATGCTAAGACGAAACAGCTGTCCAGTACTTCCAACCCCCGACCGCCGGTAGTTTCCAGTGATTCTCTCTAACTGAATGTTAGATTAAGGTCAAACTTTAAAGTAATCCTATCTCTGCCTGTAAAGCAACACTCCATGTAGACAACAAGACAGTTCATTATATTTCTTGACCTAAAGGCGGAATTCGATTCTGTCGACCGAGAGGTACTCTGGCGGTGCTTGACTGTAAAGGGAATGCCGAGAAAATACGTTGACTTACTGTAGGACTGTAGTGGGTATTTTCATTGGACACTAGTAACTAGTATGACGTGTCTCGTCCTTTCTTTGGTGCAGACTGAATTCTATCAGTCAGGTTTTGCAATGTGGCCACCATTCTAGATACCTCACCATCACGGTGCACATTGATTTGATGATATTAGATACTTGGAGGCAATCGGCAGGAAGCCTTGCTTGACCTAGGTTTCGTGCTACAGGAGGTCAATCGCAAGCCAGCCCGAATAGCTCAGTGGTAACGTCTCTGACTGCAGCACTGGGTGACGCGGGTTCGAATCTCAGAAGGGACATGAGTTCCTTCAAGGCTGCACATACGCATTGCTGACTGATGAATGCCAACTAGCACGAAACCTAGGTCAAGCAAGACTTTCTGTGGCCGATTGCCTCCAACTATCTTATATCATCAAATCAATGTGCACTGTGATGGCGAGCTACCTAGAATGGTGGCCACATTGGAAACCTGACTAACAGAACTCATTTTGCACCAAAGAAAGCACTCGACACGTCACACTAGTTACTAACGTCCAATCAAGGACGTATAGTTCCACAAATAAGCAGAAGAAAATGCAGGTGCATCAGACATACGCTGAAGAGACTGTCGAATGACGTCGCGCTCAATGCAAGTCATCGCCCGAATGAAACGTCAATGGGAAAGGACTAGTTTTAGGAGTCGCTTCGAGGTTCGTGCGTGGAAGAGGAGAGAGAATATGATGGACAATTTTGAGACTACAGAGCAACAGAGCACCACTGGGAAGAGGGCGAAGTGGAGATAGTGTTATTGAAGCCATATATGTTCCACTTGCGGAACCCAAGAGAAAAATAATGATAAATAATAATAACCTAATACATAAAAGTATCTAGTCCAATAAATAGAGTTTAAACGAAAATCTTAAAATTTCTGCTCATTCAGTTCAATGCTTATACCTGATTCATTGATATACAGTTATATTAATGTTTCCTCAAATATTTCTGAAACAATTGATGTGACCAGTTGCAAGCTACTCACAACAACCTGTAATGCTGAAAAACCAGATTGAGAGGTTGTTTATCTCACTTGAAGTTGAAGTAATCAACAGGGTACTCGGTTATAACTAAGCTCAGAGAGTGGAAGCACTTCAAACAACGTCAATTCAGACTAGGCTAATTGGGTGAAGTGGTAAAACATATTGGGCGTACAATTAGGCAAGTGCATTATCCTACTTACGAACATCATCCAGCATGGTTAAGCAAGAGACAAACAAGATCTATTCGTAGCTCTGTTCTAGTACACTAAGTAGATAATGAGCATAAATTTGGTGTTAATACAGCATTTGAAATTATTTATCGCATTCCTACTAATCTTAATTTTTGCTTTACCTGTTCGTCTTCTACATGCAACAGCTGAAGCCGTAGGAGTCCACCTGAAGAAGCCAAATCTGTGTGATCAGAAGAAATTTGTACAGCCACTTTCCTTACCTTGGCCATCAATACATGAATGTATGAACCGGACTACTTCGCTCCTGAACCTTTAAAGATTAAAATTCTCCAGTTTATTTCATTCTTATAATTGTGGAGGACTGGATTATGCGCCAGACAGACAGTGGGAAACGAGAAGACAGGGATATCCTGGACCGACGTGAAGAACCTAGAAGACCTGGATTTCGCACGTGGATGATTTATGTTTGATGTCACAGAAAATCGAAGACTTACAAGCGAAAACCGAAAAACTGGTCGAAGAGGCTGGCAGCAAAGACAGGACTCACTCCAGGTGAACATAGACAAGACGGAGGTTATGAAAAAACCAACCAACAACAACAACAGCAGCAACATCCAGCGCCAATCACCATCAACGGGAGGGATTTGAAAGAGGTTACTTCCTTCATTCACTTATCTAGGGAGCATTGTCTCAACTACAGGAGGAACGGACGAGGATGTCAAATCGAGCGAGAATCGGGAAGGTGAGAAACACATTCATCAACCTGAAATAACCAATCTGGAAATCTTCCGCTGCCACTCAGCCTGCATCTACAACAAAGTGATTCGGATTTTCAATACAAACGAAGTCAAGTCAGTCAGTCAGTTCTTCTATACGGATGGATGAGAAACTTGGCCAGTGTGTCACAAAGAATATTTCAAACAGCCTGTTGCACACCTTTATCAACAACAGCTGTCTTCGCTGGCTCTATACTGAAGATCAGATGGCCGGAAAGAATCACCAACAAGAAACTATGGGAACAAACAAACAAAGCAAGAACCAATCGCCAAGCAACAAATATGCAGGAGGAAGTGGAGATGGATTGGACACTCGCTGAGCTGAGGAGGCCGCTGGGTGACATCGCGCGTCAGGCCATACCTCGAGTGGAATCCGAAAGGGAGGCGGCGAGTGGAACGTCAGTGCAAGGGTGACATGGATGAGATCATGTGACGAGGAGTTGAAACAGTATGGACTGTTATGGATGCAGGTGAAAAGCACAGCAGAAGACAGAAGCAAGTGGAGACGTACGGTTGAAGCCGTATGTTCCACTAGGAACCCAAGGGAAGAATAATAATAAGTTTATTTCATTCTTATGATTACTTCATCTTTAATTACAAGTTATCATTGTCCAGATTGATCGATTGATCTTCTTTTAACAACCTGTTGCGCAATCAACTTGAGCACTCGCTTATTCCTTAAGTACTCTTCATTTTTTTTTCAAAATTATGCATTATACAATCCACTTGTTGTAATTATTTCTACCCTGTAATTCTTTGAATCATCTATCTTGTTTACTATCAATCAAGCCCCGTGACATGTTGATATTGATTAATTATTGTTAACAAACAAACATACCACAGTGCCACTTTATGATCGGTAAATTGGTGTGTATGGTATTGTATTGAAAATGCTATACGTGTATATTGATAAACAGAGTGTAGAGCCAGCGTGAGATGAGAATCTAATTGAAAAGTAAAAATATTTCTTCGCTCAATCCTTTTGCTCTCTAAATGTCTTAATGGGGTTTCTTTTTTCTATATTGCAAATACTGAATCAGCTTTATATAGTGGAAATTCCATAACGGTTTACTTTCGAAACCAAAGTTATTTATATCACAATATTTGATCTATTCAACAATTTAAAACGGTGTCCAAGAAAGTCATCAAAATACTCTGAAAATGATATACAGATATGAGTGGTTGAACATCCTTTCTAAGACAATCAGTCTGTCTGTCTGTTTTCGACATAGAACTTTGCACATATGTGCGGAAGTTCAAGTCGCCACACTCCATGAAGCACACAAAGCATGCGAAGAAAGTAGGAGAAATGCATAATAATATAGACAGTAAACAGAGGTGTGAGACAAACGAATAGTAATAACGAAGAACAAAACAGTTTAATTGGAAATCATGAATCACAAGAAGTGGATGCATCTGCGCCACTGAGAACGATTTTGAGCCAATCGTTTCCAACCATTGGTTTTTACCGTCCCGAGGACCTAAACCAAGAAGTCTACACCTTCCTACGTGGCTGGCCTAGACTAACTGTTGTAGATTTCATTGACTGGTGAAGTCATGTTTTGGTTTGACCGCAACTAGCTCTTTTCCAGTCTGGCCCTGTATCAGCTAACATTGGCCTTCGAGGAAGGCGATGACTAGGCATTGATGCGTAACACATGTCCTAACCATCTCAGTCGAAGTAATTTCACAGCTTCGTTGATTGATTTCCCCTTCCACCTTACCTAGCACTCGACTAGAACCTAACCTCAATATTGCTCACCTTATTATACCACTTCACACGGGAGATAGAACGCAGACACCTATAATCAAAGACAGCTAATCTTTTCATGTCTTCCACTCTCAATGGCCAAGTCTCACAGCCATAAAGGAGAACGGAGTGGACTGATGAGCAATACACACGCCCTTTGGTCGATAGTCGGATATGATGTCTACGCCAGAGACGGCGTAAACTGACATATGCGAAACTACCCCTCTGTATCCGTGCTGAGATTTCGTCAGCGATCAACCCGTTGGCACTGGCTGATGGTACTTGCGAAGTAAGTGAAGCGGTGAACGTGCTCTACCAATTCACTTCCTATTTCTAACTTAGGAGTCGGTAAAAAATCAGTAGTGCTTGCTAGCCACATAGATCATCATCGAAGTGAGCCAACCACCACCAGATGGCTGTTTCCCTCCCTTATCACCAGTGTGTACCCAACTCGACCCAACTGAGAGGGGGAGAGAGAGACAGAGTACAATATGACTCTAAGATGATGGCGCCACACAATGCTAATAATAAAACCACAACATATGAGGGCAAAAATAATAAACGTTAGAGAATGCATAAAGGATTTCATCTGCGAGCGAAATAGTTACAGTCAACAACAAGACCAAGCAACAGTCGTCGAATTATTGTAAGAAAGGGAAGAAAGAAAGAAAGAAGTTGTAGTGTATGTTCGTCACTGATTGCGATTCTCGGTCATAGCTGGTAACGTTCCCAGCCATCGATTTGAACTACCTCTCGGACTCCAATCAAGGAGTTGTAGTGCATCAAACAGTGCTAGTCTAAAACAAATATCCTTCATCGCACGACGCCACATCATAGAAGACCACCTATCCGCCATTTCCTATACCGTCCCAGGGCTAACGAACATAGACCGATACGGAAACATTTAGTCTGATATTGCTAGCGCATGTCCAAGCCACCGAAGTCGGAGTTTCCAGATCACGATGACACTCAACGAATGGCGATCACCACTGCGTCCAAACACACGCCGTTGGACCCCAGAATTATTCACACGCTGATACCGTCGAATGTGGCGGTAATGGAATACGCGGAGTAACCTCACATCCTCAGCATGAAGTATCCAGGTCTCACAAGTGTAGAACAAGACAACGCGCAACGACAGCCACAATAATGTCGCGATACAGCCAAAGACGGCTCAAATCAGCTTATGCCACCCTAGCTTGCATGATACGGTTAGAAATCGTGTCCGTCTATCACACCTCCTCCACCAGCACTCACACAACCACCCAAATACATGATCTTATCGACAACTTCAAGCGGTTCACCTGCAAGCATGAGTGCATGCCAATCTTGCAACACTACATTACACTTATACACTGGAAGAGTGCGATTTTGGCAGCCTGCATACTATCTCACACATAAAGACAACATCCTCTACATACTCGAGATCGAAAGGTAGGTTCTCCAGGAAGCAGCTGAGAGAAAGAGGAGTCGAATCAATTCAAAATCATCCAAATTCTCCTTCTCCCGGTGTTTGGATCAATCCATTGACTGACTATGCGACCACACACTCAGTCTCCTGGAAACTAACGGGGCAATATAAGAGATTGCCAAGATAGGAGAAAAGAAAAGATGAAAGTTCAACTAGTTCACAGTAACTCATGTCTTTGAGCGAATGAGTTACACACATACTGGATGATGTTACAATAGGCCAAAAAAGCAAAACAACAACAAATTAGACACACATACCGTTTCCTCTTCTGTAGCAGAAGATGAGTTTATCGATGTAGTACTCAACAATTTGGTTACTTCACCAACCGTCTGTGATTGATGATCATCGGACATTTTACGTAGAATATCAACAGTTTTATTATGACGTTTGATTAACAACTGTAGAAGACTGAAAATAAGATGTTTAATATTAGTTACTATTAGTTACGATAGGATAACTGAAACTGTAACAAACAAACAAACACAAAAGTAAATTGAGCTACTTAAGAACTTTGACTAGCAGACTTCAGATAGTGTTGTTGTTTCTCGGATAACACTGAACGTCAATCCCGCTTAAAATAGTATCGAGCTATTGCAAAGAGGTGGTTTATTCGCCCTCAATACACCAAAAGACCCCGCATAACTCACTTCAGAGACTCAAGGATTGACTTGTTACCATCAGGGAATAATCTCGTTGACTTAGAGTATGCAGATGATATGATATACAAGAAGGGCGATAAGTCTTCCTATGATAATCACAGAGGGATTAACTTGACTAATATAGTATCTAAACTCCTAGGCTCAATAATAATGTGTAGACTAAGTGATGCTCGAGAGGCACAAACACGAAAGAACCAGGCAGGCTTTAGACCAGGAAGAGGGTGTATTGATCATATCTTCACCCTTCAACAGATTCTGGAACATAGGCATACTTACCGGCGTCCAACAATCGTTATATTTCTTGACCTAATTGTAGGCACCATTCGATTCTGTCGACCAAGAGGTACTCTGACGATGCTGGCTGTAAAGGGAAGTGCCGAGAAAATACATTGCACTGATCAAGCCATTCACTCTACCCGAACTCATGTAGCCAGCTAGGTGAGAGCTTATGGCGAGTTGTCATCTGAAGTGGTGACGACTAGTGGCGTCCGTCAAGGATGCCTATTATCCCCACTCCTATTCAACTTCATCGTAGATGTACTAATGGACTTAACCCTAACTCACTTCAGAGACTCAGGGATTGACTTGTTACCAGGGAATAATCTCGTTGACTTAGAATATCCAGATGATATAGTCCTCCCACGTGGGTGAAGACGTTTACAAAATAGAGCAGAGTCTTCTGAACACCTTGAGATGCAATCCACGAATGTTTGGCATGCGATTCGCTCTCGCCAAATGTAAGTTGATGAGGCTACAGGCCTGAACTACATTGACCCTTAGCTTAGAAATAGGGAGTGAAGTGGTGACTGAGTGTGTTGACCACTTCACTTATTTGGGAAATTACATAAGCCAACGCTAACGGGTTGATCGCCGACGAAATCTCAGCGCGGAAACAGAGGGCTCGTTTCGCATATACCAGTTTACGCTGTCTCTGGTGTAGATGTGATATCCGGCTGGATATCGACCAAAGGGCATGTGTACTGCTCAGCAGTCCGATTCGCCTTCCTTTATAGCTACGAGACCTAACCACTGAGAGTGGAAGACACGAAAAGGCCGACTAGTTGTCTTCGATCATAGGTCCCTGCGTTATATCTACCGTGTAAGGTGGTAGGTGTAATATGGTGAGTAATATTGAGGTGGTTAGGCTTCAGTCGAGTGTTAGGTAAGCATGGAGGGGAAATCAATCGACGAGGCTGTGAAGTTACATCGATTGGGTTAGATGGTTAGCACATGTGTTATGCATGCCTAGTCATCGCATTCCTCGACAACAGGCAATGTTACCTGACATAGGATTGATCTGGTTGGAAAAGAGAAAGCTAGTAGTGGTCAAACACCAAAACATGACCTCACCAGTCAATGAAATCCATAACAGTTAGTTTGAGCCAACCAGCCAGCCAGCCACGTAGGGAGTTGTGGAGTGCCTGACCGGTTGGAGTCCTCGAGGGGATAAAAACACCAATGGGTGGAGACAGATAATTGATGATATGGCTCAAAATCCTCGTTCTCAGTGATAGCGTAGATGTATTCACTCTTCGTGATTTGTCATATGCGCAACAGAACTATTGTTCTTCCATATTACTATTCTTTTTGCGTCATATCTCTGTTTATTATCTCTTTTAAATCTCTCTATATCCTCTTCTCTTGCTTTGTGTGCTAAGTGAAGTGAAGCGACTCGAACTGCTGCACATTTCTGAAAAGTTCTGTGTTGAAACCAGTCAGTCAGTCAATTTCTCTCTATCTTTAGAGGCTGCTTCTGAGCAACTGTACAATCACTCTCTTCTCCTATAATTGGTGTATACAGTGGTGTAGCACAATAAAGACAAATTTCTTTTTTTCAAAAAGGTGGGAAATTTAATAAAAAAACAAAACAAAAAATCAAAAGAAAAAATAATTGACACAGTTTCACAAAGTAGAAGCCTGCACAGAATCGCACACTCTCTCTCTCTATTATAGTAAAAGAAAAATAGTAGGAAAAAAAGCGATTGATTGAAGAGAATTATCATCATAAGCAGAAATGTATAGGAGAAAGAATAGTATTATGGAAATAGATATGGAAATAGAATATTTCCAACAGCCTGTTGCAGACCTATATCAACAACTGTCTTCGCTCTATACACTTTCCTCAGGAATGTATGAACCGCACTAATTCGCCTTTGAACTTTTAGAGATTATAATTCTCCAGTTTATTTCATTCTTATGATTATGGTGGATTGGATTATGCGTAAGACAGTGGGAAACGAGAAGATAGGGATATCCTGGACCAACGTGAAGAACCTAGAAGACCTGGATTTCGCACGTGGATGATTTATGTTTGATGTCACACAAAATCGAAGACTTACAAGCGAAAACCGAAAAACTGGTCGAAGAGGCTGGCAGCAAAGACAGGACTCACTCCAGGTGAACATAGACAAGACGGAGGTTATGAAAAAAACCAACCAACAACAACAACAGCAGCAACATCCAGTGCAAATCACCATCAACGGTAGGCATTTCAAAGAGGTTACTTCATTCACTTCACTTATCTAGGGAGCATTGTCTCAACTACAGGAGGAACGGACGAGGATGTCAAATCGAGAATCGGGGAAGCGAGAAACACACTCATCAACCTGAAACCAATCTGGAAATCTTCGTCAAGTCAGTTCTATACGGATCGGAAACTTGGCCAGTGGGTCACAAAGAATATTTCCAACAGCCCGTTGCACACCTTTATCAACAACAACAACTGTCTTCGCTCTACACTGAAGATCAGGTGGCCGGAGAGAATCACCAACAAGAAACTATGGGAACAAACAAAACAAGAATCAATCACCCAACAAATATGCAGGAGAAAGTGGAGATGGATTGGACACTCGCTGAGCTGAGGAGGCCGCTGGATGACATCGCGCGTCAGGCCATAGCTCGAGTGGAACTCGAAAGGAAAGCGGCGAGTGGGACGTCCAAGTGTTACATGGAGGAGATCGTGTGAAGAAGAGTTGAAACAGTATGGACTAACATGGATGCAAGTGAAAAGTACATCAGAAGACAGAAGCAAGTGGAGACGTGTAGTTGAAGCCGTATGTTCCACTGGGAACCCAAGGGAATAATAATAATAATGGAAATAGATGAGGGTTGAATAGATAGCTCTAGGGGATATCACAGAGAGTGAATACACCTGCTGCTGCTGCGGCGGCAATGTCAACGATTTCGAGCCATATTACAAAAAAACAGTCGTAAACCACTTGGTTTATAGCAAGCATTCTGAGTAACAACCACACAACAAGACAGTCAGTCTACACCTCCCTCTCTAAGTGGCTGGCTTTAAACCACATATATGTCAAAACAAAGAAATATAGGGATAAATCATTCACATTCCACTTACTTAACCAATGTATCACAAGCATAAGGATGAAGTTTAGTAATTCGCGGAGACAAGTTAGCCAGAGCTGCCAAAATATTCACATGAAGATATTTGTCCTAAAGTGTCAAAAAAAAATAATAAGAGTACATTTATGAAAAATGAATTTTATTCATACAGCAGGGAGAGGTGTTCTTAAATAATAATGGTTTAAAATCAAAGCAAAATTCAACGCACAAAATCAACGATATAAAATTTTTGTGTATCTTTCATTTCCTTTCTAGTTGACTGAACTGAAACAAAGAGACAGAGAGAGTATCCGTATTAGACAACTGTAGAGTTGAACGGAGAATCCCAATTACACAACTGCTTGTTTCCGATGGTTTTTAGAGTTGTGTTCGTATAGAAAACTTAACTTCAGACTACGGGCCTCCACAAGGTAAGTCAAGATATAGAATTTGCGAGATCAGTCATTTCTGAACTCCTTCTTAAGAGCGAAGACGAAGAGAGGGAAATATCTAGTGGTTTGTGCAACACTCCTATTTGACAACAGTAAACAGCTTGGACGTTAGACCACTAACACAGTCTACACAACTTTTATCCTAACCGCTATCTAAACCTCCTTTCTGACATGGTAGGACCTGCAGCAACATTCGTCCCAGCTAGTGCCAAATTGGTAGTCAGTAATTTACGTCAAAGTTTATGTCCCTAATACTGGTAATGAGAAAAATAAGAACAAAGACTGACTCAATAATCAACCACAGCAGACTTTGCGTAGGCGGATACTATTTACAGATAGATAATCTAAACTTCAAGAAACGGCCACAAACAGATGAAAGATTAACGTTCAGCAAGAAACCACCAATCAGAAGACTATATTTTTCTGCTAACAATTATCTATAATAATAATAATGTACATGAAAATCTATAAATATGTGTTGACTTCCTAAATATACGATCTGTTGCCTGGCCCTTGTCTTCTGTAGTTACAATACTTTATTCCATCTTCTAAAACTTAAAAGAGTAAGGTGTGTGTGTGTGTACAATTATCCAGGTTCATCATTGCATTTTCGAACATCAACCGGCATGGTTAAGCAAGGGACAAATAAGATTTATTCGTAGCTCTATTTCAGCACACCTCTGTACACAGTGAGCCTAGATTTGATGTTGATAAGCATTTCTTGCTTCGATGGTATAGCCGACCATGCACATGGACCGGGGTTCGATCTCCGGCCACCAACGCCCTCCTTTACCTCGCTAAACCAGAAATAATGCTGGTAAAGAGGAAAGGTTGGGCATGAGGGTAGCAACCCCATCCTGTAAAATAAACACTGCTACAGAAACTTCAAGCCTCTAGCTCGAAGGTGCCCTATGTTCCACCGGGGAACGTGAAGGAAAAAAAGCATTTCAAAGTTATTTATCGTATTCCTATCTAGATTAATTTTGCTTTATGAGGTTCATCTGTTGCATACAGCTAGATAGCTAGCTAGCTGTGGGTGTTCATATGAAATTCGACCCGTCCCCCCGCACCACCGCCTCTAAACCCTTTGCAAGTTATCATTGTCCAAATTAATTCACTTCTCCAACTATTTCATCTTTCATGACCTATTACGCAATCAACTTGAGCATTCATCTATATTGAGTAAACATACAAAAACCTGACGTGAAAGTATGCCCTGAAAAAAAGCGCTTAAGTTCTTCTTCTAATGCATCACTCACTAGTGATACTTTAATATCGGTATGACATTATTACGCACATCGATGTGATTATGATTAGTTGAGGGTTATTCAGAGAATTCAAAATGAACACATACTCATAAACACGCACACACGCACACTACTATTACTACTCACTTTTAATTGATTCAAATGATATTGAATTGTACGACATAGTACTAGAACAGTTAAACTTCCGTAGGACACATTTGATAGTCGACGATTAGCTGACCATTGAACCCATTTAATCTCCTAAATAAACAGATATTACATTTATGTAAGAAGAAGGGTTATTCAAAAAAATAAAGTTAATTTTAATACGTTAATTACTACAGTGTGGAGTGTGCTACTACTGACAAGATTTATCAGTAGTATATAAAGAGCGACGTTCATAGGCAAGCAAAAATATCAAATAGCGGAGAGACAGTTTGGTGGTGTGATACAGACAATGTGTTCCAACGGAATATTATTATTCTCACATATTCCCACAGTTCAGTAGAGCATTAGCAACAGAATACTATAGCATGTATTTGAACATTCTATTTCATGTTGTTTAATGTAAACCAAAATCATTCCACATTAGTTTGTTTATTAGATATATCACACAGTGAAACAGTATTATTTACTGGATGACGTTACGAACAAAATTTATTGTTCATAATCATATCAATTGTAATCACACGACTTTGAAACTTGAGTTTTATAGTTTTCTTTCTTCTCTCCGATTTGTCGTTGTTCGGGTAGTAGAATTTTCCAGATATCGGGGACAGGTGATGAATCATTCCTATTACACGTATTCTCTCTCAGTTGATTCGATAAACAAAGCTTCTGTTATCAATCCCTCCCTAAACCCTGTGACATTGGATTTTAAAACTGTCATCTTATCCCATCCATCCTATTGTATGGTTGTGTGTGACTGCATGTAGTGCTATAGCCGAAATATTCTCTAGATTTCTTATCTTATTTGGATCAACCAATCTAGATTTTACTAAGTTTTTATGTTCAGCTAGTCTGATTGCCCTTGTTCTACTAGTTTGACCTATGTATTTGACCTGACAATCATTATAGCAGGGTATTAGATAAAGTAAATTGTTCTGTTTTAAAGGCTCTACAGGAACCTTTAACCGACAAAGCTTGTTTGAAACGTCACTAATCCGATCCAATGGCCATCCCATGAATTCTAACTTCTGCCAAGAATTCACGACATAGCGCGACCATTTCGCAATGTCTTCTTCGATGAGTTACTGCCTCATCTTCAATTTGCTCTACCCTACTAATAACGGCTTCCCACTAGAACCCCAGGTCACTGTCTGAATAGGGCCAGTCGCTAGTGAGCATCAGATTAGTTTGATTGGATGGAGGATTTTATCATGATTAGCTTGATGTCAGCCCAAGATGAAATCCTCCAACCAAAAAAAGAAAATAGATTAGATTTAAGTAGATACGGATTATTAGGACGACTGCCGCCTCATTGTCAAACAGGTATGTGTCCCGATGGCCTCAAATCGTGTTTTGCCTACTTGAGGTCTAATGAATAAGTGTAGCTCCTACAGTATAATACATAAATCTACACTGGATCATTAAGTTGTATTAAGTAACGACAATAAAATCAATAAATAAATAAATATCAGTCAAAATTAATTAACTTACTGTTGTGTGTATATCTCGTCCAAATTGTTCATTCTCCGTAAATATAAGCAGCAAAATTAACGCCATATAGACAAGATGTGAATTGTGTGATTGAGATTTGTAGAGAATATTTAACAAGGGTGGAAGCTGACAAATATAGGCAAGAAATGTAATTATAAAATACAAATAAAAGAGAACATATAGAGGTAAGGAAGAATATTTATATAAGTCTAATTAAATTACAAACTGACATCATTTAATTGCATTTTAGATTTTCCCGTCGATTCCCGTTGGACCGAAGTTCTCGGTCTCAGGTTGACATGTCGACTTCTTATGCAGATGCTTCGACGATGTCTGGGCATGTAATTAGAAGCCGACATGTCACAACCTGAGACCAAGAACTTCGGTCCAACGGGAATCGACGGGAAAATCTAAAATGCAATTAAATAATTAATATGACCCGTTGCACAGGAGGTGGCTCTCGTGGCCCAAGTGGTCTAGTGGATAACGCGCTTTGGCGTTTCTAACTATGGGCACTGGGTTCGAGCCTCGCTGGTGGGAACACCATCACTCACTGGGGAATGCAGGCACATCCAGCTGATGACGAGTCCCAAATAGGACGAAATGCGCGTTATCCTGGATTCCACTGCTAGTCACCATCCATCAGTTAACCCCTACAAAATGACATCAGTTAAACAACCAATAACAGCAAGGGAGATTATTATTATTATTGTTTTCTTGGGTTCCGAGTGGAATATGGGGCTTCAGCAAAACATCTATACATTGTTCGATTCTCTGCTGTCCTCTTTAGTTGGCTCCAAGATTACTCATAGTCACTCATGTCCTCCTCGAGTAATCTCCTCCATGTCACCCCCTCGGACACACTTCTAACTTGTCGTTTCCCATTCGGGTTCCATTCAAGCGATGGCCTGCATTGTGCACAATGGCATTCGACGGTCTCTTCTTCAGCGTGTGCACAATCCATCTCCTGTCTGTCTGTCTGTTTTCAGTCCATCTCCATTTTCTTCGACACATCTATGTTGAGCAATCGGCTCTTGGCTGGTTTGTTTCTACCATAGTTTTTTTTAATGTTAATTCTTTCTCGCCACCTGTCTGATCTTCAGTATGGAGCCAAAGAAGGCAACTGTTGGTGAAAGTCTTCAGTAAGCTCGTTGGAAATACTTTCTGTGATGCGCTGGCCAAGTTTTTGACTCATATAGAACAACTGACTGACCGACTTAACACTATGCTGACGTGGAGTGCAGAAGATTTCCAAACTGATTTCAAAGTGATAAAGGTGTGTGTCTTTCCCTTTCCGATCATGACTGGTTTTCACATTCTTATCCCACAAACTGGAAGATATGCAAGCGAAAAGCAACAAGTTGGCAGAAAAAGCATCCGGAAAAGATAGGACTTCAGGTGAACATAGAGAAAACAGAGGTGAAGAAGATCCCTGGACAAGAAAAACAACAACAGACAACAATCAGCATAAATAGAAGGAACCTGAAAGAAACAACTTCTTTTACCTACCTGCCTCGGAAGCATCGTTTCAACTACAGATGGACGGAACTGACGAGGATATCAAAGCAAGAATCGGAAAAGCAAGACAAGCTTTCACTACTCTCAAGTCTGTGTGGAGGTCAACAACACTCAGAATCAAAAATAACATCCGGATTTTCAACTCCAAGTCAGTCAGTGCTACTCACCATACGGATCAGAGACTTGGCCAGCGCGTCATAAAGAGCATCTCAAACAAACTACAGACCTTCATTAGCAGTTGTCTTCGCTCAATACTCAAGATCAGATGGCCGGTCAGAAAAGACCAGCAACAGGGATCTTTGGGAACGAACCAACCAGGAACCGATTGTGAAACAAATAGGCAGGAAGAAATGGAGGTGGATTGGCTGGCCATACTCTGAGGGATCCATCAAGTGACATCACTAGACAAGCCATCACTCGAGTGGAACCCGAAAGGGAAGTGGTGAATTGGTCGTCAGTGCGAGGGTGAGGTGACTTGGAGGAGGTGATGTGAAGAGGAGATGAAAACGTGTGGGCAGACTTGGAGCCAGGTGAGGACTCTAACAGAGAACCGAACGCAATGGAGACTTGTGGCTGAAGCCCTATGTTCCTCTAGGAATTAAAGGAAACAGTAATAACAATAATAATCCTTCCTGTCACCTGTACTTGAAACCAAGCTGCCTAAATAAATGAAAGTGGTGGTCTGCTACAAATTCCTCCCTTTTATAGCGATTGGTACTTGCTGGCTGATGTTGTGTTAGTTGGTTATCTCAATCACCTCTGTCTTAACTATGTTCATTTGAAGGCAGTCCTATCTTCTTTGACTGCCTCTTCTATCAGTTTGTTGGTTTTTATCTCTTGTACATCTCCCCCAGTTTGTGTGACATGAGAAATAAGACATCGACGCGTGAAATCCAGATATCTTCTAGAATCTTCTCATAGGTCCAGTGTATACTGTTCTTTTTTCGCTCCCTACAGTCTTCCACATGATATATAGCTCACTACACTGAAGAATATCATCGTGGGTGATTGTAGACAGCCTTGTCTAACTTCTGTATTCACTTCAAAGGTTTCGCTCAGTTTTCCGTTGTGGATCACCCAACACGTGCCACTGTCATGTAGCTGTTGAATGAGGCTGATAAAGATTTGAGGTACTGCACCCCATAGTGTTAAAGGAGTTTCCAAATTACTTCGCGGTCAACTCTGTCAAAGGCTTTTTCACTTAGTCGATGAAGTTGAGATAGAGGTTCGACTGTCATTCTGCGCTTTGTTGAATGAGATGATACCAGGGAGAAAGAGATATGAAATAGTTCCTTAAAGATTAATCTACTGGTCACTAGCAACTGACTACAAGATGAAGTTGCCTCAAAATCTAAAAAGAAGCCATAACACCACTAGTATCCATCAAGTCCAGTGTGAGGATAAATATTGCCCAATAATATTGACTTGGGATGGCGCTACAAATCAGGAACTGACAGAAACTGCAGCACTGGGTGACGCGGATTTGAATCTCAGAAGGAGAGACATGAGTTGTTCCTTCAAGGTTGCAGATACGCCTTGCTGAATGGTGGAGTGCCAACTAGCACGAAACCTAGGTCAAGCAAGGCTTCCTGTGACCGATTGCCTCCAACTATCTAATACTGACAGAAACTATACTTCATGGGATATTGAGTTATTTATTTATTTATTTAATTATTTAAAACACAAACTTGGTACAGTATGAGCACCAAGAGATGCGCTACACAAAAATAATAAAACGACAACAACAACAACACATAAATGAGGGACGTCATTAGGAAAACAAGCAAGAAAACTTGTTGGGATCACTCAATATTCATCACTTTGTGTTACTTTCATAGAAAGGAGAGAAAAGGAATTGTAGCATGTTCCCCACTGATTGAGATTCTCGGCCATAGCTGGTAGGTAACGTTTTGAGTCACCGATTCGAACTACCTTTCGGATTCCAATCAGGGAGTTGTGACGCACCAGCCGATGCTAACTTAACACAAATAGAATTCATCCCACGACGCCACATCATAGACTCACCACCTATCAGCCTTTTCCTATACCGTCCCAGGGCTAGTGAACACGGAAGCCTCTGGCATGACATTCCTAGCACATGTCCAAGCCACTGAAGTCGGTGTTTCCAGATCACGACGACACTCAACGAATGGTGATCTCCACCATGTCCAAACACACGTCGTTGGACCCCAGAATTATTCACACGCTGATACCGTTGAATGCGGCGGTAATGGAATACGCGCAGTAACCTCAGCATGAAGATGCCAGGTCTCACAAGTGTAGAACAAGACAACGTGCAACGAAGCATTCTAAACCCCACCTACGACAGCCACGATAACATCACGACGGAACCAATGATGGAACAAATTGGCGTATACCACCTTAGCTTTCATGATACAGTTGGAAATCTCATCCATCCATTCATCACACCTCATCCACCAGCACTCACTCACACAACCAACCAAATACACGAACTTATCGACAACTTCAAGCAGTTCACCTGCAAGAGTGAGTGCAAATGCAGGCTCCTGCCAATCTTGTAACTACTTTGTAATTAGACGATGCAAAGTACATTACCATTACTAATGGGCACTGATCGCTAACTGATTGAGTGCAATTTGGACACTTTGTATGCTATCGTATTAGTAGGACGATATCGTCTGTATTAGTGAGTTGGGAAACTGTTGCGATTAGGCTACTCGTATATAAATTTGTTGCTTTTACATTCTCTTCCAAGCGTCGGTGGCATAGCGGTTAGGACGCTCGCCGACCATGCACACGGTCCGGGGTTCGATCCCCGGCCGACGCACTCCTTTACCTCGCTAAGTCAGAAATAATGCTGGTGAAGAGGAAAGGTTGGGCATGAGGCTAGTAACCCTATCCCGTAAAAAATAAACACTGCTACAGAATCGTCAAGCCTCTAGCTTGAAGCCTTATGTTCCACTGAGAACGTGAAGGAAAAAAAACATTCTCTTCTGGTCTGAATAAGCAGGGGAGTGGTGACAGTTAAAGCTTAGATTATGCAACCCATATATGTATATGTTATATTGCATGAATAGTTTGGAAAACATGAATTACGCCTGAAATCAATAAACACACACACGTGCACGCACGCACACGTGGGAAGGACAAAATCAACCATCATCCCCCAACTATATGTTGTGTAAGAGAGACAAGAGATAGTGTAACAATCCACTTACCAATTTTTCATATCCTCTGTCTTGCATAATAAATGTATGAAAATTTGTATTACGATGTAATAACAGATACAGTATTAATGGGCTACTATCCTGAGATAAAGTTGAAGCAGCTGTATCACAGATTGCAGTGAAATTTACAAACGGTGATGACGATTGTGTGACAATATTCAAATGTCCATTCAGTGTAGCACCGCCTGGTTGTAATCGAGGCGCTAAAGTTACATATACAAAGAAGGGAAGGAAGGAAAGAAGAAAGACATTACAATTACATTACAATTATCATAATGAAAGTTATTCAATTAATATATGCACAAAACACATGAAAAGCCTGGCTAGTTGTCTTTGATCAAAGGTACCGGCGTCTTATGTTGCATGTTAGATGGCAGGTGTAATAGGGTGAGTAATACTGAGGTGGTTAGGCTTCGGTCGAGTGCTACACAGGGAAGGAAAGTCAATCGCGACTAGGTTGTGAAGTTAAATCGTTTGGGTTAGATGGTTAGGACATGTGTTGCGTATGCATGTCTAGTCACTGATAGGCTTCCTCGACGGGTAGTCTTAGCTGACATGACCGACTGACTGACTGGTTTCAACACAGAACTTCGCACCGATGTGCAGTAGTTTGAGTCGCCACACTCCCTCTTTGCAGCATACAAAGCAAGAGAAGAAAGTAGAAGAAATGCAAAACAGAGACAATAAACAGATATTTGAAACAAAGAGAATAGTAATATCGAAGAACAGTATAGTTTCATTGGAAATTATAAGTCACAAGGAGTGGATGCATCTGCTAGGAAGCCAGTCTACACCTTCCTACATGGCTGGTTTAAACTAACTGTTGTGGATTTCATTGACTGATGGGGTCATGTTTTGGTTTGACAACCACCTGCTCTTTTCCAACCTGGACCTATGTCAGCTAATATTGCCCGTCGAGGAAGGCGATGACTAGGCATGGATGCGTAACAAATGTCCTAACCATCTCAGTCGATGTAATTCCACAGCCTCGTCGAATGATTCCCCCTCCTTACCTAGCACTCGACGTCTAACCCCAAAATTGATCACCAACTTATACCACTTCACGCGGGAGATAGAACGCAGACACCTATGATCAAAGACAACTATCCAGTCTTTTCATGTCTTCCACTCTCAATGGCCATGTCTCACAGCTAGCCATAAAGGAGGACGAAGCGGACTGATGAGCAGTACACACGCCCTTTGGCCGACAACAAGCCGGATATCACGTCTACGCCAGAGACGGCGTAAACTGGCATATGCGAAACTAGCCCTCTGTATCCGTACTCAGCCGAGATTTCGTCAGAGATCAACCCGTTGGCACTGGCTGATGGTACTTTCCAAGTAAGTGAAGTGGTCAACGTGCTCTACCACTTCACTTCCTATTTCTAATCTAGGAGTCGGTGTAGTCCAATCCTGCAGCATCATCTTACATTTTACAGGGGCGAATCGCATGCCAAACATTCGTAGATTGCAGCTCAAGGTGTTCAGAAGACTCTGCTCTATTTTGTCAGCGTCTTCACCCACGTGGGAGGACTATATCATCTGCATATTCTAAGTCAATGAGATTATTACCTGGTAACAAGTCAATCCCTGAATCCCTGAAGTCAGCGAGATGTAATTCCACTAGTACATCTATGATGAAACTAAACACAAATGGGGATAGTGGTCAGGACATCCTTGACGGACACCACTAGTCGTCACCACTTCAGATGACAACTCGCCATAAGCCCTCATCTGGTTGCATGAGTACGAGTAGAGTGAGTGGCTTGATCAGTGCAATGTATTTTCTCGGCATTCCCTTTACAGTCAAGCATCGCCAGAGAACCTCTCGGTCGACAGAATCGAATGCCGCCTTTAGGTCAAGAAATATAACGATTGTTGGACGCCGGTAGGAATGCCTATGTTCTAGAATCTGTCGAAGGGTGAAGATATGATCAATACACCCTCTCCCTGGTCTAAAGCCTGCCTGGTTCTCTCGTGTTTGTGCCTCCTGAGCACCACTCAGTCTACGCATTATTATTGAGCCTAGAACTTTAGATACCATACTAGTCGAGCTAATCCCTCTGTGATTATCACAAGAAGACTTGTCTCCCTTCATGTATATAGGGATAATCAGTGACTTACACCAAGTCGACGGGACTTTCTCTGATTCCCAGACGCTGCCTAATACCTTGGTTAACGCAGACAGTAAACTGTTGCTGCCATCTTTAAACACCTCTGGAGTCATTCCATCGGGTTCCGCAGCTTTGCCTCGTTTCAGACTAGTGACAGCTTTAGTAACCTCAGTTAGAGGGACGGAGGACCTATGTCTATATCCCATTCAGGGAGGTGTTGGATGTTCGGTAGGTTGAGCGCGGCTTAGGTGACATAGATAGAGTCAGGTTGGAAAAGAACAGGTGGTGGTCAAACAAAAATATGGGTTCATCAGTCAATGAAAGCCATGAGTTAGTTTGAGCCAGCCACGTAAGGAGGTGCAGACTTCCTGGCTGGTGTCTTCGGGATGGTAAAATCCAATGGCTGGAGACAATCGGTGATGTCACTCCAAATCCTTCTCGATGATGGAGTAGATGTATTCACTCTTTGTAATTCATCATATCCAATGCAACTCTTTTATTCTTCCATATTACCAGTTTTTTTCCTCCCTCGCATTTCAGTTTATTATCTGTCTTTTGAATCTCTCTTTACTGTCTTCTCTTGTTCTGTGTGCTACAAGGAGGGATTGTGGCAACGCAAACTGCTGCACATCTAGGCAATGTCATATTTTGAAACCAGTCAGTCAGAAAGACACACACAGACACGCAAACTGTTATGCTGCCTTAGCAAGAGGACTCGCGGTATTACTGAACACGAAAAACTAAACAAAGCGGCGAGGATCAGCGGGTAAGCAAGGCAAGCTTTCATTTCTCTTAAGTCCGTGTGGAGGCCAACAGCACTGCTCAGTATGAAAAATAACATCCGGACTTTCAACTCCAATGTGAAATTAGTGCTACTATACGGATCAGAGACTTGGCGCCGCGCTGCGTCACGAAGGGAACTCCGGACAAACTGCAGACCTTCATCAACAGCTATCTTCGCTCAAGATCAGATGGCCGGCCAGGAAAGATCAACAACAGGGATCTCTGACAACGGACGAACCAACACAGCAGGAACCAACTATGCAACAAATCTGTAGGAAGAAATGCAGATGGATTGGCTGGCCATACTCTGAGAAAATAAACCACCAAGTGAGTGACATCACAGGCCAGGTCATCACTCGAGTGGAACCTGAACGGGAAGTGGCAAGTTGGTCGTCAGTGCGAGGGTGACATGGAGGAGGAGGTCATGTGAAGAGGAGATGAAAGTATGTGGGCAGAAGTGGAGCCAGGTGAAAACGTTTGCAGAGAACCTAATGCACTGGAGCCCTCCTCTAGGAATTATACATTAGTAAAGTGGTCTGATTCAGCGAGTTATTATGGCTACCTGCCAAAGCATTGATACTCCCCCTGAGGTACAACATATAGCCACCTAGAAACTAAATGATTTTGTTTATTCTTCTGTGTTCTAAGTGCAACGTAGAGCTTCAAGCTTTGACTTTTGAAGTTTCAGTAACATTGGTGTTATTCTCCTTCCGCCTACGGGTGGGGTTACCCAACCTTTACCCTTTACCCGGTTTACTATCGCCTAATCGAGGTTTTCGGAGTACGTCGATTGGGGATGGAAACCCGGATCATGTGCATAGCTGTCAAGCATTCTACCGCCGCCGACCTAATAATAATAATCTACTTTATTCCAAAAACAGTACTTATAATACAGAATGGAATTCTCAGCATTTGTCACAATATTCCATCTGATTTACTCAAAATATAAATAAAATTAAAAATTAAAACAAAATTAATCGGAGGAATTTGTCCACATTTACGACATAATTATGAGATATAATAATAATAATAATAATAATAATAATAATAATAATAACAGTGAGTTTGTTTCAAACGGTATTGTCGATTCAGTTTGGAAACTTTAGCATGTTATGGACAATTGGGTCTAATGTTCTGTTGATATAGTATAGTGAGTGTAAATACAAAATTAACAGTCATAATACAGCTTAAAATTATGTCCACACTCATTAAAAAAATAAACAAAACGAAAAAATTGAGAGGATTATAAATATAAGAAATACAATAACAATAAAGTTTGATGCTTTAAGGGTGAAGGAAATGGTCTATTTAGTGGTGCTAAGAAGGTTAGTTAGTTCATTTCTAACACTATTTTCATCACATAGAGTACGTCCTAAATATGGTATAGTGGAATTTTTATACTTGGACGTACGTGCATAAATTCTTCTGAAAAGACTTCTTGTTTTACCTGAGGAGACACAAGGTTGGAGTTGCGGTTAAGTAAAGTGGGTGCTCAGAGTCTGACAAAATTCCTTTAGCGAATTTGCTGCATGACATCAAGTGCCTATCAGTGACAGTGTCGACGATATGGCCCAAAGGGAAATATCACTCGTCCTGACAGTCTTCAGAGTTCTACGAAGGATGACATAGTCCTTTTTAAGCAATCCAGGAAAGAATAAGGGTGAACAGTAAAGAAGAATAGGTAAAATACACGAGTTGATAAACTGTAAGAGGAGTGGTTGAGTTATGCCTGAGTGCCTTAACTTCTTAATGTAAAAAGTCAAACGAAATATTCTTTTAGAAATCGCTAAGACATGGGAGGACCAGGATAGGTCAGAAGAGAGAATTAATCCAAGATACTTAACTTCAGACTTGCTTTCTATATCAGTATCATCGATTTTGCTGAACAAGCTGAGAGTTAACAGACACTGAAATAGTTAGATCATCGGCATACTTAACAAAGTTCATTTCATCAGAGTGAAGCGAGTCATGCAAGAAGAAAGAAAACAGAAAAGGAAAAAGGACAGCGCCTTGAGGGACACCAGCTTCAGTAAGCAATTAAGTGGACGACTTTCCCTGACATACAGTGTATTGGTTTCTTCCTGAGAAATAAGAATGGAGCCATTTGACAACCCAACAGTCAGTTTGAGTTTCAGCAAGCTTGTTTAACAAAATTTCCCTAGGTACTGAGTCAAAAGCAGATGTATAATCCAGAAAGGTGCAGAGAACAAATTTAGCCCCCTTGTCTAAGCTGGAGACAATGTTATGATACAAGACTGCAACTGCATCTAAAGTACTTCTATTGTGTTTGTAGGCGAATTGTTTGGGATCGTTAAAGGCTTTAAGTGAAGGTTGAAGATTAAGTAAGAGCGACCTTTCCATAGCTTTTAGAAAAGGGGAAGTAACAGCAATGGGTCTAAATTTTAAACATGTCGCAGTATACGACTTAGGAATAGGTAAAATTTTAATGTCCTACCGACATACCAACTGATTGTCAAATGTTTACCCATTAATGAGGACAGTAGACTTGATTAGTGTTGTCGAGCGATTTCGGAGTCTTAGACCACTCGACCATCCCGAGTACACCCACACATTTTAACAATCCATGTTACACAAATCACATTAAACCAGTGAACGAGATCCTAACAACTCAAAGAAAACGTCTTTGTAAAAAAAACTAACTTGACTTAGGCAGTACATGAGTTGAATCCACCATTATCGATTCTGCTTGATGCTTTTGAACAGTTTCATCTTGTAAAGTGAACAGGGTGTTTCGATAGGGATTTCTACCTAGAGGGTTAGAATCTTTCAGACCAAGATCAGGATAAGTTGAAATAGACTTTTCAATTGATCCAGCCTGTGTTGTAAGTACTAATAATAGTAATGAGCTGACATTAGCTAATAAATGACACTGGTCAACAGATTTAGTATTTGATTCAGAGGTTACAAGATCAACAGCTGAGGTAGCTTTTACTGCTTCAACAATTGTCACTTGAGGAGTATCCAGTGTATCAGATTTTGTGGTGGTTGTTGTAGTAGTGGAATTAGCAGTGCCACGACTTAAGAAGCCGCCAAGTGTGACAATTGATAGTAGACCGCCTAAAATAAGAAGAAAAGAAAAAAAGAAAAACGTAAATTTGATGATGATGATGATTATTAGATACTTACTTACTTACTTTACTTCGGCTATCTCCTACGGGAGGATGAGCCGGCTTCATGAACATCTCGAATCACGAATCATCGCTGCCCAGGCGCGGCGATCTGATGCAAGGTTTTGCGACAGGGTTATCCAATTCTTGTTCCACAGACGGAGTCCGTAAGAGAGTTCATGAAGTTTCATGGGAATTTGGTACAAGTGATGTCCCCAGAATCGCTCGGCCTTTTGTTTGAGAGTGCAGCTCTAGCCTTTACACAACCAAGTGTGATCTACCCACAAGGCAGTAGGAGTGGAGTAGGGAGTCCACTATCCATTGGCAGCCGGTGACCGGAGTTTGGTTCATACGCCTTTTTTGAATAGGGCCAGACATCCAACAAGCCCTTTGTCCATACGTCTGCCGGTGAGCTCCAGTGAGCTTCATACGCCAGTCGTCGGAGGTTTGGAATCAGGGTTTAGTCATCTCCCCTAGACTGTCATCCAATGGACAGTCAACCCGGTGAAGAGCGCCGGGCATCCGCTTTCGTCCTCTCACTTTGGTGAAAAACACCTCCGCCACGTGAAGGCAGTGAGTAGGACTTCCTCAGGAGAGGCTATGTAAGACGCCCGGTCATATGGGAGCATTTCAAGAGGTGTGCGGAGGGGTGGCCAACCCGCAGCGCAAGGCACCCACCCCCGACCATCCTGAGGCTGTCATGCGCATATGCAGTACATTGACCTTAGTACTTAAAGTCTCAAGCAGTTAGCTTAAACCTCAAGAACCTACTACACGCCTACTTCAACCGAGGCAGCTGGAGAACACAATGATCACACCCATGATCTTCCTGATTATTGGTGGACTGAATCATGCAGTAGACATGGTGGGGGGGAGTGAAAAGACAGGCATACGTTGGACTGACAAAAAAAAGACACTAGAACATTTTGGCTTTAGGGATGACATTTACGACTTATTTCACAGAAACTCGAAGATCGATAGGCGGGAAACCAACATCTTAGCAGAAGACAGGACTTTAGGCGGACACAGAGCAGATAGAGGTGATGATGAAAACACTTATCCAACAACAAACACCAATCACCATCAGTGGAATTAAGCTAAAGTAAGTCGTCTCTTCCACTTACCTAGAGGATAGACAGCGGAGTTTCAACTACGTACAGCTGGTGGTATGGATAAGGATATTTAAAAAGGACAGAATCAGAAAAGCAAGACAGTTTCCTCCATCACTCTGAAATCAGTGTGGAGATATACAGTATTGAAAAATAACTAATAAGATCCTAATTTTCAACACTAGTATCAAGTCAGTACTTTTGCAGGGTTCAGAGAGTTGACACACCATGCATCATCTGAGGCATTTCCAACAGGATACTAAAGACTTTCATCAATAGATGCCTTCTTTGGTGCGATATTGAACATCAGATGGACAGATTAACTAATAAGGGACTCTGGCAGGAAACCAACCAACAACCCATCGCCCAGGAAGTATGCACAATCAAAAGTGGAGATGGAGACCAATTAACATCATACGCCGGATAAGCTCTCTAATGAACCCCGAACGAGAAGGAGTGACGAGTTCAGCGTCCGACAGTGACATGAGGAAAATCATACGAAGAGAAAATGAAAGGCTTTGGGCTATGACAGAGCCAGATTTAAAAGAATTTCAGTGAGTAAGGTGGAATGGAGATGTGCTGCTAAAGTCATATTTTCTACTGGAGACGTGAGAAATGAATGATAATAGTAATAGCTGGCTGGTGATGTGCGAAATCTATTCTGAGTAAGCAGGAAGAAATGGAGGTGGATTGGCTGGCCATCCTCTGAGAAAATAAACCATCAAGTGAGTGACATCACAG
>OX235271.1:7286044-7509943 GCA_944472155.2 Trichobilharzia szidati | reverse complement strand
ATACGCCTTTTTGAATGGGGCCAGACATCCAGGACATCCAACAAGCCCTTTGTCCATACGTCTGCCGGTGAGCTCCAGTGAGTTTCATACGCCAGTCGTTGAAGGTTTGGAATCAGGGTTTAGCCATCTCCCCTAGACTGTCATCCAATGGACAGTCAACCCGGTGAAGAGCGCCGGGCATCCGCTTTCGCCCTCTCACTTTGGCGAAAAACACCTCCGCCACGTGAAGGCAGTGAGTAGGACTTCCTCAGGAGAGGCTTTGTAAGACGCCCGGTCATATGGGAGCATTTCAAGAGGTGTGCGGAGGGATGGCCAACCCGCAGCGCAAGGCACCCACTCCCGACCATCCTGAGGCTTTGGAGGCTCAGCTACATAAAGCACCACATGACACTCTTAAAATCTGATATAACAGAGTGGGTAGAGATATTGATTGATAACGGAAGCTTTACTTATCGCATTGGGCGAGAATACGTGCCATATGAATGATTCAATACCTGTCCAGCCGGACATCTGGAAGATAAATAAAAAAATATCTACTTTAAGATCAAATAGATTCTACAACTTCATGGTCTTATTTCTGTAAATCTTATTGGGTTTACTCGCTACCTCCTTTTTCCTCTTCCTCTGGGTTCATTATCAACTAGCGAACTAGCTGAGGTTTATGCGTGCGTACATCGATTTGGAATTGAGCCTGGATGATCGATCTGCAAGCATTCTACCATTGAATTGTCGATTCACTGGAGGTAACATCAAGGTGAATAATCATACATATGGGATTGCATACTGAGACGTGATGCTTAAAAGACAAATAATTACAATTGATTCAGTAGGATTTCTCGGACACTTTTGACAAGTGTGTTGAACCGATAGCAGTTAAAGAATCCCTAAAAACCAGACAGCACGGGACATCTCTTTCGTCCCAGTTTGAAACTCTTCAGTCGTGCACTGCCGCTACACTACTAGGAATTGATTGAACCCCTGAGACTTCCAGCTTACGAGACCAGCTCGTTGACCTGTGAACTCCATCCCTGCCTATTCGTGCTATAGCTATACTCGTCAACCGGGGCTGTTGATGGACATACACTTCACATGGGCATGGCAGAGCCTACTGGTCACAATTTCTCATTATCAATGCAGGACATCCTCTCAAATAGCCAAGAATGTGATGGGAATAAATGTGTTTAGATTATTGCTGTTTTGGGAATTTCGGAATAAGTTCTACCGTGGATTTTGTCACCAACTAAATCAGTTAGGAAATCATTAGAAACCTGAGAACACTGGACATCTGTTTTGTCACTGTCTAGCAGCACAGCGGTTAGGACTCTCGCCGACCATGCACATGCTCCGGGGTTCGACCCCCTGCCGACGCACACCTGATATCTATGGTTGGCCTACAAAATTTGGGCTACCGATATCACATGCTGAAAATTCCATACTTGTACCAAAAATACTTTATGGTTTCAAGCTATAATAAAAAAAAGTAATTTAGTTAGTATGTGGCTTTAACTCAACTAGACTCTGGATTCGAATCCCTCCACCCTGACTGACTAGACAGTATCATCAGCCTTCACACACAATGTGTGACTGGTAACGTGGCACATCGCATAAAACCATCTGTTCCTTGTAACTGAGTTCAAAATCAACTGTTTAAATTATTTGCCGAATTCTCAGCACTAAATCAAATCAATCCTCTAACCTTTCTTTTTGACAGTGAAGTCTATTTGCTTTAAATTCAAGGTGTTTAGTTAGAATTTTCTTTATTTTTTTTTTGCTGACGTTAACTAATTACCCGTTGTTGTTTTTTTCTCTACCTTACCCAATCGTCAATTAGATTACAAAAGGAAAATCCCAGTGAATATGAGAATAAACTCACTTCCATTGAAAATTCTTGGGGCGTACAAAGTAAGCGAACTGTGAAATATATTTTTGAAAAAAAATTAAAATTATTGGCAAAGTTAAATTTTAAGCACCAGTAAGTACCAACGGGAAAAAAATGAACTTGAACTCACTCACTAACCATTAGATAAAGCCGATTTTTGCATATAAAATATATATATTCATGAAAATATTGAATTAAAAGGTATGATACTGTTACACAGGGTACCTTTCTCTGACGTGGGACAGAAATACCCCTCCAGTTTTGGATTGGAGTGTCAACAGGGTAATTTTAACTTAAAATGGAAGTTAGGAGGTGTGAATATAGATTACAAAAGCCTTAGAAACACAAAAAATTGCACAGGATTAAGATATAATTGTAAATTTTTAAAACGAATTATAAATTTGAACAGGAAAAACATGGAAACAAACTTAAAATAACTTTTTATAACTGGGAAAAAAATGGGGTGAATCGAATGAAGACTGAGGGAGTAAGAATCACACACATAGCGAACGAAAAGGGATCAAAAAACAAAAACAAAAAAGAAAAAAACAAACAAAAACGGAAGCTACGGTAACATACCGAACTAAGTTCATGGTAGTTGTAGAGGTTGAACTAATTTCTTTTGAACACACAGCTCCGGCTCGCAATATGCATTCGATTCACTCCATTTTTTTCCAGTTATAAAAACAGTTATTTTAAGTTTGTTTCCATGCTTTTCCTGTTCAAATTTATAATTCGTTTTAAAAATTTACAATTATATCTTAATCCTGTGCAATTTTTTGTGTTTCTAAGGCTTTTGTAATCTATATTCACACCTCCTAACTTCCATTTTAAGTTAAAACTATTGTATCAATTTTTGTTTCCATGCTCATTTTCTGCACACCTGTAATTTGCTAAATCCCATGTAATTTTGTTTCTAAGGCTCTTGTAATCTATATTAACAGGGTAATTTAACCACAATCCATGTATGTAGTTATCCAGGTCTTCTAACCCTGACAATTATTATTATTATTTCCTTTAATTCCTAGAGGAACATAGGGCTTCAGCTGCACGTCTCCATTGCGTTCGGTTCTCTGCTGAAGTTTTCACCTGGCCCCACCTCACCTACCCACATGCTTTCATCTCCTCTTCACATGACCTCCTCCAAGTCATCCTCGCACTGACGACCAACTCGCCGCTTCCCTTTCGGGTTCCACTCGAGCAATGGCTTGTCTAGTGATGTCACTTGTCAGGGTTCATCTTGCAGAAACTTCAGCAAGGTAAACCCTGACAATGACCCTAATCTTTCCTTAGCACAACCCTAACGTGAAAATATATCTAAACTAACCCTAATCTAACTCGAACCCATTCTAATATCGCCATTATTAGGTTAATTTAACCCTAACCAATACGTTATACCACCGATAAAAAGAGTCTAGAAGATCTGGATTTCTCAGATGATATATGCCTAGTGTCACACAAACTCGAAGACTTACAGGCGAAAACCAACAAACTGACTGAAGAGGCGGCAAAGACAGGACTGCAGGTGAACACAGAGAAGACGAGGATGATGAAGACAACCAACCAGCACTAGTCAGCAGCATCGGGAGAGATTTAACAGAGGTTACCTCCTTCAATTATACAGTTAGGAGGCATCTTTTCAACTACAGGCAGTCGGGACGAATGAAGATATCAAAGTTAGCTAGAATCGGAAAGCTAAGATTCGCCTTCGTCAACCTGAAACCAGTTTGGAAATCTTCTGCACTACACCCCACCTCAGCGTGAACAAGATTCGTATTTTAAACACCAGTGTGAAGCCGGTCGTTCTATACGGGTCATAAACTTGGTAGCGTGTGTCATGAAAAGGATTTCCAACAGCCTGTTGCAGACTTTCATCAACAGCTGCCTTCGCTGGCTGGCTTCATACACTGAAGATCATGTGGTCAGAAAGAATTAGTAAGAAGAGGTTCTGCAGTGGAACAAATCAGCCAAGAGCTGACGGCTCAACATACATACTAAGGAGTAAATGGAGATGGATCGGGCATACATTGGGGAAGCTATCGAATGACATTGCACTCACTACAGGCCATCACTTGAGTGAAATCCAAATGTTAAATGATGAATGGGTCGTCTGACGGTGACATGGAGGTGATCGTGTGGTGGAGAGGAGGTGGGAGATTATAGACAATCGTGGACACAGCTGAAGAGGACAGCAGAACATAGAACAAAATAGAGATGTGTTGTTGAAGCCCCCAATGTTCCACTCGGAACTCAAGGGAATAATAATAATAACTCCAACCTGTCCTTAGCCTAAACCTTAACTTAGTCTTTCTCAAACACAACCTGAGGCTTACCAGATATCCCATTAATTAATAACATACCACGTCATTAAGCATATTTTATATTCATGATTACAATATTATTCACCGAGTTTCACTAACTTGCTCAATGAGCGTTTCAAGGTGATTTCCGTGGTCTCACTCCACTGGCACTGATACTTGAAGTTTAAGTTTATTCACTTGTTATATAATAAGAGAGAAAAAAATTGTTCAATCTCTCGATCACTCTTTTTCCTCCTTCACTTCTTGACATTTTGCAGAGAAATTAATTCTAATATTGAATCTTGTGAATCTCGGCGCTGAAGATCTTGTTGAACGTACTATTCAATACCTACCTGAAAATCAATGTGAGATGTCAGAACCATTGAAACGCTTTGCGCATATTATACGGTTAGTTAAAATTTATTATGACTCTGTTTATAAAAATTAATAAAAAAAAAATAATTTCACGGGAGCAGTAAACAAAAGTGAAATCTGTTTACTACCATTAAAACTGTCTGACTGAAACTGACTCACAGAGGGATTAGCTTGACTAATGTAGTATCTAAAATCCTAGGCTCAATAATACTGCGTAGACTAAGTGGTGCTCGGGAGGCACAAACACGAGAAAACCAGGCAGGTTTTAGGCCAGGATGAGGGTGTATTGATCATATCTTCACCCTTCGACAGATTCTAGAACATAGGCATTCCTACCGGCGTCCGACAATCATTATATTTCTTGACCTAAAGGCGGAATTCGATTCTGTCGACCGAGAGGTTCTCTTGCGATGCTTAGCTGTAAAGGGAATGCCGAGAGAATACATTGCACTGATCAAACCACTCATTCTACTCGAAATCATGCAGCCAGCCAGGTGAGAGCCTACAAAGAGTTGTCATCTGAAGTGGTGATGACTAGTCGCGTCCGTCAAGGATGCCTAATATCCCCATTCCTATTCAACTTCATCGTAGATGTACTAATGGACTTAACCCTAACTCACTTCAGTCACTCAGGGATTGACTTGTCACCACCAGGGAATAATCTCGTCGACTTAGAATATGCAGACGATATAGTCCTTCTGGGCGAGGACGCTGACAAAATGCAGAGCCTTCTGAACACCTTGAGCAGCAGTCTTCGTATGTTTGGCATGCGATTCGCCCCTGTAAAATGTAAGATGATGCTGCAGGATTGGACTTCACCGACCCCTAGATTAGAAATAGGAAGTGAAGTGGTAGAGCACGTTGACCGCCTCACTTACTTGGGAAGTACCATCAGCCAGTGCCAACGGGTTGATCTCAGACGAAATCCCAGCACGAATACAGAGGGTTAGTTTCGCATATGCCAGTTTACGCCGTCTCTGGCGTAGACGTGATATCCCGCTGGATATCGACCAAAGGGCATGTGTACTGCTCAACAGTCCTCTCCATCCTCCTTTATGGCTGTGAGACCTGGCCATTGAGAGTCGAAGACATGAAAAGATCAGCTGTCTTTGAACATAGGTGTCTGCGTTCTATCTCCCGCGTGAAGTGGTATGATAAGGTGAGCAATATTGAGGTGAGATATCGGTCGAGTGCTAGGTAACGTGGGAGGGGAAATCAGTCGACGAGACTGGGAAGTTGCATCGACTGAGATGGTTGGGACATGTGTTACGTATGCCTAGTCATCGCCTTCCTCGACGGGCAATGTTACCTGACATAGGGTCAGGCTGGAAAAGAGCCAGCGGCGGTCAAACCAAAACATGGCGTCACCAGTCAATGAAATCCACAACAGTTACTTTAAGCCAGTCACGTACGAAGGTGTAGACTTTCTTGTTGGGGTGCTTGGGACAGTAAACACCAATGGCTGGAGACAAAAACCAATATGTAATTAGCCACAGCGAAGATGAATTTTGATTTCCCTCTCTTGTTGTATGTAATAATCGTACCCGTTGAAGAATGATGCGAAAGGTTGGGTGAAATACGATGAATAACTCTGTGAAAACTTTGTTAATTGTGACTTCATGTCCAGTATCGATAATGAGATGAGCTCACATATTGAGCTGCACACATACCCTTATTCATTCGAACCCTTTACTCTTTTGTTAATGTGATGTAATATTTTTCTAATTTCCCCTTTTTTTCTGTGCCTACATCAGTGTATGTTCTGCTAGTGATGCCAATAAGACAAAAGCACCAGAAAGTGTAAAGGAAACGATTACAAGTCTGACGGGTCTTCCATCTGAGGATTTATTCAATACCCTAAGAGGTCCACATATGGATACTCTCTTCAGATGTTGGCCAGTTGATCATATTTCAGACTGTAAGTTATCATTATTAATATCGATTTTGTCATTGTATCAGTAACATTATTACTATTATTATTATTATTATCATTCTTCTGTTGATAGTGAATTGGTTCTCGTTATTGTTAACTGGTTATAGTTACCTTCATTATCACCTCCTTTTTTTTCGAGGTTCACTTGAAGTTTTGCCTTCCCTGCTTCTGCCAACTTGTCAACGTTTGCTTGACATTAATCGTCCACGAAGTTCAGATATTATTATTATTTCCTTTAATTCCTAGAGAAAAATGGGGCTTCAGCCGTGCGTCTCCATTTAGTTCGGTTCTCTACTAGAGTCTTCACCTGGCCCCAAGTCTGCCCACACGTTTTCATCTCCTCTTCACATGACCTCCTCCAAGTCACCACACCCTCGCACTGACGACCAACTCGCCGCTTCCCTTTCGGGTTCCACTCAAGCAATGGCTTGTCTAGTGATGTCACTTGATGGTTTCCTCAGAGTATGGCCAGCCAATCCATCTCCATTTCTTCCTGCCTATTTGTTTCACAATCGGTTCCTGCAGTGTTGGTTCGCTCATTGCCAGAGATCTCTGTTGCTGATCTTTTCTGGCCGGCCATCTGGTCTTGAGTGCTGAGCGAAGAAGCCTGTTGATGAAGATCTGTAGTTTGTTTGAGATGCTCTTTATGACGCGCAGTGCAAGTATCTGATCCGTATAGTGAGTAGCACTGACTTCACATTGGAGTTGAAAATCCGGATCTTATTTTTAATGCTGAGTGCTGTTGACCTTCACACAGACTTGAGAGTAGTGAAAGCTTGTCTTGCTTTTCCAATTCTTGCTTTGATATCCTCGTCATTTCCGTGTACCTGCAGTTGAAACGATGCTTCCCAGGTAGGTAGGTGCAGGAGGTTGTTTCTTTCAGGTTCCTCCCATTTATGCTGATTGTTGTCTGTTGGAGGTGTTGCCCATGAATCTTCATCACCTCTGTTTTCTCTATGTTCACTTGAAGGAAGTCCAATCTTTAATGCTTCTTCTGCCAACTTGTTGCTTTTCGCTTGCATATCTTCCAGTTTGTGTGAAATCAGACATATATCATCGGCGAAGTCCAGATCCTCCAAGTTTTTTGTGTGGGTCCATTTTATGCCTGTTTCCTCATTGCCCGGCTTGCTGTTTGTCGCATTATCCAGTCTACTGCAATCAGGAAAATCATGGGCGATAGTAGGCAGCCAGTCTTGTCTTACTCCTGTCCTCACTTCGAAGGATTCTGATCTTCTAGGGTCTTCTTATCGGTGTAGCATACTCCCGTCTTGCTGTATTCCACAGTGTCTGCCTCATGATCCAGTCCACTACAATTACAAATATGAGCGATGATGCCAGGCAGCTTGTCCTATGACTACCCTCAGTTCAAAAACCGCAGAGTTTTCCGTTAGGGATCATTTCACAGGTGACATTGTCACATAGCTAGCTGTTTAATGAAATTGATAAAAGTTTGGAGCATTCCGTAGTGTTGAAGGAAGTACTAGATTACTTTGTGGTCAACGCACTGTTGAAGACATTTCAAAGTTGAGGTAGAGATCTGACTAGCATTCTATGATCTTTTCGATGACGATGGGTGGTGGAACTGCTATTTGATCAACTTTCCCTGTATATCTAGCTTGTTTGTAGGCTGAGTCGTGCACTGAGAGCATCATGAAATCTCTGTAAGATGAGACGACTTTATATATGTTGATTAGTAAAGAGGTTAGGAGTAGAAAGATGAATAGTTGGGAAAGGAGGACGTGGAACTTCTTCGATTAAGATTGCTAGGAAACGTGCTATGTATACGACTGCATAGCCATCCTCATCGACAAATCTTAGCTGATTTGAGATTAGGTTGTAAGAAAAGAGCTTAAAGTCGTCAAATCTGAACTTCGCATGAAGTCTTTGGCCGTTGGTCTAAATCACGTAGAGTGGTGGTGGTGGCGTAGGTTACCTGATGTGGGGGGGGGGATTTTTGAAATCGCAGATTCATTAAATCATTATTTCTCCGCATAATTACTCTCTCTCGTATTATTATGGTTATTATTCCCTTGGGTTCCTAGTGGAATACAGGGCTTCAACAACACAACACTTTGTCCTATTATCTGTCGTCCTCTTTAGCTATGTCCACGATTGAACACAATCTGTCATTTCCTCGCACGATCTCCTCCATGTCACCCTTGGACAATCCAGTCGAGTTCCACTTGAGCAATGGCCTGCATTGAACGTGATGTCATTCGACGGCCTCCTCAACGTATGCCCGATCCATCTCCATTTTATCCTATATATTTGTTGCGCGATCAGCTCTTGGTTGGTTTGTTGTCAATTCTTTCTCGCCAGCCAGCCATCTAATCTTCAAAATGGAGTGAAGTCAAATGTTGATAAGAGTCTGCAGTAGTCTGTTGGAAATGCTTTCTGTGATGTGAGCGCCCCACGACGAAGAACTGACTAACTTCACATTTGTGTTGAAAATCCGAATCACGTTCTTTATGCTGAGGTGGAGTGCAGAAGATTTTTTTCATAGTGACGAAGGAGTATCTTGTCTTTCGGATTCTGACTAGCTTTCTTCATCCTTTGCGCCTTTGGTGGTGAAACAATGTTTCCTAGATAAGGAAAGGAAGTAACCTCTGTAGAATCTCTCCCGTTGATGGTGATTGGTGCTGGTCGTTGCTATCACCTCCATTTCCACCTTCTACCTTCTCTACCTGCCTCTTCAGCCGGTTCGTTGTTGGTTTACGCATGCAAGTCTTTGAGTGTGTGTGTGTGTGTATGTATGACATTAAACATAAATCAGCCACGCTCGAAATCCAGATCTTCTAGAGTCTTCTAATCAATCCAGAGTACTGCTGTCTTCTTCCTACCCACAGTCTTCTGCTTAATCTTGTCCACCGCAATTCAGAATATCATTGTTAGTGATAATAGGCAGCCAGCTTGTCTTACGCCTGCATTCACTTTGAACGTCTCAATGAGTTTTCCGTTGTGGATCACTTGATATGTGGCATTGTCATACAGCTACTGAATGAGGTTGATAGAGACTTGAGGCACTGCATAGTGTTGAAGTAGTTTACAAATTACTTTGCGATCAACGCTGGCTGTCGAAGGTCTTTTCGAAGTCAATGCAGTTAAGGTACAGGTGTGACTGCCATTCTCTTCTCTGTTCGATGATGATGATGCGTAGAGTTGCAATTTGATCAGCATGTGATGATTTGCCTTTGCTGAATCCACCTTGTTTTGGAGGATGGCGTTATGCATATTCAGTGCATGTTTTATTCTCTCCAGCACGATGCGTCTTGGCACTTTACCTTGCGTGGACAAGAGCATTATTCCACGTCAGTTCTTGCAGAGTGAGGCGTAAATTAACCTTCTTTGGTAGCTTGACAAGGTAGCAAGGCTTTCTTCCAATTAGTAGGTAGGTACCTTTCTTTCCTTCCAAACCTTATGCAATAATGGCGTCAGCAGGATATCTGCCGCTTGCTGCCTTAAATCACCGTTTCTGTGCATTTAATACTTTATTTAAGGTGATCGCATTGTTGTTGTTGCTTCTTACGACTTCTAAACATGCCTTATAGGAAGTGTAGATTTGACTTTCTGTATTATTTATTCCCACTATCGTTAAGTATAAACCGGTTCAAGTGTGTATTATTATTATTATTGTTCCCTTGGGTTCCTAGTGGAACATAGGGCTTCAACTGCACATCTCCACTTGCTTCTGTCTTCTGCTGTGCTTTTCACCAGCATCCATGTTAGTCCATACTTTTTCAACTCTTCGTCACACGATCTCCTTCATGTCACCCTTGTACGTCCCACTCGCCGCTTCCCTTTCGGGTTCCACTCGAGCACTGGCCTGACGCGCGATGTCACCCAGCGGCCTCCTCAGCGAGTGTCCGATCCATCTCCACTTTCTCCTGCATAATTTTTGAGCGATTGGTTCTTGTTTTGTTTGTTTGTTCCCATAGTTTCTTGTTGATGATTCTTTCCAGCCATCTGATCTTGAGTAAAGAGCGAAGACAGCTGTTGATAAAGGTGTGCAACAGGCTGTTGGAAATATTCTTTGTGACCCGCCAAGTTTCTGATCCGTATAGAAGAACTGACTGACTTGAAGTTTGTACTGAAAATCCGAATCACTTTGTTGTTGATGCATGCTGAGTGAGTGACGAAGATTTCCAGATTGGTTGTTTCAGGTTGATGAATGTGTTTCTCGCCTTCCCGATTCTCGCTTGATTTGACATCCTCGTCCGTAGTCCGTAGTCTCCTGTAGTTGAGACAATGCCCCCTAGATAAGTGAATGAAGAAACCTCTTTCAAATCCCTCCGGTTGATGGTGATTGGCGGTGGATGTTGCTGCTGTTGTTGTTGTTGGTTGGTTATTTTCATAACCTCCATCTTGTCTATGTTCACCTGGGGTCCTGTCTTCGCTGCCAGCGTCTTCGACCAGTTTGTCGCTTTCAGCTTGTAAGTCTTCAATTATGTGTGACATCAAACATAAATCATCCACGCTCGAAATCCAGGTCTTCTAGATTCTTCACGTCGGTCCAGAATATCCCTGTCTTCTCGTTTCCCACTGTCTGACGCATAATCCAGTCCACCACAATTAGGAATATCATGTGGTATGGTTCAAGTGTTTAGTTTTTTTTCTGCAATAAAGCAATACTGAATTAAGCCCTCACACAAACTGTTTACATTCGTTGTAGGCAACACTTCTAATGGAATAGTATATAACATTGAATAATATTATTCGCTTATGATAACCTCTTTTCTCCCTTCCACCCTCAGTGATTGGTATGGTGAAGAAAGTTTCAGAGTTTGGCCTGAATTCTGTCAGTTTACAACTTGCTGGTGTTCTAGTCAATCGAGGGCTGGCTGATCAAGTCTCTGCTTTACTCGGGGTAAGTAGGCTTCTTAAATTTATTACACTCATAAACATATACTATGTTTTGCCATTGAACAACTTCTGTGATCAAAAAATTAATATTAATAATAATAGATTTACTTTGCCGAGTCACAGAGTTACAACGCTTTGTATATTAGATTTCAGTTACCACTGACAGTCAGTCGGTGTGTTATACACCACTTGGTTAGTCAAATGTATTAATTGGTTACAGGATTTTATCATGAGCTGGCATCAAATAGAGAGAACCATTAGAGAACCAGCAGGGAGTACTGGACAGCAGTTGTTTCGTCAGCCTAGTTTGTGACTCTTCAGAAGTACGCGCCCACCACAGGAAGTTCGAACCCAGGACCTGCTGGTTACAAGGCTTGTAGAGCTTGTAGACCATTCCTAGACCCGATTCAATGGCTAACCCATGAATTACAACTTCTGCCAGTTAACTTTTTCTGTATACAGAGAGAGATCTGGCTTTTCTGTTTCGATGACTAAAGCCTCAAAAAAACAGATGATTTGGGCAAATTATTTGTATATGACGTGTAAGGCTGAGGCTGTAGAGAGATCAGTAGGGTGATCAGTATCAACGAAGTGTTCATTCAATGAATGCACTTCTTCACAGCAGTAGCAGAGTAAAGCAGCATTACAAATTAGACATCAACCAAAAGTAGCCAAGACAATAATCAAATCAAAAGAAGATGACCATGACATATTTATATATCAGGGGTGGGAAGATAAATAATCACAAAATTGACTGAAATATTCAAATCATTACCAATATTGTAGACAGATTGTCCATGGAGAGTTTTCAGATAAGTTCTGTTCTTCCATACATTTATTCCCCTTAATGAATTTGAACAAAGCAAAAACTACAGTTTTAGCAGAATAAAATGGCACCATCATTGTTTATTTCGTTGCCTTCTCGTCAGCTGCTTGCTTACAGGGCAAAGACATTATTAAATGTATCTACAAAAACAATTTTAACATACTTGCACAGAGTTCACTTTTAAACAAAAATCAATCGATCAATATACGCATACACTAATAATATATACATATATATGCAATATTAAACATTATTCCGAACAATAATAATCATACACAATGAAAACTTTTCAGCATCTCGCATTCGGATGAAAGGGAGATGAAAAATATCCAGTTACCAGGGCAAAGCCCACATGGAAAGGACAATATTTACATTTTAATAGCTTTTGTCCAAATAGCTTTAAACGCGGATTAGTCAAGACTGTGTACTATAGAGCGAGGAGAATATGCTCTATAGAGAAATTAGAGGAAGAATTTGAGTTTCTTGAAAAGATATTGAAGAGCAATGGGTACCCTCAAAGGTTCATCAACAAGTATGGAAGATCTGCAGTCGCAAATGAAAAACAAATCACAGTAAGAAAAAAGCCAATCTACTTTGAGCTTGATTATAAAGGCGAAAACATTGCAGCGATGATCAACAGAAGGCTGAGTACATCACTGGCCATAGCCTATCCTGCAGCTAAGCTCGTTGCCGTCTATCGGACAATTTGCTCTTTGATGCCATCAAAAATCGATAGATACCCTTCTCATGTTAACTCCAACTGTATATACAAATTTACATGTATCTGTGGGAGCAGTTACATTGGAAGAACAGAAAGAAGGGCATATCTACGATTTTATGAACATGTACCAAAAAGTTTATGTCTAAAGGGAACAAATGCTTTGAATAGTGCCATCGCCAGGCATCTCCTCGACACGGGTCATCAGGTGGACGTCGCAAAACCGTTCAAAATTATCAATAGGCAAAAGAGCTCAATTTTCCTCAAGTTTGCTGAAGCCATTTCCTTCAAGCGCCTGAAACCTGATTTGTACGTTCAGAAAGAAAGGGTTATCAGTCTTTCTTTGCCCATCCTGGTAACTGGATTTTTTCATCTGAATGCGAGATGCTGAAAAGTTTTCATTGTGTATGATTATTATTGTTCGGAGTATTGTTTATTATTTCATGTATATATGTATATATTATTAGTGTATGCGTATATTGATCGATTGATTTTTGTTTAAAAGTGAACTCTGTGCAAGTATGTTAAAATTGTTTTTGTAGATACATTTATAATAATGTCTTTGCCCTGTAAGCAAGCAGCTGACGAGAAGGCAACGAAATAAACAATGATGGTACCACTTTATTCTGCTAAAACTGTAGTTTTTGCTTTGTTCAAGTTCTGTTCTGTTACGTAATATATGTATAGTATATTGCGTTATTGATTTTTTTGAATAAAAGTCATACTCGGAGGCATTTGTGTTGTGTTTCCAATGTGTATAATATAAAGATAAAAAATAGCTTTGAACATTTTTTATCATTCAATCTTATCTTTCAGAAAAATACAACCATACCATTTACATTTTTGGTTGGTAGTCCTCGACATCCACTGACAGAATCTGCTTTTCATTCAACTATGGAATATATGAAGACTATTGATCCAAAACACATTCCAGGCTTTGTTGACTATACTCTTCGTAATGCAGGTATGATATGTGTTTGTGCGTGTGCGTGTTTATTTGTTCTTTGTTCGTCCTTTATATTTTTTTGGCGTGTTCCAACAGGAATATTGAACCTCAAACTTTGAAGTTTCATCAGCATTGGTTGTGGTATTGGTGGTGGTGTTTCTTCACAGGGTTGGGTCACTAGCCGCTAACGCCTTAACGTTTCCTCTTTACTACTAGGTTTACGAGTGCAACGTCGACTGAGAATCGAACCTCGGACCCCACGTGCATGTTTAGTTCCTTTTCTAAGTACTGAACCATCTAGGTAATCTTTTCAGAACATATGGGATAAATAATGTATCACGGCTCCATTGCATCGTTATTCGCTTTACACATTTACGTTATAACACTTATCACTACTATTTTGCTCCGATTTCCGAAGAGTTAATAGGTCTTTTGATATATATGACCCTATTGATAAGTGATGCGCGTCGGTTGTAACAACAGAAGACAAGAGCCAGGCAACAGATCGTTTATTAAGGAAAATCAACACATATTTATAGATTTTAATGTACATTATTGTAGATTATTGTTAGCAGGATAACACAGTCTTTTGATTGGTTGTTTCTCACAGAAAGTTAACCTTGCATGTCTTTGTGGCTGTGTCAGATCATCCATATGCTAACTGTATCCGCCTACGCAAAGCCTTTCTCTCACCACCAAAATTGGGGACATAAACATTGACGTCAATTACTGTCTGCCAACTTTGGCTAGCAGCCATGCATGTGGTCCGGGGTTCGTTCCCCGGCTACCAACGCATTCCTTCACCTCGCTAAGTCAGTAATAACACACCGGTAAAGAGGGAAGGTTGAACATGAGGCTAGTAACCCCGTAATCCCGTAAAAATAAACACCACTACTACCAAAACTTCAAGCCTCTAGCTTGAAGGCACCCTATGTTCCACTGGAAGCGTAGAGAATTTTTTTTTAAAAATTATCAGTGATGTATGTATATGTCCCTTTGTTCGAAATCTTCTATGCAGCGTCAATTCACAGTGAATACCAGGTCAGGTAGGCTTGAATTTATTACGCTCGTGTCAACTTACTCTATGACCTCTAAGTCTGTTTACTGGTATATATATATATATATATATATATTCATCTCATGGAATGAATGACCTTGTTTCTACTGTGCAGTGGCTAGTCGCTTCGTACATTATTAGTCTCCTTAGAGTGATTGGACACTTCACCGCTGTAATCATTATAAATAATGGATGTTTCAGATTGAACAGTTTTGCATTACATGACATAAGCTGAATAAAGCTGTTATTCTTATTGTGATCAGCAGTAATGCATGTTATTCCCTTGAGTTCCTAATGAGACGTTAGACTTCTACAGGACCTCTCCATTTCATCCTGGCTCTATGATTGCCAGTAAGCTATCATTTCCCCCCCCCCCTCGCATACACACAGTCTCCACCATGTCCTTCCCTTCAGTCGCATAGCTGTCGTCATTTACCACCTGTAAGGTTCCATTCAAAGCCAGGCTAACGGCGCATGATATCACTCAAAGGTTTTTCTCTGAGCTTGTTTAATCCATCTCCATTTCCTACGACATATCTGTTAGTCAATGGGTTCTTGACCAGTTCAGTTCGTCCTCAGAGTCTCTTGTTGCTAATCATTTCTAACCGGCCATTTGATCTTCAGTATGTGGCAAAGGCGGTGGCAGTTATTGATAAAAGTCCGTTGAGAAAGCTCTTCGTGACGTGCCAAGTTTATATATGTGTAAAACTTGGGCACTGTGGTAGTAAGTAATTCCATATTAGTTTGTTTATTAGATATATCACACAGTCAGTAAAACAGTATTATTTACTGGATGACGTTTCGAACAAAATTTATTGCTCATAATCATATCGCCAATTATAGTCACGCGAGTTCGAAACTTAAGTTTTATAGTTTTCTTTGTTTTCTCCTATTTGTCGTAGGGGTAGTAGAATTTTCCAGATATCCAGGACAGGTGATGAATCATTCCTATTACATGTATATGCAGTTGATTCGATAAACAAAGCTTCTGTTATCAATCTCTACCTATACCCTGTGACATTAGATTTTAAAACTATCATCTTATCCCACCCATCCTATTGTATGGTTGTGTGTGACTGCATGTAGTGCTATAGCTAAACTATTCTCTAGATTTTTTATCTTATTTGGATCAACTAATCTAGATTTTGCTAGGTTTTTATGTTCAGCCAGTCTGACTTCACCTGTTCTACTACTTTGACCTATGTATTTGACCTGACAATCATTGCAGGCAGGGTATTAGATAAACTAAATTGTTTTGTTTTAAAGGCTACACAGGATTGATCCTTTAACCAACAAAGCTTGTTTCTAATTGAGTTTGTGGGTTTGAATGCCATTTTTATTCCTGCCTTGTTAAGAATTCTGCGTAAGGTTTCCGAGGTTCCTTCCTTGTATGGAATTACTACTGATGATTTAGATTCCTTATTGTTGGTGTTGTCTTGCGCACATTTGACTTGCATGTCATCATTAATATTACTATTATTATCACTATCACTACTATCATTATTTATTTTATTTTTACATTTCCTTACATATTTCCTGACTAATTTATCAGGGTAATTATTAATTAGGTTTTAAAGCTTCTCTTATATGCCTCACTTCCTGTCTTAGATTTTCCTTTGTACTACTTAGTTTTTGTGCTCTATTATTTGAACATTTCACCAATCCTATTTTTACTGACATAGGATGGGATGATCGGAAGTCCAAATATCTGTTTGAATGTGGACTTTGGACTTCCGATCATCCCATCCTATGTCAGAAAATACATGTAATAGGAATGATTCAACACCTGTCCACCCAGACATTTAGAAAGTTCTACTACCCCTACGACGACAAATAGGAGAGAATAAAGAAAACTATAAAACTCAAGTTTCAAAGTCGTGTGATTATAATTGGCGATATGATGATTATGAACAATAATCGATTTTGTTCGAAACCTTGTCATCCAGTGAAACAATAATACTGTTTCTTCACTGTGTGATACATCTAATAGACAAACTAATATGGAATGCGCTGTCCAAATAAGTGATGAAAAAAGTTACCTCGTTCTTCAGTTTATAGCGGCTGGTTATTTCTGTTGGTTGGTCATCTCTCTCCTTCACCTCTGTCTTCGAGTTTGTATGACATTCGATGTCAATCATTCACCAAGTCCAACCAAATCTCTTAGAATTGGGCTTGGTGAATGAGTCTTCTTCTTTGCACCGTCTAAGTGCAAAGTACTGTTACAAGATTGGCAGGAGCCTGTACCTGCACTCACTCTTGCGGGTGAACCGCTTGAAGTTGTTGATAAGTTTGTGTATCTGGATAGTTGTGTGAGTGCTGGCGGAGGAGTGACGGATGAGATTTCCAACCGTATAATGAAGGCTAGGGTGGCATACATCAACTTGAGCCACCTCTGGCGCCGTCGCGACGTTAGCCTGGCTGTCAAAGGTCGGGTATACGATGCTTCGGTGCGGGCTGTCTTGCTCTACGCCTGTGAAACCTGGCCTCTCCGAGCTGAGGATGTGAGGGCGACTCTGTGTGTTCGATCATTGCTGTCTCCGCAGGATTGCTTGCTTTCGATGGCATCATCGCGTGAGTAATTCTGGGGTTCGGCGGCGTGTGTTTGAACACAATGGAGATCACCATTCATTGAGTGTCGTCATCTGGAAACACCGACTCCGGTGGCTTGGACATGTGCTGCGAATGTCATCCCAGAGGCTTCCGTACAAGTCTCTGTTCGCTAGCCCTGGGACGGGATGGAAAAGGCGGAGGGGTGGTCAGTCCATGACGTGGCGTCGTGGGATGAAGGATTTTTGTGCTAGATTAGCATCGGTTGGTGTGTCAAGACTCCCTGGTTGGGGTCCGCGAGATAGCTCGAATCGATGGATCGAAACGTTATCGGATATGGCCAAGAATCGTAATCAATGGCGAACGTGTTGCAATTTCCTTCTTTCTTCCCTTCCTGATGATAGTTAACGAATACTGTTTGAACTTGTTAAACATGACTGTTTTCCTTCCTGATGAAGTTCTTTATCCGTTCTCTACTTATATTTTTACTTTTAATCTATGTTGTTTTATTATTATTGTGTGGCGCATCTTTCTTGGTGCCACATTGTACCAAGTTTTTTTCTGCGTTTAAATAAATAAAAATAAATGAGAGTCTTCTTATCGGTCCAATGTATTCCTGTCGTCTTGCTCCCAATGCACAGTCTGCCGCATGATTCACTCCATCACATTCAGGAGTTATCATCGGTGATGGTGGGCAAATCTTGTCTTAACATACTACAAACTAGACACTAACTAACTAACACAACTTTCTTCTTTTCCTCCTAAAGCTCTATCAAATAATGAGGACAACCTTCACCAATTAATACGTACAGCTGTATCACCAGCCTATAATGTTGACTTGTCAGCGATTTGTATCCTACCCACGCTTCAAATTATCTGTAACCGATTGGAAGAAAGTAAAAATGTAAGTTAACGTTTTCACACTTCTGGTTTTGTAATAAGTGCATTACTGTATTACATCTCATAACAATAGAGATCATATATACCTACAGATAATGTATAATTTGTATGCTGATCGATTGAATAAACTCCTTGGAAGTGTCTTCTTCTCAACATTTCCTTTCTAACTGATAGTAGAGATCCACTAGGAACTATATAAGTACTGGACAGCTGTTTCGTCACAATTCGAAGCTCTTAGGTGGTACTCACCCATATAACCCGACTGAGGGTCGTCGACTCCCTGACTGACTTGACTGGTTTCAACGTAGAACTTTGCACAAATGTGCAGCAGTTAAACTCGTCACACTTCCTACTTGTAGTACACAGAAAGCAAGAGAAGAGAGTAGAAAAAGATTCAAAACAGAGAGATATGAGGCAAAAAGAATACTAATATGGGGAAAAAATATCGTTTTATTGGATATGATAAATCGCAAGGAATGGATGCATCTGCGTAAGACATTGAGAACGATTTTGAGCCATATTACCGATTGTCTTCAACCGTCATTGGCTCTTACCAGCCCGAGGACCTGCACCAATGAGATCCTCTACACGTGGCTGGCTCAAACTAACTGTTGTTGTGGACTTTATTGACTGATTTGACCACTACTATTTCTTTTCCTACCTCATCTATCCTATGTCAGTCAGCTAACATTGACCGTCGAGGAAAGCGATAGCTAAGCATGCACATGCATAACACATGTCCTAACCATCTCACTCGATGTAACTTCACAGCCCGCTTGCCTAGCACTCGACCGACACCTAACCTGAATATAGAACGCAAGCACCTCTGATGAAAGATAGATAGTCAGCCAGTCTTTTCATGTCTTCCACTTTCAATGACCATGTCTCGTAGCCATAAAGAAGGTCGGAGAAATGTGCTGAGGAGTAGTACACACGCCTTTTCGTCTACCCAAGAATCATCAGGCTGCAAGGCTAGTCGTCTATCGACGATTATTCAGTGATATGTGGACGGCAAGTTTTGTTGTTCAAAATACTCCTTGCCGTATATGAGCACACTTGAGTCAACACACACACACACACATGAATCTCCTTTACTTTACTTTTTATGTGTATTCGGTTGTAAACTTCTTATTTGTATTCAATCTTATTTCATTGTGTTTCAGCTGCCCGCTGACGTCTTACAGGCGACAAGATCAATTGTTGAAAAGTTTGAATCTTCTAAACAAAAAGTATCGAAATAATCTTTCATTTCCCTCTTTTGGAGCAAAAATATCGTGACTACTACTTTTCAAGTCAAGTTTAGTAATATTTAGTCAACATCATCATCTTGTAAAATAAACTATATAACTAGGCTGACTTGATTTTTTTTCTTCAATGTTCTTGTGAAATAAACCATCCTAACCCCAGCAATCACAGTATATATTGGTCGTATAAATCCCACACTGTTTCATATAATAGGGAATAAATTTTTCAAATCGTGGAAAATACCCATTCGAACATTAGATTGAGAAGAACAAGAAGTTCAGCAAAAATATCGATCTTTTCGGCGATTTCATTCTCAAAAGCAGCTGTACAATCGCATGTATATAGATAAGTTTACATGAATACAATTCTTATTTGTTTAATTCCACATAGTAACGAAGGTGATAGTAATTTTCAACTTGATATGAAAGCTTGAAGGTACGAATATATAGATTACAAGGGGCTTAGAGACAAGATTGCATAGGATTAGATAACAGTTACAACGTATGCAAAATTATTATTTGACAACTGGAGAAATAATTTTAAAAGCGAATAAAACGTGATAATTATTTTCAACTTGATATGAATTACAAGAGGCTTAGAAGGAATTACAGGTGTGAACAAAATCAAAATTTTCAACTTGAAATGTAAGTTAGGAAGTGTGAATATAGATTACAAGAGGCATAGAAACAAAAAATTACACAGGATTAGGATATAATTGTAAAAGGGTTTTTCTAAACGGATTACAAGTGTGATCAGAAGGAGCATGGGAGCAAACTTGAAATAACTGATTTTATAACTGAAAAAATAGGGTGAATTGAATGAAGGGGAAGAGAGAAAATTACACACACATATAACAAAAAAACTGAAGAATAAGGTAGTTGTAAAGGCTGGACTAGTTTCTTTTGAACACAAAGCTCCGGCTTTTCCATGCATATGGCGAGAGCCTCCGCAGTACAAAGAAGTCGGAAGCACACTATCTCTGGCAGATTTTTGTTTACTTTATAGATCATGGAAAATTCCCATTGTAACATATAGAAAATCAAAACAAATGATTCAGCGAAGAGACTCTTTTCAACGAATTTATCATCAAGCTGTACAATCGTATATATATGGTTTTTAAGAAGTTATATCCGGTGAGGGAATTGAAACATAGGTGTGAATGCATGAAATAGTAATAATAATATGAAGTGCAATTAAAACTAGAATGTTTGTGATTATAATCGTAGTTAAATGTCAAGTGGCAAAGCAAATTAATGTCATATATAGAATAATTCATAGGATGGATAGAACTTGAAAAAGGTGTGCAATTATAAGATTAGTAGACAAATCGAAAAAATAAAAACGTTACGTAATATTGTGTGAAATTTAATAGCATAGAATTTAATGTTGCATAAAGGAATTGATTTAGAATGACAAGTGAAATAATACCGGGGACAATTAAAAGTGAGAGTAGTAATAGTAACAATTGACTTAATAAGGAAGAGTATACAAATTGAATAGACAAAAAATGGAGAGTTGGTAGAGCTAAAATATGATTGGGGATTACCATACTTTAGCATAGAGGGATTAAGACCATGAAAGTTGGAGGGGTTGAACGAACTTTTTCTGTACACAGAGATCTGGCTTTTCTGTTTCGATAGCCAAAGCTTCAGCAATACAGATGAGTCGAGTACGTAGGGATTTGGGTAGATTGCTCTTTGCCTTGTAGATGACTTTGAAGGCGGAGGCTATAGAGATAGGGTGATCATTATCTACCAGATGTTCAATGATCGCGCTTCTTATTGCTCCACTACCACCTTTTCGTAACCATGCAGGATAGTGTTCTTGCACCCTCTTGGAAAAAACTCGTGTCGAACGACCGATATACCTAGCTCCACACGAGCAGGTGAATTGATAAACACACATAGAGTTGGTCAACAGCGGGATCTTGTCCTTCAGGTTATTTAACAATAATGGTCGACTAGAAAAGGCTATTCTCAGGGAATGTTCTTTTCAGGGATTGTGATATCCTCCGTTTCATGATATCGGAAGCTAAGTCCCCTTTGAATTCCAAGCTCATGTAGAGTATCTTCTTGGGTACGGTTGATAACTCACGTTTTTTAGGATTTGAATGAATATTTTTATCTATAAAACGTGGTGGAAATCCATTTTCTATTAGGATTTTCCTCAAGATCCCTACGTACTCGACTCATCTGTATTGCTGAAGCTTTGGCTATCGAAACAGAAAAGCCAGATCTCTGTGTACAGAAAAAGTTCGTTCAACCCCTCCAACTTTCATGGTCTTAATCCCTCTATGCTAAAGTATGGTAATCCCCAATCATATTTTAGCTCTACCAACTCTCCATTTTTTGTCTATTCAATTTGTATACTCTTCCTTATTAAGTCAATTGTTACTATTACTACTCTCACTTTTAATTGTCCCCGGTATTATTTCACTTGTCATTCTAAATCAATTCCTTTATGCAACATTAAATTCTATGCTATTAAATTTCACACAATATTACGTAACGTTTTTATTTTTTCGATTTGTCTACTAATCTTATAATTGCACACCTTTTTCAAGTTCTATCCATCCTATGAATTATTCTATATATGACATTAATTTGCTTTGCCACTTGACATTTAACTACGATTATAATCACAAACATTCTAGTTTTAATTGCACTTCATATTATTATTACTATTTCATGCATTCACACCTATGTTTCAATTCCCTCACCGGATATAACTTCTTAAAAACCATATATATACGATTGTACAGCTTGATGATAAATTCGTTGAAAAGAGTCTCTTCGCTGAATCATTTGTTTTGATTTACTTTATAGATGACTCTAAATGATGAGTCGGTTGAGATTCTGTGACAGGTATTGAAAAAATGTTCAGTTATTGCACTTCTGATTGATTCAGTGCCTGGATGTTCTCTAACATGTTTCGACAAGACCCGCATAGAACGACCTATGTACCTAGCTCCGCAAGAGCAGGTGAACTGATATATGCACACTGAAGTGGTCATATGCGGAAGTCTATCTTTCCATTTATTGAATGAATAAAGTCTGTTGGTACTATCTAGCTGCACATACTGTGAAGTAGGGGGTTGGAGTGGAGTGGAGGTCGAACTCTGGACCCACTGACCGACCGATTGGCTGTCAAGTTCTTAAGCCACCACCAATATAAGCTGGTTAAGGTTTTTGATCAGTGTCTTTGTCTGCACAGGTATGTATCTCGGTGGAAGAAAAAAACAGTTCTGTGTCGCTGCCTAGGTACTAGTCGTCCATTAATGAACTCGCATATAAGAGATAATTCTGTATTAACAGTTTCGAAAACCACTTTAACCTTAGTTATGAAATGTTGCGTCTCAACGTGTGTTGTCCTGTGGACGGAGATGAATTCTCAACATACTCATCTACTTGTGCAACTACCTTGAAGGTCAATAAGATTCTTAGGAGCATCGTGATACAACTTGGATTTCACTCCTAGATATAAATAAATATTTGGCAAGTCATGGTGATGCCAATACAACTTTGGTCATCTTTTGTTCTGCTTAAGAGTTTTGCGAATTTGACATGAGTTGTAGATGTTTCAGCAATAATGATTGGATAATTTATTGCAGAAGGTTCTGAGCTGACCGAGATTAGTTGACAACTTCCTTTGAAGAAAGTAGAGTTTACGACTTAGCACCGTTCCAATACTCAGGTTTGAAGTGTTCAGTAGGTGATATAATGTTCAGCAAATATATCAAAAAATTTAACAGAAAGGTGAAAGTAGTGGAGAGAGAGAGATGCTAAATCTGAATAAAGCAAGAACAACAGTGGTTTGGGCAGAATAATATGGTACCATCATTTATTTCGTTGGCTTCTCATCATTTGCTCACAGCCTAAATAAATTATGAGGTTGGCGTACAGAAACGTTCTAACATACTTGCAAGTATTTTCATGATGTCAGTTGACAGAAAGTTCCACAATAAGTGAACAGTGCTCAGAAAATTGCGCTTATATAGTTATTACACAGGCAGTTCAAGTTTAAACAAAATAAATGTATGCATACAATGGTAAAAGAGTTACGTAATAAAGACGAAATATGCGTTAGATACAGAGTGACTAATAAATTAGGTTACAATGTACTGAGTTCAACTCAAATCATAGAGACAAGAAACAAGCAAAATTACAGATTATAAAAGGAGGTGAGGTTAAAGACAAAGATTACGTAATCAGATGAGAGAATAAAGACATTCAGTTACCAGGGCAAGGAATGATTAGTAACTGCTTCTTTTTGAACACATAAATCTCGTTTCAAGCGTTTGATAGGAATTGCTTCGGCAAACTTGAGGAGAATGGAACTCCTTTGTCTATTGATGATTCTAAAGAATTTCTCGATTTCTACCTCATTATCCGTGTCGAGATGTCTAGTAATAGCGCTACTGTAAGAGTTTTTTTCTTGAGACGTAGGCTTTCTGGCACATGTTCAGAAAATCGGAGGTGTGCCCTTCTTTCTGTTCTTCCAATGTAACTGCTCTCGCAGATGCATGTAAATTTGTATACAGTTGGAGTTAACATGAGAAGGGTACCTATCGACTTTTGACTGCACCAAAAAGCATGTTGTTCGATGGACGGGAACCAACTTAGCCGCAGGATAGGCTCTGGCTAGTGACGTACTCAGTTTTCTGTTGATGCTAAATCAACGATTGTCATTGTTTATTACCATTAAATTTAGATGCTGGTGTACGCCAACCACCATATAACACGCATTTTATCGAACCCGTTTTCTACAAATGACTGTTACATTTCGCTAGGAAACCGTATCTCGACTACGACAGTACTCCCTTACAGCACCAAATATTTCCACCTTTCTGGGCTTTCGGCGAGTAGATATAAACACCTCTATTTATAAGAAAATCGGGGGAAGTTTATGCTTGATGTCTATCAATTTTTCGTCTTATATATGTAATACACAGGGAACCTAACACATTTTATATTTGGAGTAGTTATCAAGCCTTTATGGAACTGCTTGACGTGTATGAGGAGAATAATACTAACTGTCCATTCTGAGAGTGACGAGCAGCCTCAATTTAGTTTTCCGTATAAGTGTACTGTGATGGAGATTGCCATTTCAATAGTCAACATCTGAAAAAGGACAGCAATGTTTCCAAGGTAGACGTCATCATCAGCACGAGTCAGTTTATTATTCGAAAATATACCGCGAACAAATCTCTGCTTGAGGTTTATTTTGAACTGCTCCTATTAAAAAATGTGAAAAATTATGTTTTAAAGTAGTTGATGAGGTGGTGATTTCTTATAAGATGGAGACGTCAAATGCAACAGGAATTCAACATGGTTTACTCAAGAATTAAAATTGACCTGAGTAAAAATCCGGGTGTTGTCAGATGTTCATTAGAAATAGCACAGTTCACTGAATTTCAACTGCATTTGTTCTATACGAAAACACCAGGGCGTCTGCAATCACCAATGGATGGGTAGGTGAATTTCTTTCAGTTCCTCAAGTAGACCAAACTCTACGCACGCACGCCTTCCGCCAATAACTGTGTAAGAATCGGCATGCCAAAGATGAAAAAGTGTTGATTCTTCTTAGTTATGATAACTCCAATGCACAGTAGAATGCTGAAGATTCTGTAGCATGCCCGGCATATAATAAGAACAGAAACTGGTAGAAAAATAGCCTTCACTGGTTAGCCTTCGGTTGCGTAACACTATTCAATATTCCCTGGTTTTGCAGAATTCCTGTGACTGAATTTGGTTCGCGATAAAATCCATAGCAAAAATCAATCCAAGTCCCGAAGAGACCGATAATCTGAATATCTATCTTCAGTTAATTAGTGGCTGTTGGATAGATATCTTGAAGTACTAATGAGAAGTTGTGGCTGATACAGTACACCATGTCAGGGTGAAACTGGTGAGGCTCCTCGATGTTTCCAGTCAATAATAGAGCAATATTATGGGTTAACAAAAGTAAGAGTCCTAAAGGTTAAAGTCTGACCCACTGGCTGCGGGATCATCCTGGTGACCTGCGAGTTTTGGCTCAGATCCCTGGTTGGATCGTGGCAGAACAGTTCTGAAGAGAACCCAAGTGAGATGATACAGCTGTCCAGTATTCTCTAGTTCCTAACGATCCCCTCAGTGACGTTGGTTTGTAGCGAGGTCTATTAGGAGTCTGGCTGAACTGAATCAGGCAGAGTGCTCTAAGAAATAAGTCGCATGTAGCTCAAGTTTGGGTAAATGAAAAAATTATCATCTGCTAATGTCTAAGATGATGATGTGAATAATTCTGCTAGTACAGATTCACTGAAAGCCATATTTTTCAGTGGCACCTAAATAACTGTGGCGTGGTTCACTACCTATGTATGCAGTTACCTTAGTTCAATTAAAAGTTTTTCAGCATTGCCTGGAAACTATCCTACTTAGATAACAAAAAACAAGAGTGATTCCAGTAGGAATTGAATTTTCCAGCTCTTCTTCCTTAGTAGGAAAGGATCCTCTAGCATTTAAAGTAGGTGCGATTCCATTAAATAGTCAGTAGTATGAAAGTGTTACAATTATAAAGAAAACTAGATGTTTGAAAAGGGTGCTTGGGCTGCCTATAGAAATGAACACAGATTATGACAGGTCATGTTGTGGTGAGAGCTGGCTGCAAGCCAAAAATTGTAAACAGCAATTTTTCTCGATGTTTACGTCCCGGATCGGGGTCATGGGGAAAAAAGCAACAAAGCTTAACCTTGGGGAACCTACTAACCAATCACACCAGGCTTAACGTGTGTAACAAATACGATTCGCAGATATATGGCTTAACTTTCTGAGGAACGGTCACAAGCGGTACGGAATAACCTTCAGCAAGAAGACAACCGATGAGAATACATTTCTTCTCCGCTGACAATAATGTGAGCAAAAATCTACGAATATCTCTTGATTTTTCTCAATAAACGATCTGTTACCTGTCCCTTGTCTTTTGTCGTTACAATGTGATCTACGATGTATTATCTCAGAGTGACCCGTTCAACCAAGCTGCTCTTAATATCCCCTGGCTTAGTACAGAGGGATGTATTTATTATCTATTATGTGAAAATGGCAAAGCAATACGCAACCACACCGAAACGCAGCGTTTGCTCTATTGTTCAATGAAAACCTAACTGTGTGCCATGTGTTTTAATCCGCCCAAATTAAACAAACTGAGCGTTGAAGGAGAGATGGTTTGTCAACTGATTTCACCTTCTTTGGTTCCCTACAGGTTGACTTAGCCTGGATTTCTCTCGTTTATCACGACTGATACCTACTAATGTTGGTAAGGATCTTCACTATCTCTGTCTCCTCTATGTTTTCATATTAGATAAGTTTATTCTAAATAGCACACAGTGATGCATTATTAACACTGACGACAGTGCCCAAATTCTATAAATAACTTCTCTATGTTTATCTGAAGTAACTTCTCAGCTGCCTTTGCTGCGGACTTGTTGGTTTCCACCTGATGATCCTCGAGTTTCTATGAAACAATGCATAGATGGCCCGCGAAGACCAGATCTTCAAGAGTATTCTTTAATAATAATAATAATAATAATAATGGCATGTGTTTTCACCCTCCATGGTTCATTCCACAATCCAGCCCACCACAATCAGGGATGTAGTCGGTGACGGTGGGCAGCTTCATCATACTCCTTTCCTCACTCCAAAGGCTTCACTGAGTTTTTCCTTGTGGATTGCTTTACAAATGACATCGTCATATGGCTATTGAATGACTTTGATTAAGCTTTGGGGCACTCCGTAGTGTTGAAGGAGTTCTCAAATTATTTCACAGCTGACGCTGTCAACGACCCTTTCGAACTCGATGGAACTGGTGTAGTTTTGACTGTTATTATGTGTTCTTGCCGACGATGACTTGTGCCCGTGAGATTTGATCAGCACATCGTTTGCTTTTCGTGAATCCAGCTTATTCGAGGAGGAGTTTCGTACCATGAAAATATTTTGGTCTCCCCAAAGGATGCTGACTAATGTTTTTTCTTGGCGGGGTTAAAGGAATGGCTCCGCACTAGCTCACACAAAGGCATTACTCTCTGTTTTTCAAGTGACTGGCAGAATATCCCTTGTGGGTAGCTTTTATTCTTCCCACAGCTTCTGAAATAGTTGTGTGAGCATATTAACCGAGGTCTCGGGATCTGTTTTCATTGCTTCTGTGGCTGCGTTCTAGTTCCTTTATTTTCCACAGCTGTGAAGTGAATTACATATGTATGTGTCTACGATAATCTGGTGATTACATACTCACGACAAGATGTAAGATTAGATTTTATGGAGAGGCCTTTGCGAGTATCGCTGAACAACGAATGAACACTAGATGAGAGCCAGCAGAAAACTTCCACCTGGTTAGCTTTGTAGCAGTAGGTAATTATTGGCCACAGAATTCATCACTGAACATTGGATGCTGACCCTCACTGCTCAAACCAACTTGTTTAGCTGAAGGCTTCCAGTCAAGCATCCACACCATTTGTTACACTGGCGTGTCACGTTCGTTCGTGCACGACCCCTAGCTAGTTAAGCAATCATCTCGCACTCCAATTTGGTCTCGAAATATAACTCGTAATTTGAACGGTCAATTCTGGTGTTATGCTTCGCCCTAGGTCTACGCGGAACGAATACTACAGAAGTTGTGGGTATCAGATCTTGCCTTAGTATACTTAGTATACTATCCGTGAAAGTCAATACCGTCAGCCTCTAAACAACTGGCATGAGGATAATTGTATTAAAACCAAAAGTGGATATCATGATAGTTTGTGATATATCTGTAGCATTATACATTGCAAATGAATGTTGTTACCCTAGGGTGTTTCCTTTATTAATGCATTTATTAATGATACTTGCACTTACCTATTTCATTACAATTTAATGATTCACCTCAGCACTTTAATTTTTCTAAAACAGATTCCAATCCCTTGTAAAAGGTGTACTTACCTCAATATCGGTTGGTTATCGTATGCCTACAACCACGGGAAGAAAACGGAACGAAGTCGATTTTCCCGCTCAACCTGGAGGACAACTGTACAATTCAATAACTATACGGCCTAATTCAGAAAATGAGTGTATTATATGTATCGAATATTTAACAGTTGAAATACGATTAACTTGTAGACAATCTATGATTTGATATTATATCATACTTGATCGTGCCTGTAAAAATGGCATGCATTTTCATGTAAATTTGTAAATTTATATGAAATACATTATTATTATTATAAACTGGTGATCCCTACCGTGAACTTCATCTTTGGTGCATACACAGACAAGTCCGGTGAGTTCGTCTTATTTTGTATTTGTTCCTGTGCTGTTTTAAACTATGTATATTTAGCCATGAGTGATCACACTCCTAACGTCATCCGTATTCGATCAACTACCAAAACTATTTAGCTCGCGCCACTTTGGCCTGAGAATGTGGAATCATGGTTTCACATAGCCGAGTCTGATTTCAGTGAGCATGGGTTAACCAACCAACGTTCACAGTTCCTTGCGGTTGTCCACGCTCTACCACGGGAACGAGGCAAAAGCGTAACTGTCCAAATGTCGAGCCCAGAGGTAAGTAACTCGTATGAGATACCCTCCCAAGGAGAAACGTTCTCACGGATTGGCAGCATCTGTACGAATTATTTCGCAACGTCGAGTTAGGTGATCAGTCAGCCGTGAGCATGCTAACAAGAATGGGGGAAGTTATTGGTCAACGTCAGTTTGATGAAGGACTTTTCGGAGAACTTTTCTTATCCACACTCAGTACAGGCTGTGCTGGTTACACTTTGGGGTTTTATTTTAAACGACTTAGCTGTTTCTGTAGATAAAATTCTAGAAATAACAAAACGGCCAATCACTGAAGTATGCTCGATTGCTGAACAGTCCTCCAGTAGGGACACTGAAGTGATAGAGTTATACAACTCCCTCCAGCAGCTAACTAGGTCACATAGTCCCCGTAATTCCTCCTATCGTCGTCCAAACTCCCCTCAACGATGAAACCCACATGGTCGGTCTAAATTCAAGCCACGTCAATACCTTTAGCCTATAAAGATTCTTTGAGTTGACTGAATAGTCACAATGCGACTTAGCATAGATGTGGATAATAAATAAAGTCTGTCTTACATCTTGTGGAATGTGACCACTATGGATGATAATTAATTGAAACCATGAGAAAGATAACCATACATATCTTTGTTTTACTATTGTTACGGATGTATTTGCAGGAGCAGGTGCGTCATACTAACTACTGGGCAGATATGCTTGACTCCTAAGCTAGTAATTTACATATCAGGGCTTATGACGCCAAATCACCAGAAAGCCCAAAAGATGTGGATTTAATTCGGCTTGTACATAACCTATGATTACCCATTCAGTAGCTAGTTAAGTTCTGTGGTCAGTAGCGATGATTATGCTGTCAGTTAAATTATCAAGGAAAGCACTTAGACATCAACTAAGAAGTAAGCAACATAATCTATAATTATCACGGTGTAAGAGTGCCTGTGATAATGCCCAGCAGTAGCTTGTTCATTAACTCTCGGCAGGTTGATGCGGCGTTTAGGGGTGGATATACAACTTATAGTGAACGAAAGCCGCTAAGAGAAAAGCAGGTACTTCAATAACAAATGATGTTCCAATTTTGACTCGAGGTTCGACTCAGCTATGGTTGCGCGAACGCAAAGCATGTTTCCATATCAGCATAATACTACAACCTGTGTCCATCTGAAGCGGACTGATTAAGTAAACTGACTGATTCTGAACAGTAGTAAGGCAATGAGTCGAGTCAAGGTACGGAGTCTCATAATATTTGTACAGATAAGAGACTCAAATTCATGATGTTTATTAAATGTGAGCCTTCCTCCCTTGAAGTAAAGTAAGTAACTGTCCATTTAGAAGTCCCTACTTATGTAGTTTATAAGTTGTCATCGGTGGTCGTGGGTCCGACTTTTCTATCCATCTTAAAGGTAATTAGCGGAATTTCTTGGGACCGCTGAAGACCTTGAATTATATTCTGTATGGAGCTGTCTTCCCAATAAATCGTTTTTGCAAAAAATGTGGCTCATACCAACAGTGTGCTTACAGCATATCAAAAATGAGGTCGACCACATCGGGTGCACTTTATTTCGAATGACTTTTGTTTGGAGAAGAGAGGAGAGTAATGAATCTCACTAAGCACCCCGGCTAAATTATGATTTGGAGCTACTGTCATTTTATTACTATCTCTACTGTTTATTATGTAGTGGGGGGATTGTAGGTCTGAGGGAATGAAGGCCATTTTGGATAGGAATCCAACTTGTCAGGCATTAATGAGGGCATGTTATGATTCAATGCTTCCCAAATTATCTGCGAGCCATTCATTGACCTTGTACGGGATCAACGAGATTAGTTAGTTCAACTTCACCTCGGCTAAATCACTTTCAGCTGTCACATTGTTCATCTGTGCCATAAGTTCTGTGTGGGCCGGGCTAAGGTTAGCAGGTAGTATGGCTATAGAGCAGTTCTAACAGGATAGATGATCACATAACATTCACGAACATTACTTCTAGCTGAAGTCAACCAGAGATTGGAGCTAGAGGTGGCTCAGGTGCTCTGTAGATACATCCTATTAGTAGTGTAGCACTTTTGAATTGTACGTTGACCCATGAAGTGCCGTGCGTGTCATGGAGTTCCCTATTTTCTAGCTATAATACAGTAAGTGTGTTCAGGAAGTACCTCCTCCCTTACCACTGTTCCCGCCACATCGAAAGTGTGTGTACCCATCGATGCTTATCTCTTCGCCTGGTATATCGGAGTGACACCAGGATTCGCTAATAATAACTGTTGGGGATCACATACCAGTGTGTGTGCACTGAGCATCGGTAGTTTGTTTAGGATAGACCTATCATTAATAAGGACTAAGTAAAGTTGGAAGTCGAAGTAATGTTTGAAGTATTTAACACGTTAATCAGGCTCAAGTGTGGATCGGCATCCACTGGATCCGCATGGTATAACAACCCTGTGTTACAACCAGTGTCAGTGCCATGTTCACCTATGTCTATCAAGTTACTATCTGTTTCTTTTAGTGAATAATGAGCTTTATTATTAGATTCACTATAGGATGTGGTAGGTCTAGGCTTGGGAGTTCTTATTTGGCCTGTGTATGTACAAGCATTGGATGTGATTAACAATTCCGAGTGCACTAGGACGTGTCCGCTTTCTTCCTGATGGGGAGCTGACATTAGTGGTACGGGTTCAGAAGAGTTAACATCCCCATCAGTTGTTTGGTTAGCGCTGGTAAGGATGTGGTGGATAAAAAATCATTGGTACCTTGTGATACCCATAACTTATTAATCTGTTTAGGGACATTTTATGTATCCTTACATGGGTTTCATTATATTCATTGCTTCACTGTGATCTGATTCGCAGCAGACTTGTGCCGTATAATCTGTGAAAGTTTGTTTGTGTGTTATACTTTGAAGACCCAGAGTGGTTGGGCTCTGAGTGTTGCCACTTGTGCCATTTTGCCTGATGGTATTGCCACACCAGCTATTAGTGTGGGCTTTAGTGTGACTTGGCATGGTATGGGAGCATGTACTATCTTTATTATCCGGGTACCGCATGACCTTATTTCTGCTTTTGATGTAGTTGTTAGTATAATTTTGTATATTATTTATCTTACGACGTGGATTCTTCTTAGGAGTTTGAAAATGTAGGGGATTGTCTTTTTGAGAGTGGCGTATTTCGGCATGTATCGTCACCGAATTCCATTTGAACTCTCACGTTATGGCTAGACGAGGATGTTTTCGGCTTACGAGAGGCATTGATTTCTGTCTTAGGGCTATCCAGAGTTATACCAAGATCCATCGTAGAGGAAGGAGGGGCCAATTTAGAAGTAAGATTATAACTCACTAGCCTTTCGGCTGGTGTCGTGTTCTGCGGAGCTGGCTTTGTGAGATTTGAGATGAGGGAGACTATAAGTTCTACCATGTTGGGCGTGAGTTCATAGAATCTGTACAAACCTAACTCCTGCAGCATACAAGCGCTGCTGCAAACCTCTGGCGAACTAGCTGTTCAGTGGCTGTGTAGTAAGACTAAACTTTGTATAACGGAACCCTCTGCCACTCTCAGCGGGGCTCAAAAGCTCCTGAACTGCAAGGGTCTTCTACTACAGTAGAAGAGAGACTACTGCTCAGACACCGATGACGTGACTAGCATCATCGACTAAACAATACACGTTCCAGATGCGTCCCTGTCAGGAAGTGAGTGCCCTTCAGCCCAGAATAGCACCCACCATACTCCATGCTGCTCCTATGATACTGGAGAAACCCTCCAGTGTTAGTAATGGGAAGACTGGCATGAAGAAAAGGAGTACCATACGTACCCACAGCTCAAGTCGCTCAGGGACTTGTAGATCAAGCCTCACCGGTGGATAGTAGGCAGATGCAACCGACTACGATCAGCGAGGAGGACGCCAAAGAATGGCGTAGTGTAGTCTGTCACAAAAATCGAGGTAGGGAAAACATATTGGCTACACTGTCCACAAAGAACAGAAAGACACTTAGGGTGCAGAGCATAAAGGTAACCTGATCTCCCGAAGCAGGTCACTCATTCTCCACAAAGTGACAGGATCATCGGCCTCCAATCCCAGGGGCAGGTTCAAGCATTACCTTAACGTGGTCAAGCCCCTCTTAGATAAGCTACTTCCAAAATCGGTATCAAGCACAACTATACACAGTTTATATAGGATCGGCCAAAAGCCCGGCTCTTCAGTAAATCAGCTTGTACGTCTCCTCAAAGTCGTGCTAAACTCAAAAGAGGAGAGGGATGCTATTCTAAGCAAATCTAAAATTCTTAAAGGATCAGGCATATATGTCCGTGCCGAATTAAGCCTAGCAAACCGTGTGAAAAGACAGTCTGCGGCCCTAGAATTAAGCGAACGACGCCAAAACGGCGAAAACCTTAATGTTAAGGGTTTTCAGGTTGCCAGAGTTCGAAGTTTGATGGCCCCGAAACCTCTGTGGGTAGATCGTGGAAGCACCAAACTCAAATGAAAGTTCAATACACAAATGCCCGCAGCCTGCTGAACAAACGGACTGAGCTGAGTAATATGGTAGACCCCGGAAATCTGGATGTAATTATCACCACAGAGACATGGTCCACACCGGATGTCACCGATAACGAAGTTAACCCGCCAAACTTTGAGATGCATAGGGTGGACCAACTAAGCCGCAAAGTAGGTGGCGTAGTCATCCAGCTCAAGAAATACTTAGCCGTGAGTAGTATCGAAGCACTCCCTCACGAAAGTGAATCGTGCGAACTTCTACGCTGCAGACTTAAATGCATAGGCCAAGATATTGACCTCATTGCCATTTACTGCAGTCCTGACAGCAGTGTAGATGACTTCCTAATAGAGAAGCTGGGCTCCTGGACTTCGAAATGTCCGAATCTCGTGGTTTGCGAATTCAACGCCCCAACAGTTGACTGGACAAGCCTTACAATTCCATTGATCATAAAGACTACGTCAACGCGCGCTCCTTGAACACGACGTGCTTTTTCCTCTCTAACAGGAAAATACCTATTTTGTGAATTATCCGCTTGGGAAACCTGATCTTCCTAGCCAGTGAATTAAATTCAACCATTACTTACATATTGAATCTCTGTGTGGTAAGTCCAGCTGTCTCGAACTACTGCCAAACCTTCAGGTGCTACTTTCGTTGCAGCATCTTCCCCACTCGTTAATATAAACAAGACTTGTTGGTCTACCACGTGATTGCTCTGAAGCCGATCATCCAGAAAGTACTAGGTAAAGTCGAAAACCTTTTCTTTTCCTTGTCTTGTACTTTTTCAGTCTTATTTTTGTTCTTGCAGGTTGATACTGTTGCATAAGTTTTAGTGATTGTTAATATGGCTGTCGAAAGTAGCCTTAGAAGAGGCACTAAAACACCTTATTCTGTAGTCACAAGGGCCTTAGCCAGAGAAGGCATAAACCCAGGGACATCAACCCCTTCCCGCATACCAATCATAAAGACTCGGGTAGGTCTCGTCTGTCCTGATACTACGCCTGCATTGCCACAGTCTAGTACTGAATCGGCGCAGGCAATACCAGGAGGACAGGATACTACATCTGCATCAACTGAAAGTCAGTGCGTGAAACACGGCAAACCTAAAAGGAAACGCTCAAGACGTCATAAGACCTCGAAGGCGTCATCAAGTAAAGGAGACGAGTGCCAGGTGTGCGGTATCATAGTTTCTAGAGCTGATTCAGCGTTTGAATGCAATTTTTGCAAACGGTGGGTGCACTACCGTTGTGACAAAGAGGTGCCGAAAGCATACTACGAGTTTATGAGAAATAACCCGTGCCCGTGGTTTTGGTACATCTGTCCACTTTGTCGCCCTGGCATAGTCCCACAGAGCGTGTCTGCGGATAGCAGAAACAACAAGTCGCTCTTGTGTCCCAACAAAATTTTATGCAGCTCCCCACCTGCTAGCATCACACTACCAAAACTTGGCACAGACAGTAGGAAGGACACTCCAGTCCTACTGACTGAAAGTGACAATTTTCATAAGGTGAAGATTCAAAAGGTTGGATCCACAAAATCGAGGGAAGAGAGAATTAGGAAAGTACCGCTTGCATCCACAAGTAAGCTCGTCAACACAACAAAGGCTGGCCAGAGCCTGATGAAGCCTAAAGTTGCTGATGCTGCAAAGGAATACAAGAAGCCAAAGGTCAAACCCAAGTCCGAGGTTAATCGTTCTAATTCTCTTATCCTCTTTAACGTACCTGTGAGCAAGGATAGATTGCTTGAACAGCGGGCCCTGTTTGATCAAGAACAGTGGTCCAATTTATAAAATAAATCAGGTCTGAATATTAGTTTAGCGAAATTGTGCAGGATGTACAGGGGTGTCCAGACGCCTCAGGGTAAGCCACCCCCATTAAGGGTTGCACTGGACTCTGCCGAAGAGGCCGAAAAGGTACTGTTGATGGCTCAGGTACTAGCCATCGACAGAAGTTCGAACACAAGGGTGAGACAAGAAAGACCATGGGCTATCAGACAGATGGCGAGGGAGTCACCGCAACTGATGCCTTCTACCTCTAGGTGGTACACGGTGTTCCGGAGCTGGAAACGGTCACTGCTTGTGAAAAACACATGCATGACGTACAGCAATGGAGATGGCTGTCATCTCAGATGGCACTGGGCGCTTCTGGGGCCATCTCCATTTCCTGACTACCTCGCCCCACTCATCTCACACTGATTGGCTCTCCAAAGCTTCTAAGTGTCACATTCAACTCTCCAGAGCAGTTGGTATGAGATCAAGGGGAAAATGGGAGGACACATCCGATGCTGCGAAAGCAGGCCTCGAACTATAAGGAGGCAGCAAACTGAGGCTTTAATACGCCCCTAGGCTTCAGTGACACTAGAGCGATGCAGATCTGAGAATAACAGTCTGTATCACGCAAGTGTCCTGCCTAAATCCTGGTGCGCTCCCACTTCTTTTCCCTGCGGATTTGCCGTCCCTGGAATTCCTTACCGGCAGATGTAGCTATGGCACCGTCTGTGGACGCCTTTAAGCGAAGGCTGGACAACCATGCAGCGACACAAGGACTGCACCCAAATGGCATATCCCCTTAAAATAGCATACACCATTCAAAGGTAGACAATTAAACTGGTCGTTTTACTTCTTTACATTCTCTTCCGTCTTACTCTCCTGACAGCTTTAACTACACCTATTATTATTATTATCATTATTACCGGTATATATATATATGTATATACCGGTTGACTAACTGTTGTTGCGTTTTCTTATTCTTTTCCTGTCTGTTAGTCTGAACACCTCCACTAATTATATCTATTATTATTATTATTATAATCTCTTTTCTATTGACGACGATACCGAAGGACCAACTGGTGAAAGGGTCAACTCATTTGACAGTAGTAACAGTCTTAACACACCTCATACTACAAACCACATATAATTAATCCCTGCACTCCTCCTTTTGGAGTCAACCAAAGCTACGACAGTCGAGTGGCTGGACGAGCTATGGAGACGTTAACCGAAGATCAGGAACCTCTACCTCACAATCAAGAGGCGAGCACAAGGAAATCAAATTGGTTTACACTACCTCGTAAAACGATATTGGATATCGGAACTGCTGGAATCTAGTATATCTCTAGTCCCGGTCCAACATATCATTAAGCCCACGCGCTATGACTCACAGCACTCCTCCTCAACTCTGGACCTAGTGTTTTCCCATGATGAGCATATGTATCTCATACAATATCTTCCTCCTTTATGGAGAAATGATCACTCTGTGCTCACTTTGAAGCTCACATAAGCAGCATCATGGGCTGAAACCACAGCTCTACCAAACGTTTGGAAAGCTGATATAAATGCGATCGTCTCAATAACCAACCCGGTGAACTGGTGCATCAACCTGGTGTCTAAAGTAGAAACCGCATGCAACCAACTTAAACATCCCTTGGTCTGTCTCAAAAGATCGGAAATATTGTCCCCCTTGGATAAACCGAGTGATTCGTAAGTTACTCAGACGTAAACACAAATGTTGGAACCTGTTTGCCACACTTGAGACTACTGAGATCAGGAAATTATACAACACTCCTGGGAACAAAGCTACTACAGAAATCCGTCAATCAAGGATGAAGTTCAAAGCACATCTGGCTCGAAATGCAACGACACAAGCTAGGAAAATTGTCTCGTACATGAACTTCAGGAATAAAACATCCAGTAGTGTCCAAAACCTGACTATTGACAATGACGCAACCAAAGACGATCAAGAAAAAGCAGAAGCAATGGCAGACTACTTCTTCTAAGTCTGTACACAGGACTCATCACTCCTCACAAGATCAGCTCTGGCTGCATCATAGGAACACCCGGTAGATTCCGCTGACGTCGACCAAGACATCGTGCTCAACTGCCTGGTGAAACTACATGCGTGGAAATAGGTGGGTCCCGATAATCATTACCCAAGGCTTCTCAGGGAGCTATTAGTTCACATATCCTACCCACTGAACACGATCTTAGGGCTACCTCTCCTGAATGGAGTGTCACCACGTGACTGGAAAGACGCCATAGTAACCCCTATCCACAAAGGAGGACAAAGACACTGTTCTTCAAACTACGGGCCTTTTAGTCTTACCAGCACTTTAATCATGACACTAGAAGAATCATCAAAAAACTATCATGGCAAATCTGGAAAACACCAATTTGTTGTCCAGAGCACAGCATGGCTTCCGAAGAAACCTCTTATGCCTGTCAAATCTCCTCACTGCAAGAGAAAGCTGGGTCAAATCAAGGGACAACGGAAGACCCGTTAGCGTCGTCTTCACAGACTTTGGCAAAGCCTTCGATACAGTTCCTCACAAAAGACTATTCACGCAGCTGGAAAGTCTTGGTATCAAAGGAAGGCTACTAAACTGGCTCATGGAATTCCTCATAGATAGGGGGCAGAGGGTTAGGATCAACTCGAAACTCTCCTCTTGTACAGCAGTGCGTAGCGGAGTGCCACGAGGCACGGTACTCAGACCTCTCCTATTTATTATGAATATTAATGAGTTTTCTGTGTCTGCAGATTCCCAAATGGTCCTATACGCAGATGATTTAAAAATCTTGAGAGAGAGCTGAAGGGCGACAGTGATAAGCTCACGTTGCAAGAAGACCTCAACAAACTGTCAGGGTGGTGCAGAGAATGATTGCTCTCGATCAACGTAGCGAAATGTGCAACCATGCGCATCGGACAAGCAAGCAACAGCCCCAACAAACTAGAGGGAATAAAACTCTCATCAGTTCAGAACCATTTGGATTTAGGTGTCATAGTGAGTCACGATTTAAAAACTACAGCAAACTGTCGCGCGATGGCTGCATTCAGTTTCAGATCCTTATGGTCAATTTGCAGAACCTTTAGTTGAATCACCAGAGATATGTTTACCTCCTTATACACATCCCTGGTGAGGTCAAGACTGGAGAACTGTGTCTAAGCAGCCAGACCTTTTCTCAAAGAATACTTGCATATTCTGGAAAGGGTTCAAAGGAAGGCAAAATTTATGATTCTTGGAATGACTAATTTATCATATGAGGAAAGGCTGGACAGTTTAAATCTCTTCTCCCTGTCATACCGGAGAGAGAGAGGAGATTTAATTACAATGTTTATAATTTTAAATAATGACTACGGACTATGGCCTATTCTCTCTTTTCCTTCCACCTTAGAGGACATAGCAGCAGAGTTCAAAAGCTAAGGAGTAAGCATATTGCTCTTGAGTACTGGCTCTTATACACAGTCATGCACTCTTGGAAATGACTCCCAGAAGAAGTGATGTCTGCAACCTCAGCTGATTCATTTAGGAAGGGTTTGGATAAGCACAGAAATTTACCAGAAAAGGATTAACATAGTCTTTAAACCTTCTGTCCTCAACCAATAAGTCTGAAACTTGAATCTGAAAACTGGATTGGCACAATTAAGATAACCAGAGTTTTATGGAGCTACAACTACAGGGAAATCGAACTGTTAAGAATGCTCTCGATGAATAAGTAACCTCGAAACCTGTTAAGAAAACTTCACCAAAAATAACTTCATTTAAAGTTCATTTCTAAGTCATTGTGGTGCAAAACAACGAAAGCTAGCTATAAGGAAGAGTGTAAAAATTAATTCCCTTTACAAAGTCTGCACGCCGTGCTGTGCAAACAAACTAATGCAAACTCACCTAATGTCAAGAAATGATACTCAGATACCAAAAAGAAGTGAAAAGTTATCAAGTAGGCTTATATGAGCCAGTTAAAATATATCAAGTATTGGAATCCGATTTGCCAGTTTCAAGGTCAAGGCCGATTGTGTGCGACGACTTTGATTTGTGAAAGAATGGGTGAATGTGTTCACCAGTGCGATCATCCACTTGGTAGTAGTCAGTCAACTAGTGGAATATCAAATTTAAAATCTGATGGCTCCCTGACCGACGAAAATATGTTTGGGGAGAGAATAAGTAAAGCCTTTTCACCCCCGAAAAACAGATTAGCTCCCCTTCTTGGAAAGAAGCTATTCATGCATTATGAATCTGGCACACTTCGTGACAAGCAAATGGAGCACGTGTTAAAGAAACTTAAAGGTGTAAGTATGAAGTTTGAGGATGATGGTTTTCCAATTATCGGGTGACTCATTCGCTTATAAGAAACACTGGGATATTTGCCATATCGGTTAAGCTTTTAGCAAAGTTGTGAAGAAGATCCACTCCTTCTTAATACTTCAGTTGTGTATTTTTTCCCCACATGTATACGGCCTAATCCTTCTGCCACAATTAGGCAATTGTGCATGGAGAAGAACAATTTGTCGTAATGGTTTTGGCATCCAGCAGCTGAACTACTTTTTTTTAAGTCGAATACCGAAATTATTAATTTGATTAACATAAAACTTCAAGTTAATACACCATAATCTCACATAAACCTAGTAATAGGACTCCAACGGGAAGGATGTCGCAGGTACACGGTTAATCATAGCAGAAGCGAAAAAACTAAGATAAAAAAGAAAGATCATGTTGAAAACATTTTGTTGTTACGAGTGTGGTTATTGATAGCTGTTTTCTTCTCCTTGCCGGAATTTAGGAAGTCGTCGAGTTTTTCAGCCGAGATGTACACTACGTCATCACAAATCGCCCGTCCGCTCGGCTGACATCAGTTGCTTCAGGCGATGAATCACTAAATGCACCCCTCAAAAAGTCTATTTCACTTCAAAACCAACATTCTACTTCCCAAGTGCCAAACAGTCTTAAAGTCCCTGTACTTACAGGAAGTAAGTCAGTGAACAACCCCGTGACACGTGGTCGTGCTATGCTTCTTGCTGCCCGCAAAATCGCTACTGAAGATTCAAGTGCTACTCCTTCAAGCCGTACAGCATCATCAGTGTTGAGTCAGGTAAGCTCTTCGTCCTTTTTACTCTTACACGAAGTCCATCAGTGGGTAGCGGCTTCATACCCCGCGCCTATAGTCGAGGTCTGTTGAGTCACAAATCATCCTGTGGCTTATTATTTATTGCAGATTATGCAAGTGGTTACAGAATCGCACTTCGCCTCCGAATGTTATGTCCCGTAATTCGTAATGATTTGTGTAATAGTTAAATGTCGATGTCTGTAGTCCAGTATAGCAGTAGGAGACAGTTCTGTGGAGGCAGCAGTTATCGAACACAACGGGTCCTCACGCATCCTTAGCTAGGGAATGCCGGGCTTTAAGGTCTCAGTGCTAAACTGCACTCACTGAAGCATTGTAGACTTTACCTTCAAAGGTCAGACTAACGTCTCAATGCCGCAAAAGGTGCTTCAGTTTGGCGTACGCTGCCGTGATCTTCACTTTACATTTAAAGTTGACAAGCCTCTGAAACTTCTTTCTACTACAGACAATTCCAGAAAACACTTCTGTCCAATGAGTCGAAGGTAGCTTCGAGTATCAAGATATAATATGTTTGTTGGCCTGCTTATATGTGTGACTTTTAGCAACTGTTGAAGAGTACACACGTTGTCAGTACTTCCAACCTACTTTTCACGAATCAGTTTCTCACTTGATCAATATAGCCTGAGGAGCTAGACATCAGTCGGTATTTTAGACTCAACTGGTAACAGACTAATACCCCAATACCAATACTATCACATACCCTGTGTAAGCACTTTTTAAAGATGGGTTGGATAATAGCTGCACTGCACATTGATGGGATATTTCTACATTCTGATACTTTCCTAAACAGTTCAGTCAGGCGTGTAAAGTATGACATTCTATTATACATGGTGGTAGTTTGGCAGTTTCTGTGATATTACTTTGTGACACAAAATGGATTGGTTCGAAGTCGATTTGAAACTATTTTTATCAATTAAATGTCTTAGAAAATCTCTAGACGGAAAACCAAACAGCAGTATATTCATTGGAGTTTAAACATCTCTTACTCGACAAATGGAAATAGGACTACGTATCTGTATTATAGTTATAAAGTAGTTATGACAAAACTGCAGTAAGAATTCAGTGATTATTTGATATCACTTCAACACTGTAACAACTTAGTTTTTTCATTCAGCCGGTTCCCTTTATTAGTATGGATAAGCAAAGGAACGAACATATTTTCAGGATAATACCAGCTCGTTTTGTTTCGTGGAGTTTTTTTTATCATTGTAGTTAGTTAGTTAGCAGATTACAGTCATCTGAAATGTGTTTTGTTATCAGTTGTCTGTCTTATTGAGATCTGTCTCCGTGGTATTTTGAGTGCATATGCCAGTTTAGGCCGTCTCTGGCGTAGACGTGATATCCGACTATCGACCAAACAGGCGTGTGTACTGCTCAGCAGTCCACTCCGTCCTCCTTTATGGCTGTGAGACATGGCCATTGAAAGTGGAAGACATGAAAAGCCTGACTAGCTGTCTTTGATCATAGGTGTCTGCGTTCTATCTCCCGTGTGAAGTGGTATTATAAGGTGAGCAATATTGAGGTTAGGCTTTAGTCGAGTGCTAGGTAAGAAGGGAGGGGAAATCAATCGACGAAACTGTGAAATTACATCGACTGAGATGGTTAGGACTTGTGTTATGCATTCATGCCTAGTCATCGCCTTCCTCGACGGGCAATGTTAGATGATATAGAGTCAGGCTGGAAAAGAGCTAGCCCCGGTCAAACCAAAACATGCCTTCACCAGTCAATGAAACCTACAATAGTTAGTTTAAGTCAGTCACGTAGGAAGGTGTAGACTTCTTGGTTGGGGTCCTCGGGACGGTAAAAACCAATGGTTGGAAACAATTGGTGACATGGCTCAAAATCGTTGTCAATGGCTAGCGCAGATGCATCCACTCCTTGTGACTTATGATTTCCAATGAAGCTGTTTTGTTCTTCGTTATTACTATTCCTTTGTCTCACACCTCTATTTACTGTCTCTAATATGCATTTCTGCTACTTTCTTCTCTTGTTTTGTGTGCTTGAGTGTGGCGACTTGAACTGCCGCACATAAGTGCAAAGTTCTATGTCGAAAACAGACAGACAGGTATTTTGAGTCGCTAGGCATTTGCTTTCACAAAGATTTCTATTGCACTGTCTACCTTATCACAATTTTTACACCTTGATGCAAATCCCTCAACAGACTAGTTTGATGATACCTCTGGAAAGCGTTCCTGTTCATGTATACAGGAGTCTTAAAGAACTTCGTAGGAGGTCCGAATAACTTTGCCACGAATTAAGTGTAAGTCACGTGTTGTGTGTGTATGCTCATCAGGGATGTTTTGGCATTGTCATTCTGTCTAGCTGATTCCAATGTCACAAGAATCATCATTGACTCTGATGGTGAACTCTTTGACTTGGTCTTCTTCAAAATTGGTTACCATGTTGTTAGGTGAAGAGGTTCAGTTAAACTGAGAAGTAATTAGCAAAATGAAATGATGTCTTTTTGTCATTTTTCTTGCACACTAGCGAATTGCAGCTCGGACTCATCCAAAGGTGAGTTCTATTTTCAGCTGTGTTCTCGATAGCATCGTAGTATTGTTTGTATGCATGAACACACAAGTTGGTAAATCTAGGCTCATACAAGAGTCCATTAGATATTGTTTGAGGACTAAATCGTTTTTTTTATTCCTTTATGTTCCCAGTGGAGCATAGGGCTTCAATTTTCGGTAGCAGTGGTGTTTATTTTTACGGGATAGGGTTGCTAGCCTCATCTCTAACCTTCCCTCTTCACCAGTCTTGTTACTGGTTTAGCGAGGTAAAGCAGTGTGTTGATGGCCAGGGATCGAACCCCGAACCACATGCATGGTCGGTGAGCATTCTACCGCTGTGCTACCGACACACGAGGACTAGATAGTTACAGATTAGATAATAGGGACGTCCTAGTAAACATTTTACAACTTCTTAATGCCTACTGACATATCTCTAGATGTCGAGTAGAGTCTGACTGACTGGACTGGTTTCAACGTAGAACTTTGCACAGATGTTCAACAGTTCGAGTTGCTACACTCAAAGCAAGAGAAGAGAGCAATGAGAGATTCGAAAGAGATAATAAACGGTAGTGGGAAAGGGAAAAGAATAGTCAAATGGAAGAACCATATAGTTTTTTTGGATATGGCGAATCATAAAGAGTGAATGCATCTGCGTCAGCCATCACTGAGAACCAGGATTTTGAGCCTTATCACCAATTATCTGTGTCCACCCACTGGTTCTCACCATCCCGAAGATCCCAACCAACCGACAAGTCTACACCTCCTTACATGGTGGTTATGGATTTCATTGACTAATAAAGCCATGCTTTGGTGTTTGACCACCACTGATTCTTTTCCAACCTCATCTATCCGATGTCAGTCAGCTAACACTGCTCGTCGATGAGGAAGGCGATGGCTAGACATGCATGCGTAACTTATGTTTCAACAGTCTCATTCAGTGCAAATTCACAACTTCTTCGATTGATTTTTCCCTCCTTACCTAGTATTCAACGCCTAACCTCAATATTGCTCACTTTATTGTACTACCTAACATGAGAGATAGAGCGCAAGCACCTACGACCAAAGACAGCTAGTCAGACTTTTTATGCCTTCCACTTTCAATGACCATGTCTTACCAACAGCCATAAAGGAGGACGAAGTGGACTGCTGAGCAGTACACACGCCCTTTGGTCGATAGCCAGCCGGATTTCACGTCCACTAAGTCAGAGATCGCGTAAACTGGCATATGGTAAACGGGCCTTCTGTATCCATCTTAAGATTTAGTTAACAATCAACCCGTTGAAGTTGGCTGATGCAACTTCCCAAATAAGTGAAGTGGTGGTCAACACGCTCTACCACTTCACTCCCTTTCTCTAGGCTAGGAGTCAAGGAGTAGACTTGGCTGGATTCAACATAGAACTTGGAACCGAAGTGCAGCACTTCGAGTTGCCACCTTCCAAATAGCACACAAAGGTAGACAAGAAAATGAGTGAAGGGAATCAGTAGAGTTTTGACAAGTATAAGAGTGAAACAGAATGAGTAATGGTAGAAAGGAATATGAAAGATTACAGAGACTGAATACATCTGCGTAAGCCATTGACAACGATTTCGAGCCATGTCACCTAGTGTCTCTAGCCATTGATTCTTAGAGTCCCGAGGGTGGGCCCCAACCCGGAAGTCTGCATCTCCCTCCCTACCTGACTCAGTTTAACTGTCAAGGATTTCATGGATTGATTGATGACATGTTTTTGTTTGGCCACCACTTACTCTTTTCCAACCAGCCTGCACCTATATCAGCTTGTAATGCCTGTCCGTCGTGGAAGACGATGGTTAGGCATGTGCAGCACGTGGCCTAGCCATCTCAATCTATGTAACTTTATAGCCTCTTCGATTGATTTTCTCTGTTTGCCCAACACTCTACGCCTAACGTCAACATTACTTACCTTATTATGCCACCTAACGTGAGAAACAGATCGTAGACATCTATGATCAAAAACAGTCAACCTTTTCATGTCTTCAACTCGTATTGGCCATGTTTCAGAGCCATAGAGAAGGACGGAGCGAACTGATGAGCAGTACATATGTCCCTTGGTTGATAGCCGGATGTCACGCCTACGCCGGAGATGGAGTAAGTTAGCCAAAGCAACTCGAGCTTTTTGGATCCGCTCTGAGATTTCGTCGCCAATCAGTCCGTTGGTGCTGATACAACTTCCCAAATAGGTGAAGTGGTCAACATGTTCTATCACTTCACTCTTTATCACTAAGCTAGGAGTTGACGTAGTCCAGTCTTGTAGCAGCATCTTACATTTTACAGGGGCGAATCGTATGCCAAACATACGAAGATTGCTGCTCTAGGTGTTCAGAAGACTCTGCATTTTGTCAGCGTCCTCCCCTAACAGGACTATGTTATCTGCATATTCTAAGTCCATAAGACTATTCCCTGGTAACAGATCGATTCCTAATTCGTTAAGTTCAGTTAAGGATACTTCCACTAGCATATCTACGATGAAGTTAAACAGAAATGGGGAAAGTGGACAGAGTAGAGTGTTATGCATAAATCTCCACACAAAATTTCACTTCTGTAGGACGGTGAAACCTATTGGTTATACAGTGTTGGTGAGGTAGTCTCGGAAGCTGCAACTGGTGGTTGCCTCTTCAGATATCTTGAACACCATTACCTGTTTCGCATGCTGATAATAATGGAAGTGCTCTTTGGCACTTTCTGTCATATAGAGATTTCCCTTAGTAGTTTATATTTGCTCGCGTGTTTTTTGTTGGATACATTTTTTTTTACATAGATCTGAGTAGTAGACCATTAAATTTTAGAACCTACAACATAAATATCTTCTGGGGTATGTTCATTTAGTATTTGGTTTTTATTCAAAATCCAGGTTCAAGCCTCCAATGACACGTCTTCTGTTATACAGTCCTCTCAACCATCTCTCACATCAAACACACTGGGATGTAGTCAATGGTCAAATTCAAGCACCGATTTGTTATTCAAAGCTCGCCAATTGGGTATTAAGATTCTTACTATTGATAGTAAGTTATAAATGTACCTACAATTTATCATTAATGATGATTTAATAGTGATTTAAGTGTTTGATGGATATTGGAGGTGTATTTCATCAGAGTAGATTTCACCCTGAATGTACATAATTTAGAGAGACATTAAAAACTAGGGAGACACTGGACAGCTGTTTCGTCTAACTGTTTCCCACCCTTTCAGTGACTCAAACCCATAGCCCCACTGAGGATCATACTGAGAACATTCAGGTTACAAGACAAACCACTCGGTCGCTGGGATGGAATTCAATGACCCACAAACTCTAACTTCTGTCAACGGGTGATATATACGGCTACCATCAGTCAAAGTCATTCACTGACCGACCGACCTACCGGTTTCAACATAGAACTTTTGCGGAGAAGTGCAGCAGTTCAAGTTGCCACACTCCATGAAATACACAAAGGAGAAAACCAAATGATGAAAAAAAACGAGATTCGAAAGGACTACAATAAGCAGATATGTGAGGAAGAAAAGAGTAGCAGCATAGACCAGTAGGGTTTTTAACAGATATCGCAAATCACAAAGAGTCAATTCATCTCTGCACCATTGAGAATGAGAATTTTGAGCCGAATCACCAATTTGATTTTAGCATCCTAAGGACCTCAACCAGACAAACAGTATACACACCTCCTTACGTAGCTGATTCAAACCAAGTTTCAGAAATTTCATGGACTGATACCGTATTTTCGTTTAACCACAACTAACTTTTCCCAACTGACTCTATATATGTCAGTTAACCTTCTTCGTCGAGTAAGACCACGGCTAAGCATGCACAACACGTGTACCTTCACAACTCCATCGATAAATTTTCCGTACTAACCTCAGTATTACTCACCATACTGTACCGACTAACAAAGGAGATAAAACAAAGACACATATAATCGAAAACATCTAGCCAGCCTTTTCATGTCTTCCACCTCCAATGGCCATGTCTCACCGACAACCATAAAGGAGGATGGAGCAGTACATACGTCTTTCGATCGATAGCCAGCCGAATATCATTTCTTCACCGGAAATGATGCAGGCTGGCAAATCCCACACTGGCGTTTTGTATCCATGGTGAGATCTTAGCAATCAGTCAGTGGGTTGGGGTTGGTGTAACTTCCCAAATAAGTGAGGTGGTCAACACGCTTAGTCACCACTTTACTCCATATCTTTAAGTTAAGAGTTGATGTAGTCCAGTCCTCGAACATCATCTTGCATTTGACAGGAGCAAATCGCACGCCAAATATTCGAAGATTGCTGCTCAGTGTTCAAAAAACTGCATTCTATCAGCATCTTCGCATAGAAGGACTATATCATCTGTATATTCTAAATCAACGAGATTATTCCCTGGTAACAATTCAATCCCTAAGTCTCTGAAGTCAGCAGTTGGGGTTAATTCCATCAGCACATGTATGATGAAATTAAACAGGAAAAGGATCAGTGGGCATCCCTGACAGACAACACTGGTTGTCATCACTTCAGATGACAACTCTTCGTAGGTTCTTACACGGCTGTGTGAGTTCGACTACAGTACCTTAATTAGTACGATGCACTCTCATAGTACTCCCTTCACTGCCAAACACTGTCTTAGTACCTTTCTGTTGACGGAGCTGAATTCCGTTGTCAGATCAAGAAATATGGCAACTGTTGAACGCCAGTAAGTATGCCTACGTTCCACAATCTGTCAAATGGTGAAGATATATGATCAATACCTGGTCTTAAGCTTGTCAGTGCCATTCATGAGTGTCTATCCTCGTACTGTACCCGGTGAATCTCACCGGTCACGACTTCTCGTTGAAACTTCAGGAAATTTCAACGTGGACTAATATTTAAGTGTTGTTTATGGTGTTTTGCTATTATATTCATTTGTATTATAAGTATAATCGCCTTTATATCATAATATTCTCTGAATCTCCTTGTACATTTTTCTTTCCTTTTTATATGTATAATTTTAGCTGTAAATAAATGGATAAAAAATCTTCCCTCAGATGTTCAGTCCTATATTCAGGTATTTTTTAAAACAATTTATTTTATTCTAACAGTTTAGTAATAGCAAAAATAACTATTTCATACTTTTTGATCAATGTTATTTGTAATCAAGTCTATTTTTCCCCAGCTAAGTGTTTTGTTAAAACGATACGTAGTTACTGAATATTGTCTGAGTGAATTACTGTGGCGGATGTGGCTTAACTTCCAGCCTGTATGCCCTCGGGTTTAGATTCCACTCCATCTTCTTCACCTTACATAACTGAATAATATCCCACAATATGTGCGTCGGTGGCTTCTATCTGTCTGGATTCAACATAGAACTTGGAACCGAAGTGCAGCACTTCGAGTTGCCACCTTCCAAATAGCACACAAAGGTAGACAAGAAAATGAGTGAAGGGAATCAGTAGAGTTTTGACAAGTATAAGAGTGAAACAGAATGAGTAATGGTAGAAAGGAATATGAAAGATTACAGAGACTGAATACATCTGCGTAAGCCATTGACAACGATTTCGAGCCATGTCACCTAGTGTCTCTAGCCATTGATTCTTAGAGTCCCGAGGGTGGGCCCCAACCCGGAAGTCTGCATCTCCCTCCCTACCTGACTCAGTTTAACTGTCAGGGATTTCATGGATTGATTGATGATATGTTTTTGTTTGGCCACCACTTACTCTTTTCCAACCAGCCTGCACCTATATCAGCTGGTAATGCCCGTCGGGAGGGGGAGGCGATGGTTAGGCATGCGCAGCGCGTGACTTAGCCATCTCAATCTATGTAACTTTATAGCCTCTTCGATTGATTTTCTCTGTTTGCCCAACACTCTACGCCTAACGTCAACATTACTTACCTTATTATGCCACCTAACGTGAGAAAGAGATCATAGACATCTTTGATCAAAACACAGTCAACCTTTTCATGTCTTCAACTCGTATTGGCCATGTTTCAGAGCCATAGAGAAGGACGGAGCGAACTGCTGAGCAGTACACACGTCCCTTGGTTGATAGCCGGATGTCACGCCTACGCCAGAGATGGTGTAAGTTAGCGAAAGCAGCCCGAGCTTTTTGGATCCGTGCAGAGATTTCGTCACCAATCAATCCGTTGGTGCTGATACAACTTCCCAAATAGGTGAAGTGGTCAACATGTTCTATCACTTCACTCCCTATCAGTAAGCTAGGGGTAGACGTAGTCCAGTCCTGTAGCAGCATCTTACATTTTACAGGGGCGAATCGCATGCCAAACATACGAAGATTGCTGCTCAAGGTGTTCAAAAGACTCTGCGGTAGAATGTTCGTCAACCACGCCCCGTGTGGTCCGGGGTTCGATCCCCGGCCACCAACGCACTTCTTTACCTCGCTAAGCCAGTAACAAGACTGGTGAAGAGGGGAGATTGGGTGTGAGGCTAGTTATCCCGCCCCGCAAGAATAAACGCCGTTGCTACTGAAATTTCAAAGCTCTATCGTGAAGCCCTAGAAAAAATCCTAAAAAATCACACAACGTGTGTGACTCGTAGCCTGAGACATCAGAATGCTGTATCCGGTAACTGATTTGTAACTGTGTGAATCACTAGAATGAAGTAAATCAAACATCGAGGGGTAGACAGATAGTCGGACTTCATAGCATCTCGTATCCTAAATGAAGTTATTGCTATATTATTGTCATTATTCATTCTTTGCGTTCCTGGTGGAACAGTTCTTCAGCAACATATCGCCATTGCATTCGTTGGCTCTCTACAACTGTTCACAAGTTTTCATTCCTATCTCACACTGTCCCTTTCTAGTCTCACTCTGATGCCCAACCGCATTGCTTCTTATTCGGATTCCACTTTTCAAAGCCTGTTGTGTGTGATGTCACTTGATCTCCTCAGCATATGTCGGATCCATCTAGATTACCTTCTGTGTATTTGTTGAGCAATAGGTTCTTGGTTGGTTTTCACAGTGTGACAGAGTTCCTTGTTGCTCATCCTTTATCATCAGCCACGTGATTTTCAGTATCGAGCGAAGATAAAAGTCTGCAACCTACTAAGAAATACTTTCGGCGAAGCTCTCTCCAAGTCTCCGAACCACTGAGTTGACATAAGTGTTTACAATTCGGGTCGACTCATAATAATTTCTGTTTCTGTGTCGTCTGCTCCCAGTTTACTACCCATATCACCCATTAAGATTTTAATATCGCCATCTGGCTGAGGTTTTACGCATTACTGCTTGTAGTTGATTGTAGAAGTTCTCCTTTTTCTCTTATTCTGCGTTGTTTGTAGGCGTATAGTGTTGCATGGTCATGAATTTTCCTCCCATTGTGTTGAATCTCACTGTCATAACCATGGAAAACATTAGCTCCCGCTGTATGTGAGCTGTTGATGAAATCATGATAGCTACAATCTCAGTGTGCTAGTGTTTGTCGTCTAGATGACCGCAGTAGATTATTGGCTGTGCAGTTAACAACTAGGGATATTCCACTTCGCTCTCCTGGTATCGTTCGTGTACTTGAAGACGCTAATAAAATGCATAATCTTCTGAACTCCTTGAGCAGAAATCTTTGAATGTTTGGCATGTGATTTGCTTCTGTCAAATGTTAGATGCACCTACAGGACTAGTCTCTGCACATAATCGTAGCCTAAAGATAGGTAGGCAGTGATCTGGTAGAGCGTATGTACCACTTCATTTATTTGGGAAGCTGGATCAGCCCCAACGACCTGACCACTGACAAAATCTCAGAACACATACAGAAGGCTCATTCGTCTATGCCATCTGTGGCATAGACGTGATATCCGTCTGTCAGTCAAAGGACCTTTATACCACTCAGTAGTTCGCTCTGTCCTCCTTCATGGCTGTAAGCTGGACATGGCCATGTGGAGTGCAAGATGCGAAAAGACTAGCTGTCTTTGATCATAGGTGCCTGCGTTCTATCTCCCATGTTTAGTGGTATAATAAGGTGAGTAATATTGAGATTAGGCTTCGGTAGAGTGCTAGATAAGAAGGGAGGGGAAATCAATCGACGAGGTTCTGAATTTACACTGATTGAGGTGGTTAGGACATGTGTTACGTATGCCTAGCCATCGCTTTCCTCGATGACGGGTAATGTTAACCGACATAGGATTAGACTGAAAAAGAGTGAGTGGTGGTCAAATGAAAACACAGAATCAGTCGATGAAATATTTGACAGTTAATAATAATAATAATCTACTTTATTCCAAAAACAGTACTTATAATACAGAATGGAATTCTCAGCATTTATCACAATATTGCATCTGATTTACTCAAAACATAAGTACAATTAACATAAAATTAACCACAGGAATTTGTCCATATTTACGGTATAAAGTTAAAAATATTGGAAGGACAAAATAAGAATAATAAATATAGTGATAATAATAATAACAGTGGGTTTGTTTCAAACAGTATTGTCTATTCAGTTTGGAAATTTAAGCATGTTATAGATTATTGAATCTAATTTTCTGTTGATATAGCATGGTGAAGGGAAAGGCAAAATTAACAGTCATAACACAGCTTAAATGATATTAACACTTTTGAGAAAATAAACAAATTAAAAAAAATTGAGAGGATTATAAATGTAAGGAGTACAATAACAAAAAAGCTTGATGTTATAAGGATGGAGGAAATGGTTTATTTAATAGTGCAAAGAAGGTTAGTTAGTTCATGCCTAACACTATTTTCATCACATAAACTACGTGCCAAATAAGGTACAGTGGAATTTTTATACTTGGACGTACGTGCATAAAGTCTTCTGAAAAGACTTCTTGTTTTACCTGAGGACATGAGACAAGGTTGGAGCTGCGGGTAGAGTAGGGTGCTCAGAGTTTGACAAAATTCCTTTAGCGAATTTGTTGCATGACATCAAGTGCCTATCAGTGACAATGTCAACGATATGACCCAATGGGATACCACTCGTCCTACTGACCAACAGTCTTCAGAGTTCTACGAAGTATGACATAGTCTTTTTTAAGCAATCCAGGAAAGAATAAGGGGGAACAATAAAGAAGAACAGGTAAGATACACGAGTTGACAAACTGTAAGAGGAGGGGTTAAGTTATGCCTGAGTGCCTTAACTTTTTAATGTAAAAAGTCAGACGAAATATTCTTTTAGAAATCGCTAAGATACGGAAAGACCAGGATAGGTCAGAAGAGAGAAGTAATCCAAGATGCTTAACTTCAGGCTTCATTTCTATATCAGTGTCATCAATTTTTCAACGGTCATAGGAACCAACAGCTTCATTTAACTTTCTTTTACATCGGAAACTGAAATTAACAGCCTGACAAATGGAAGGATTTAGTTTAAGGCCGTTAGACGAAGACCATTTGCTAATTCCTGATAGAAAGCTGTTTATCTTAGTACAGTCAAGCTGGGAGTTAACAGACATTGAAATAGTCAGATCGTCCGCATACTTAACAAAGTTCGTTCCATCAGAGTGAGGCAAGTCATGAAAGAAGAAAGAAAACAGAAAAGGAGAAAAGACAGCGTCTTAAGGGACACCAGCCTCAGTAAGCAATGAAGTGGACGATGTCTCCTAACCTACAGTGTACTGCTATATCTGTGTCAAACGGTTTCAGTATTCTAGCTGTTATTTCAGAGATATTTATCATATACTTACTTTACTTTACTTCGGCTATCTCCTACGGGATGATGAACCGGCTTCATGAACATCTCGAATCATCGCTGACCAGGCGCGGCGATCGTTTGCAAGAGAGTTCATGAAGTCTCATGGGAATTCGGTACGAGTGATGTCCCCAGAATCGCTCGGCCTTTTGTTTGAGAGTGCAGCTCTAGCCTTTACACAACCAAGTGTGACCTACAAGGCAGTAAGAGTGGAGTAGGGAGTCCACTATCCATTGGCAGTCGGTGACCGGAGTTCGGTTCATACGCCTTTTTGAATGGCGCCAGACATCCAAGACATCCAAAAAGCCTTTTGTCCGTACGTCTGCCGGTGAGCTCCAGTGAGCTTCATACGCCAGTCGTTGGAGGTTTGGAATCAGGGTTTAGCCATCTCCCCTAGACTGTCATCCAATGGACAGTCAACCCGGTGAAGAGCTCCGGGAATCCGCTTTCGCCCTCTCACTTTGGTGAAAAACACCTCCGCCACGTGAAGGCAGTGAGTAGGACTTCCTCAGGAGAGGCTATGTAAGACGCCCGGTCATATGGGAGCATTTCAAGAGGTGTACGGAGGAGTGGCCAACCCGCAGCGCAAGGCACCCACCCCTGACCATTCTGAGGCTTTGGAGGCGTGGAGTGGATTTTCTTGTAGTCTTTGATGATGGTTTGTGGTTTTTGTTGTGACTTGATTTTTTAAACACTTGTTGATGAAATTGTGTGGGTATTCATTCCTCTTTTTGAAGACCGTTAGTAGGTATTTTTCCTCCATTCTTTTCAACGCCGAAGTGCTACAGTGTGTGTTTGAACTGTTTTAAACTATGTCTGCACACAGTTTCTTTTGTGAGTGCGTAATTGGGTTATTGCTAGTATAGTTGAGTATTTGATCTGTGTATACCTGTGTTGGTTCTCCTTATTAAAACATCTAAAAATGAGATTTTGTTATCTAATTCTTCTCTTGTGAATTTGATGTCTTCAAATATGTTGTTTATTAATTTGTGGGTATATTCTAAATCATTTCTCTTAATTATTCCAAATGTATCATCAACGTAACCTAACCATAGTTTGGGTTTAATTATAGGTAGAGCTATTAACTCTAATCTTAGCAGTATAACGGCTTCATCTATTAATCCTGATATGGGCGATCCCATTGGTGTTCCTTTTATCTGTTCGTATATTTGATTATTGAGTTGGAAGTATGTTTTAAGACATAATTCTATAACTTCTATCCACGTTGAACATTGTGTTTTTATGTTTTCATCGCTATAGAGTAATTGTTGCATAGTTTCTGTTGCTAGTTTTGGACTAATTGAAGTATATAATTCTGTGACATCAAAGGACACCATTATTTCATTGTCATCCACTTTAATGCTTTTGATGTCCTCTAAAAATTCGGTTGACAAATTTATAGAATAGTCGCATGATTCTGTTAGGTAATTTAATTTCCTGAAAAGTTCTTTAGATAGATTAAATGTTGGTGTTCCTGGCAGCGAGACAATTGGTCGTAAGGGAATGTTTGGTTTGTGTAGTTTCGGTCTACCATAGAATCGAGGTAAAATAGGTCCGTTAGATTTCACTCACCATTGATCTTGTTCTGTAATTTGTCCTGATTTCGTTAGTTTATTTAACGTTGTTCTGATTTTGTTATCTAATGTTTGTATAGGGTTTTTTGTCAACTGTTGATGTACATTATTATCTTTGAGTAAATCCTCTGCTTTCTTTATGTAGTCTTCTGTGTCCAGGATTACTGTTGTTCTTCCTTTGTCAGCCGGTAGAATAACTATATCTTTTCTATTCTTCAGTACCTTCAATGGATTTTGCTCTTGAGTGCTCTTGAGTTGGGAATTATGTCTTTTCTGTTTGAGTATAGGTATGATACATTGGCGTATTTCTTGTTGTACTTTCTCATTTAATTTTTGATGATTTTAGTGATGATTCTAAGGAAGCACAGAAATCTGTTACTGAAGCGTCACCAGTATTTTAGTTCAGTCCTTTCTGATGAAGTTGTTCTTCTGTTTTTGATAATGCTTGTTGTTTCGATAGATTTACTACGCCAATCACTTATAGTTTCTTCAGATGGTTGTTTGGAGGATATCTTAGCTAGTTTTCCTTTGAGGACAACTTGTCTTCGTTCTTTGTGTCGTTCGCTTAATATTTTAATGGCAGTGTACAATGTTCCTAGATGTTCTGGGGTGACAGTCTGTTCAGCATGCTTGCAGATGGCTACATGATGTCTGTTGACAGGAGGTTCTGAACTTAGTGAACAGTGTCCCGGAACATAACGCTTCTATAGTTTCTACACAGGGAGTTCAAGTTTAAACAAAGTGAATTTATGTATACAATGGTAAGGCAGTTATGGAATAAAGACGGGAAATGTGTAAGATGATGAGCAACTAGTAAATTTTGTAGCCATGTACTGAGTTCAACTCAAATCATAGAAACAAGAGACAAGCAAAATTACACTATATCAAAGGGGGGGGCGTGAGGTTAAAGCAAAAGGTTGCGTAACTGAATAAAAGAGAGAATAAAGACATCCAGTTACCAACCAGGTTGGCAAGGGAAGACTGATAACTGCTTCTTTCTGAAAACATAAATAGAATTTCCGGTGTTTGATACAGATTGCTTCGGCAAACTTGAGGAGAACTGAGCTATTTTGTCTATTGATAATTTTAAAGGACTTTTGCGATTTCCATCTCATGACCCGTATCAAGGAGATGTCTGGTAATCGCACTATTGGAAGCACTTGTTCCCTTGAGACGTAAGCTTTTCAGTACATGTTCAGAAAATCGGAGGTGTGCCCTTCTTTCCATTCTCCCAATATAACTGCCCTCTCAGAGACATGTAAATTTGTATACACAGTTAGAGTTAACATGAGAAGGATCTGTCGACTTTTGATTACACCAATGAGCATGTTATCCGACAAACGGGAACCAACTTACTTGCACGATAGGCTGTGACTAGTGTCGTATTCAATCTTCTATTGACTATTGCTGTAATATTTCCACCTTTAAAATCAAGTTGAATGAAGACAAACTTCTTCCCCACTGTGATTTGTTTGACATTTGAGCCTTTACATCTTCCTTACTTGTTAATGAATCTCTGAGGGTGACCGTTGTTTTTCAACATCTTTTCGAGAATCATAAATTCTTCGTCTAATTTGTCTGCAGAGCATATTCTTCTGACTGTATGGAACAGTGTTTTGACTGTCTTCGGATTGTGAGGGTGATTGTTACTTCCCGGCTGCCCACACCGTGGAAGTTGGTTGCGTGACCGTAGAGCCCAGGAGACAACTGCTTAAAGCCGGTCACACACGGCCTGTTTTTGTTTGTTCTTTTTGATTTGGTGTGTCTCAGTAGCATATTTATCAATTCTGCCCTGTGACACGGGAGCAGGAAGCGCGGTCGTTGTTAATCCGGGCCCCGACCGATCCGGCATGATATTTTGTGATTTTGTTTGAGTCATAGCATTGGATTGGGTAGCTGCTTTTTGTCTAACCGCTATCCAAACACCCTTTCTGGCATGGTAGGACCTACAGGAATATAAGTTCCAGTCAGTATAGCTTATTGGGTCATTGCGGTGTTCAAGCCCGACCACCACGTCAAACTAGCAGCTTTCGGTCGGGTTTTGACTAGTGCTCGTTTATAGCTAGCTATTTGGACAAAAACGATTAGAATGTAGATATTATCCATTCCATGTAGGCTTTCAGTAAATTGACCTCTGAGGAGACCATTATCTTCTAGGTGTTGCACGCCAATTTCAATCAAGGAAATGGAACTTTCCATCATTTTCATGTTCCATAGTAAATTCATTATCAAATATTAAACTTCGTACAATTCAAATCTCTGTATGAGCATTTGGTTATGTTTAACAATAAAAATGAAGAGGCCAAAGCTTCTTTAATTGACACACAATTGCAAAGTGTCCTGACGACAGTTAAAAGACGCTTTTCCTGTGATATATAAAATCTGTGATACTGTTTAACAACAACAGTCATAATATATCAAAACTTGAAGTGCATTGGTGGTACAGCGGTAGAGGGAAAATCAATCGAAGAGGCTATAAAGTTACATAAATTGAGATGGCTAGGTCACGTGCTGCGTATGCCTAACCATCGCCTCCCTCGACAAACGGGCATTACTAGCTGATATAGGTGCAGGTTGGTTGGAAAAGAGTAAGTGGTGGCCAAACAAAAACATGGCCTCATCAATCCATGAAATCCTTGACAGTTAAACTGAGTCAGGTAGGGAGGGAGATGCAGACTTCCGGGTTGGGGCCCGCCCTCGGGACTCTAAGAATCAATCACTGGCTGGAGACAATAGGTGACATGGCTCAAAATCGTTGTCAATGGCTTACGCAGATGTATTCAGTCTCTGTAATCTTTCATATTCCTTTCTACCATTACTCATTCTGTTTCACTCTTATACTTGTCAAAACTCTACTGATTCCCTTCACTCATTTTCTTGTCTACCTTTGTGTGCTATTTGGAAGGTGGCAACTTGGACTGCTGCACTCCGGTGCCAAGTTCTATGTTGAATCCAGCCAGCCACAGCGGTAGAATGCTCGCCAAACAAACAGGTGGTCCGGGATTCGATCCCCGGCCACCAACGCACTCCTTTGCCTCGCTAAGCCAGCTGAGAAAAGGGAAGGTTGGGCATGAGGCTGGCCAGCAACCCTACCCTGTAAAATGAAACACCACTGCTACAGAAACTTCAAGCCCCTAGCTTGAAGCTCTATGTTCCACTGGGAACGTAAAGGAATAGAAAAATCAAAACTTAAAATCACCTCGACAATGCTGTTAGACAGGCTATACAGATCCAGTATTTTCTCAGATACACAAAACCAACCACTGTACACAAAATCATTTAACCGAAAGTCAAGCAAAGAGAGAGTACCTATGAACCAAGAAGAATAACAACATTTCCAACAAGGTGGAATCAAAACTATGTCAGTAGAGATTCACGTACCGAACCCATCCTGTAGACAGTTCAAGGTGAAAATCTCCACAACCATTCCTGACGACAGTCAAACAAAATCACAATCTAGGAGACAAAAGAAAATTTGAGCAAAGAATATCCTATTCGATAATTTTCTCTTCCTGCTGGGTGACAACATCAATGAGATATTAATACAACGCTTAAGGAATGTCTAAGGAGTAAAACGAAGAGCATTCACAATTCTCCTGAAGTATGCTGTCTCTTCAAAACCACCTCTGCATTTAACATATGGGAATTAAAGATAAACCATGTAATTTCGCCCCTTCTGCGTGTATCCATCATTTTGACTGCTCTGTGGAGCCAATTAGTTACATAAGCTGTACAATCAGGCGTGTTTATCGCAAGGATTTCCGAACACCATCCTGCACCACCAGTGGGTAAGTAAGAGACAAACAAAGTCCATTCATACTTCGATATTATCTCATCTCGTGGATACACAACACAGAATTGATATAAACAAGGCAATCTTCAAAGTCATCTACTGTATACCGACTGACGAATCCTAATTTTACCTTAAGAGTTCGTCTGTTACACATATTGCTGACAAGGCTGTTGGAGTCTACATTAACATGCCCAACCTCTGTATCTAAAAGAAGTTGGTTGGTTCAGATGCTCTCCTCACCTTGTCCGTTGAGGTTTCAATGATCCTTAATTTGTTGTTGTAGAGATTTCCTTAACTTCATTTGATATTCTATAACAATTTTTTGTAATAATTTGATTATTGCTTGATTCCACACTGTATTTTTGGTACAAGTATGGAATTTTCCTATATAGGTAGCCCAAATTTTTCAGGTCGATCATTGATATAAGTTGTGCGTCGCGGCAGGAGATCGAACCGCAGACCATGTGCGCATGGTCGGCGAGAGTTCTAACCACTGTGCTTATTACAACTTATGCATCTTTCTTTCTTTCTTTAACTGCAGTAGTTCTATTATGATCTTATTGAATCGATATTATTATTATTTCGACAAAAAATACAACAACATTGCTGTATAAAGCCTTAAGGGGAAACTATCGAAAGAAAATATTCTTTGCTCAAATTTTCTTCTGTGTCTTCTAAATGTTCGCTATACTAAAAAACTTTGTACACCTCAAATCTCTGTATGAATATTTAAATTATTAATAGGTTGTGTGTCATAATAAATAAAGCGATCAATGCTATTTTTGAAAATTATTTTACAGTCAGCACAACGAGGCGACAATGAAGACCAATTGAATGAAGTGATCAATGATCCAGAACGAGATAGACTCCATGAAGGTAACTTGGATGTTTGTTTGTTAGTTTTTATCTAAGAGCCAATTTTATTATTATTATTGTTTCGTTTAATTCCTAGAGGAACATAGGGCTTCAGCCGTGCGTTTCCATTGCGTTCGGTTCTCTGCTACAGTCTTCACCTGGCTCCACGTCCACCTACCCACATGCTTTCATCTCCTCTTCACATCACCTCCTCCAAGTCACCCCTGCACTGACGACCAACTCGCCGCTTCCCTTTCGGGTTCCACTCGAGCAATGGCTTGTCTAGTGATGTCACTTGATGGGTTGTTTCCTCAGAGTATGGCCAATCCATCTCCATTTCTTCCTGCCTATTTGTTTCATAATCGGTTCCTGCTGTGTTGGTTCACTCACTGCCAGAGATCTCTGTTGCTGATCTTTTCTGGCCGGCTATCTGATGTTGAGTATTGAGCGAAGACAACTGTTAATGAAGGTCTGTAGTTTGTTTGAGATGCTCTTTATGACGCGCAGTGCAAGTCTCTGATCCGTACAGTGAGTAGCACTGACTGGCTTCACATTGGAGTTGAAAATCCGGATCTTATTTTTGATGCTGAGTGGTGCTGTTGACCTCCACACAGACTTGAGAGTAGTGAAAGCTTGTCTTGCTTTTCCGATTCTTGCTTTGATATCCTCGTCAGTTCTGTCCGTCTGTAGTTGAAACGATGCTTCCCAGGTAGGTAAAAGAGGTTGTTTCTTTCAGGTTCCTCCCATTTATGCTGATCGTTGTCGGTTGTTGCTGTTGGTGGTATTGACCAGGAATCTTCACCACCTCTGTTTTCTCTATGTTCACCTGAAGGAAGTTCTATCTTTGATGCTTCTTCTGCCAACTTGTTGCTTTTCGCTTGCATATCTTCTAGTTTGTGAGAAATCAGACATATATCATCATCGGTGAAGTCCAGATCCTCCAAGGTTTTTGTGTGAGTTCATTTTATGCCTGTTTTCTCATTGCCCACTGTTTGTCGCATTATCCAATCTACTGCAATCAGGAAAATCATTGGCGATAGTAGGCAGCCTTGTCTTACTCCCCTCTTCACTTCTTCGAAGGATTCCGTAAGTTTCCCGTTGCAGATTACTTGGCGTGCAGCATTGTCGTACAGCTGTTGTAGGAGATGTATAATTGTCGGTGGCACCCGTAGTAGCGAAGTAGTTGCCAAATCACCTCTCGATCGACGCTGTCGAAGGCTTTTTCAAAGTCGATGAAGTTGATATAGAGAGGTGACTGCCATTCCAAGCTTTGTTCAATGATGATCCGTAATGTGGCGATCTGATGAATACATGACTTGTTTCTCCTGAATCCAGCCTGTTGCGTTCGAAGTTTTTCATTTAGGGCATGTAAATTGTTGGTAGTATTCTTTCCGTGTTAATATTGTTATGCCACATAATTTTCCTCTTGAACTATATATTCCATTGTTTGTATTCAGTGTAGACATGATGTCCAACTGGCTATCGACCAAAGGGGACGTTTGTACTGCACAGGAGCAGTTCTTCCCTCTCCTCCTTTATAGCTGTTGAGTTGAGAGTAGAAAACATGAAGAGGCTGGCTGGCCTGCCGGTTATCCGTCTTTGATCATAGATGCTTGTGTTCTCTCTTTCGTGTTTGCCGGCATAACAGGGTGAGCAGTATTGAGGTCAAGCGTCGGGCGAATATTAGGTAACGAAGGGAAGTCAATTAACGAAGTTGTAAATTTACATTGAATGAGATTGTTAAGACTTGTGTTACGCATGCATGTCTAGCCATCAATAGCCTTCCTCGTCGACGGGCATAATGTTAGCTGACTGACATAGGATAGATGAGGTTCCAAGTGGAACATAGGGCTTCAACAACACATCTCCACTTTGTTCTGTTTTCCGCCGTCCTCTTCATCTGGGTCCATGATTGACCAAACTCTCTCATCTCTTCCTCACACGATCTCCTCCATATCACCCTAGGACGACCCACTCGTCGGTGGCACACGGATTAGGACGCTCGCCGACTATGCACATGGTCCGGGGTTCGATCCCCCCGGCCAACGCACACCTGATATCATTAGTCGGCCTGCTAAATTTGGGCCACCGATATCAAATGTTGAAAATTCGATTATTATTATTATCATTATATTATTATTGTTCCCTTGGGTTCCTAGTGGAACATAGGGCTTCAACTGCACGCCTCCATTTGTTTCTGTCTTGTGCTGTACTTTTCACCTGCATCCATGTTAATCCATACTGTTTTAATTCCTCTCCACACGATCTCCTCCATGTCACCCTTGGATGTCCCACTCGCCGCTTACCTTTCGGGTTCCACTCGAGCACTGGCCTGACGTGCGATGTCACCCAGCGGCCTCCTCAGCGAGTGTCCAATCCATCTCCACTTTCTCCTGCATATTTGTTGAGCGATTGGTTCCTGTTTCGTTTGTTCCCATAGTTTCTTGTTGGTTCTTGTTCTTTCCGGCCATCTGATCTTCAGTATAGAACGAAGACAGTTGTTGATAAAGGTCAGCAACAGTCTGTTGGAAATATTCTTTGTGCCCCGCTGCCAAGTTTCTGATCCGTATAGAAGAACTGACTGACTTGACGTTTGTATTGAAGATCTGAATCACTTTGTTGTTGATGCAGGCTGAGTGACGAAGATTTCCAGATTGGTTTCAGGTAGATGAATGTTTTTGTCACCTTCCCGATTCTCGATTTGACATCCTCGTCCGTTTCTCCTGTAGCTGAGACAATGCTCCCTAGATAAATCAAGTGAATGAAGTAACCTCTTTCAAATCCCTCCCGTTGATGGTGATTGGCGCTGGATGTTGTTGTTGTTGGTTGGTTATTTTCATAACCTCCGTCTTGTGTATGTTCACGTGGAGTCCTGTGTTTGCTGCTTCTTCTACCAGTTGGTCGGTTTTCGCTTGTAAGTCTTCGATTTTGTGTGACATCAAACATAAATCATCTACTCGCGAAATCCAGGTCTTCTAGGTTCTTCACGTCGGTCCAGGATATCCTTATCTTCTCGTTTCCCACTATCTGACGCATAATCCAGTCCACCACAATTAGGAATATCATCGGTGATAAGAGGCAGCCAGCTTGTCTTACTCCTGTATGCACTTCAAACGCCTCACTGAGTTTTCCGTTGTTGATCACCTGATACGTACCATTGCCATATAGAGCTGGAAAAGAACTAGTGGTGGTCAAACGAAAACATGGCTTCATCGGTCATTGAAATCCACAACAGTTAGTTTGAGCCAGCCATCCAGTCACGTAGAGAAGTGTAGACTTGTTGGTCAGTTGGGGTCCTCGGGACGGTAAGAACCAATGGGTGGAGACAGATAATTGGTTATACGGCTCAAAATCCTCGTTTTCAGTGATGGCTGACGCAGATGCATTCACTCTTTGTGATTGATTTGTCATATTCAATAAAACTGTATTGATCTTGCATATTACTGTTGTTTTTCCTTCACTAACCCTTCTGTTTATTATCTACCTCTCTTTTGAACCTTTCTCTATCCTCTTCTCTTACCTTTTGTACTACAAAGAAGGAGTGTGGCAGCTGTGAACTGCCGCACATCTGTGAAAAGTTCTTCGTTGAAACCATTCAGTCAGTAAAGAGATGCTTCTCGTCAAATAATTCAGCGTCGATCGAGAGGTGCTTTGGCAACTACTTCGCTACTACGCGGTGCCACCGACAACTATACATCTCATTCAGCAGCTGTACAACAATGCTGCATGCCAAGTAATCTACAACGGGAAACTTACGGAATCCTTCGAAGAAGTGAAGAGGGGAGTAAGACAAGGCTGCCTACTATCGCCAATGATTTTCCTGATTGCAGTAGATTGGATAATGCGACAAACAGCGGGCAATGAGGAAACAGGCATAAAATGAACTCACACAAAAACCTTGGAGGATCTGGACTTCACCGATGATGATATATGTCTGATTTCTCACAAACTAGAAGATATGCAAGCGAAAAGCAACAAGTTGGCAGAAGAAGCATCAAAGATAGAACTTCCTTCAGGTGAACATAGAGAAAACAGAGGTGATGAAGATTCCTGGACAAGAACAACAACAACAGACAACGATCAGCATAAATGGGAGGAATCTGAAAAAAAGCAACCTCAATCACCTATCTGGGAAGCATCGTCTCAACTACAGGCTCACGGAACTGACGAGGATATCAAAGCAAGTCAAGCTTTCACTACTCTCAAGTCTGTGTGGAGGTCAACAGCACTGCTCAGTATGAAAAATAAGATCCGGATTTTCAACTCCAATGTAAAATCAGTGCTACTTAGCAAACGGATCAGAGACTTGGTGCGTCATAAAGAGCATCTCAAACAAACTACAGACCTTCATCAACAGATGTCTTCGCTCAATAGTTCGCTCAAGATCGGATGGCCGGCCAGAAAAGATCAGCAATAGTGAGGGATCTCTGGGAGCAAACCAACCCATAAGGAACCGATTGTGCAACAAATAAGCAGGAAGAAATGGAGATGGATTGGCCACACTCTGAGAAAACAAACCTTCAAGTGACATCACTAGACAAGCCGTCGCTCGAGTGGGACCCGAAAGGGAATCGGTGAGTTGTTCGTCAGTGCGAAGGTGGGGTGACTTGGAGGAGGTGATGTGAAGAGGAGATGAAAACGTGTGGGCAGACTTGGAGCCAGGTGAAGACTGTAGCAGAGAACCGAACGCAATGGAGACGTGTGGCTGAAGCCCTGTGTTCCCCTAGGAATTAATGGTAACATTGATAATAATAATAAAGGCGTATAGTCATAACAAAAGATGAACTGTCATAATCACAGTTACTGATATTAACCATCATACAAAAGGAGTTAAATAAGGGTATTAGAGTTACTTAGTGAGATAAATAATGCAGTGAACGAGTTATAATCAGGAGGCAAAATGTGACATTGTCTAAAATTTCAAAAGAAATAGCAGAGTTATAGTTAAAAAAAGAAAAGAGCATCAAAGTCGTTACCGTCATAAGAGTGGTTGAAAGAATGCTCTTTTTTGTATGCCTAGTTCTGGTTTCCCTATCTAAATGTTTAAAGCTTTAGCAATGCAGAGGGGGACGGAAGCGTATTGTCTTTTGGCAGGTTGTTCTTCACTTTTTGCGGATTACTTTGAAGGAAGAGTTTTATTGAGATAGAATGACCAGTGTCGATATGATGTTTTACCTATTGTGTGCACACTTTACAGAAGCCACTGCTACTGTGGTGGTGGTGTGATACAGACAATTGCGTTCCAACGGAATATTATTCTCACATATTCCCACAGAATACTACATATATGCATTTGAACATTCTATTTCATGTTGTTTAATGTAAACCAAAATCACACACTCAATGATTGGTTAAAGAATATAAACTGTATAGATATATAAACAGCGGTATGATTAGTGGAAAATATACTTTGGCTTCCGTGTGTTGCCTTCTGTTGTTACATTTGGTGTCTCTGCCTATGCCCTGCAGTTTTTGAAGAAGGAGAAATATGGATCCTCTTGCAGGACTTTGATGCTGTTGTGGAGTTGAATGGCGTTCAAGATCAGTCACCGATGAGGCTGTTACTTGGAAAGCTGCTAGGAGGTAGGGCGATGTCACCATATGGTAGTGTAAGGCGACACATCGGCGAATACGAACCAGGGTTATGCAAACTGTTTCCAGAGTGGGAAGGACCATACATGGTCACCGTGAAACGGAGTCACGTATATACGATCAGAAATGCAAACAAAGAGGAGCAGGTGAACGTCAGCGAGCTCCAGAAATGGATACAGCAAAACAAGCAAACAAAGCCGCTAGCACCAAGAAGATCGGACCTATTTCAATCTAAAGTATTTGACGGGGGCGACGAGTGTGGTGGTGCGATACAGACAGTGTGTTCCAACTGAATATTATTCTCACATATTCCCACAGAATACTATATATATACATTTGAACATTCTTTTTCATGTCGTTTAATGTAAACCAAAATCACACACTCAATGATTGGTTAAAGAATATAAACTGTATACAATATAAATAGCGGTTTGATCACTCAGCTTTCCTGTCTTGCCTTGTTGTTGTTACACTACCTGTCTACAATCATGCGAGATGGTGATATTGGAACCCATTTTAGACACAGAACCAATACATCTGATGGCTCCACAGGAACAAGTGAACTGGTAAATGCGTATAATAAAAGTGATCAGATGCAAGATTTTGTCTTCTCATATTCTACATCATTTGAAGGACGATTATTACATTAATTTAATGTGTTTTTGCTTTTATGTTTTCCATTTTTGAATTCCAGTTCGACACCTTGTCAGTCCATGTATCAAGGTGATTGATACAAAAAATCACTATAGACCGATTTATTTGGATAAAACAGACTATCTGCCTGAATTATGGAATTTAGTCGATCGTTATAAGTCAAAATCGAAGTCTTCACAGGAAACTTTCAGTCGTGGTGTACAAGATTGTCCATCATCGCCTATGCCATTCTCACGCAAAGTTAACCTTGCATATCTTGTGGCTGTGTCAGTTCATCTATATGTTAACTGTATCCGCCTGTCCATCTTGATCTTGACCTCAATTACTGTCAACCAATTTGGCTAGCGACCATCTCTCACCACAACAGGACAAGCTTGTAGACCATTCAGCCACTGGAGCCCGAATCAATGGTCCGTGGATTTGAACATCTACCAAAATTAATGTGATGCTCGTTAGTGACTGACTGGCTACAGGATGAAGACTCCTGGAGTTCTAGTGGGAATTCGCGACCAGTGGAGTCTCTCCGATAGGGAGTGAGAACAAATACTTGCTGATGACATTGTCTGGTAGTCGCGCTAAAGTCACCAATTAGTATAGGTTAGAATTCTCAGGCCATTGAGTCGGGTTCCAGCAGCTGAATGCTCTACGGGGCTGCCTTGTAACTGGAATGCCCTGAGTCCGAACCTCGTTGATAGGTGAGTACTGTCGATGAGTCCCAAAAGCTAGTAAGAAACAGCTGTCCCAGTACTCCCAGCTTCTTAATAATGGTTCTCCAACTGATATCAATCCATGGTCAAATCTGTAATATAAAAACTTCTGAGGTTTCAGATAGCGAAATGCTTCAGTATACATAGTAAGTGGTTTTTCAAAAAATATTGGCAAACCCTGTAACGTATAAAATGATAATTAAGTGTCTGACAAAATGAGTCTTCTGGGCTAGTCACTTCCGGATGAATCATTTACGGCCTACTTCAGTTTGATATAATCATTTCTGACACGCACCGACATGTACATAGAGATTTCGCAATTACCCTTTATTACATAAATTACAAAAGGATGCTTGGACTATCGAAAATATCGTTTATATTGGTGACAAACTGACTGACTGATTGAGTCCTTACATTGGGCTTCAGAAGAAAATTCGGCAGTCAGTCGGTTGGTTTTCGACATAGAACTTTGTACATATGTGCTGCAGTTCAAGTCGCCACACTCCCTCCTTGTAGCACACAAAGCAAGAGAAGAAAGTAGGAGAAATGCATATTAGAGACAGTAAACAGAGGTGTGAGACAAAGGAATAGTAATAACGTAGAACAAAACAGTTTCATTGGAAATCATAAGTCACAAGGAGTGGATGCATCTGCGCCAGCCATTGACAACGATTTTGAGCCATGTCACCAATTGTTTCCAGTCATTGGTTTTTACCGTCCCGAGGACCCCAACCGGGAAGCCAGTATACAGCTTCCTTCGTAGCTTAGACTAACTGTTGTAGATTTCATTGACTGATGTCATGTTTTGGATTGACCGTCACTGGCTAGCGCTTTTCCAGCCTGACCGTATGTCAGGTAACATTGCCCGTCGAGGAAGGCGATGACTAGGCATTGATGCGTAACACATGTCCTAACCATCTCAGTCGATGTAATTTCACAGTCTCGTCGGCTGATTTCCCCTCCCTCTTTACCTAGCACTCGACGCCTTACCTCAATATTGCTCACCTTACTATACCACTTCACACGGGAGATAGAATGCAGACACCCATGATCAAACACAGCTAACCAGCATTTTCATGTCTTCCACTCTCAATGGCCAGGTCTCACAGCTAGCCATAAAGGAGGACGGAGCGGACTGTTGAGCAGTACGCGCACCCTTTGGTCGATAGTCGGATATCACGTCTACGCCAGAGACGGCGTAAACTGACATATGCGAAACTAGCCCTCTGTATCCGTGCTGAGATTTCGTCGGAGATCAATCCGTTGGCACTGGTTGATGGTACTTCCCAAATAAGTGAAGTGGTCAACGTGCTCTACCACTTCACTTCCTATTTCTAATCTAGGGGTAGGTGTAGTCTAATCCTGCAACATCATCTCGCACTTTACAGGGGCGAATCGCATGCCAAATATACGAAGATTGTTGCTCAAGGTGTACAGTAGACTCTGCTATATTTTCTTAGCGTCCTCGCCTAAAAGGACTATATCGTCTGCATATTCTAAGTCGACGAGATTACTCCCTGTTAGCAAGTCAATCCCTGAGTCGCTGAAGTGTGTTAGGGTTAATTTCATTAGTACGTCTATGATGAAGTTGAATAGGAATGGGGATAAAGGGAGAAAATTGAGCACTTCGAATTCCCACACTTTCTGTATATAGTACACAAAAGTAGAGAAAGAAAAAGTCTATTATGGAGAGAAATGTAAGGGGCGAAAGAATATTGACATAGCGAAACATGATGAATTAAATGATCTGGGATACATAATAAAGAGTGTATGCATCTCCACCAGTTAAATGCTGTTGATTCCAAGCATTCCCGATGATCACATTCAGACAGTCTAACTACCCTCACCCCACCCGCTACCTCCAATGTGGCTCAAACTAACTATCATATGATGCTTTGGTGTGACCACTTTTTTCTGTGTTAATGAATAGTCGTGGATTATTTTCTCAAGTTTGGAGACCTATTATTCAACTGCTTTTAAATGTAACGTGTAATCTTATTCCTTCGTCTCACGGATATCTATTTTGAGACTTGGCGCGTCATAAAGATCACTTCGAACAAACTACAGACCTTCATTAACAATTGTCTTCGCTCAATATTCAAGATCAGATTGCCGTCCAGAAAAGATCAGCAATAGTGAGGGATCTCTGGGAGCGAACCAACTCAGCAGGAACCGATTGTGAAACAAATAGGCAGGAAGAAATGGAGATGGATTGGCCATACTCTGAGGAAACCATCAAGTGACATCACTAGACAAGCCATTGCTCGAGTGAAACCCGAAAGGGAAGCGGCGAGTTGGTCGTCAGTGCTAAGGTGGGGTGACTTGTAGGAGGTGATGTGAAGAGGAGATGAAAACGTGTGGGCAGACTTGGAGCCAGGTGAATACTGTAGCAGAGAACCGAACGCAATGGAGACGCGTGGCTGAAGCCCTATGTTCCTCTAGGAATTAAAGGAAACAATAATAATATAATGTAGAATTCCTAAATGTGACTATGTCGTCTTCACAATCACCATACGCTGTATGCGCTACGCGGGGATTTTGAATACTGTCTTATAGCGATGAATCCCCGAAAACCACTAGCCAGGAATACTATCAACCGGGTGGTAGAGCGTGTTGACCACCACCTCACTTATTTGGGAAGTTGCATTAGCCAGTCCCTGAGGGTTGATCACTGACGAAATCGCCACACGGATACAGATGGCTCGTCTGACATAAAGAGATTTACATCCTCGCTGGCGCAGACGTGATATCCGGTTGGCTATGGTCCAAAGAACGTGTGTACTGCTCAACAGTTCTCCTCGTCCTCCTTCATGGCTGTCGGTAAGATATGGCCATTGAAAGTGGAAGACATGAAAAGGCCGGCTATTTATCTGTCTTTGATCATCGGTGTTTGCTTTCTATTTCCAATGTTTAGTGTCATAATAAGGTGAGTAATATTGATGTGGTTAGCCTTCAGTCGAGTGCTAGGTAAGAAGGGAGGGAAAATCAATCGACAAGGTTGTGAAGTTACATAGACTGAGTTAGATGGTTAGGACATGTGTTACGCATGCATGTCTAGCCAGCGATGACATTTCTCGACTATGTGGAATGTTAGCTGACTGACATAAGAAGGATGAGGTTGGAAAAGAACCAGTGGTGGTCAGACGAAAACATTGTTTCATCAGTCAGTGGAATACACAACAGTTAGTTTGAGTCAGCCATATAGAGAGGTGTAGGTCGACTTCCTGGTTAGGGTCCTCGGGATGGTGATATGGCTCAAAATCCTCGTTCTCAATGGCGTAGATGCATTCACTCTTTGTGAGTGATTTGTCATATCCAATAAAACTCTGCGGATCTTGCATATTACTGTTCTTTTTCCCTCACACTATTTATTAACTCTCGCTTTACTCTCTCTTGTTGTTTTGTGTGGTACATGGGGGGGGGGAGTGTGGACTGGACTACGTCAAGTCCTAGCTTAGTGATAGGGAATGAAGTGATAGAACATGTCGACCACTTCACCTATTTGAGAAGTTGGATCAGCACCAACGGATTGATTAGTGACGAAATCTCAGCTCGGATCCAAAAAGCTCGGGCTGCTTTCGCTAACTTACACCATCTCTGGCGTAGGCGTGACATCCAACTATCAACCAAGGGAGGTGTGTACTGCTCAGCAGTTCGCTCCATCCTTCTCTATGGCGGTGACACGTGGCCATTGAGAGCGGAAGACATGAAGAGATTGTCTGTTTTCGACCACAGATGTTTACGATCTCTCTCTCGCGTTAGGTGGTATAATAAGGTAAGTCATGTTGACGTTAGGCGTAGAGTGTTGGGCAAAGAGGGAAAATCAATCGAAGAGGCTATGAAGTTACATAGATTGAGATGGCTAGGTCACGTGCTGCGCATGCCTAACCATCGCCTCCCCCGACGAACGGGCATTACTAGCTGATATAGGTGCAGGTTGGTTGGAAAGGAGTAAGTGGTGGCCAAACAAAAACATGGCCTCATCAATCCATGAAATCCCTGACAGTTAAACTGAGTCAGGTAGGTAGAGAGATGCAAACTTCCGGGTTGGGGCCCGCCTTTGGGACTCTAAGAATCAATGAAGGCTAGAGACAATAGGTGACATGGCTTAAAATCGTTGTCAATGACTTACGCAGATGTATTCAGTCTCTGTAATCTTTCATATTCCTTTCTACCATTACTCATTCTGTTTCACTCTTATACTTGTCAAAACTCTATTGATTCTCTTCTTGTCTACCTTTGTGTGGTATTTGGAACGTGGCAACTCGAACTGGTGCACTTTGGTGCCAAGTTCTATGTTGAATCCAGCCAGCCAGCCAGGGGGAGTGTAGCAGGTGTGAACTGCTTTACTACTGTGCGAAGTCCTGTGTTGAAATCAGTTAATCAGTCATCAATTAGTCATGATTATTACCAAATGCAGAAATTAAAATCTATACCTAGTTTCACATATAAAATTATGTTTTAGTATGTATTTTCACAAACATACAATGATTGTGGTCGGTGGCGTTCAATTGTAGAATGCTAATCAGCCACACGGGGAAGGTGTGGGTTCAACTCCTGGCGAACACACCTAAGCCTCACCTTGTTTGACCAATCAGTAGTAAGTCCAGAGAGGAAGGAAGGTTAAGAGGCATAAGGTTAGCAACCTCATCCTCACATAGCCGTTAGTGAAATTTCAAAGCTTGAAGCCCCTTATGTGTTCCATCCGAGCAGTAAGGAATGAAGAAGAAGAGAACATGCAAAAGATGCCACCAAGCTCGATGAAGTCACCTTCCACAATCACATACCAAAACCACAAAAAAACATCAAATAACTGCCATCCTCATCGTAGGCTATACGTCTTCTTGGTTAACATAAGGTTATTTTCAAGTATTGGTTTTTAGGGATTTGATCGATTGGTTACAGGATTTCATCATGAGCTGGGAGTGCGGAACAGCTGTTTCATCCTAGTTTGGGACACTTCATCAGTACGCACCCACTACAGCGGGGTTAAAACCCAGGACCTTCTTGTTACAAGGCGAGCTCGTAGACCGTTGAGCCACTAGGACCCGATCCAATGACTGGCGCATGAATTCTAACTTCTGCCAATTCACGACATAGCTCGACTGCTATCCAGTGGTTCTCTAACCAATGTCAGTTCATGATGAAATCCTGTAACCTTTTTTTTCCTTCACGTTCCCCGGTGGAACTTACGGCCTCAAGCTAGTGACTTGAAGTTTCTGCAGCAGTGCTTATTTTACAGGATGGGGTTGCTAGCCTCATGCCCAGCCTTTCCTCTTCAGCAGCATTATTTCTGGCTTAGCGAGGTAAAGGAGGGCGTCGGCCGGGAATCGAACCCCGGACCATATGCATGATCGGCGAGCGTCCTAACCGCTATGCCACCGACGTCAGACAGTGATACACCCATTGACTGGGTATTGGTTTTCAGTTGAACCAAACACACCCATCCCTGCCTCTTGCGAGACAAGAACGGCATGCAGGATCATCGTGTGGCGCAACCATTCGAGAGCCCTCTCCCTCGGTGGACCAAAATCCTGTAACCAAATAAGGTTATTTTGTTTGTTAGTGGCTAACATCTCATCCTATTTTGAACTCGTTAGTCGAGTTTGACTGTCATATCTCTACGTCAATCAATCAAACAATATCACGTTAACGGCCAAACGCATGGTCGAAAAGTCTCCATACTGGGAGTCGGACATGTTAGCAGAGACCGAGCATTCCCGTACAATCACACACAACAACAGATTCTACAATAATAATTTTAACAAAAATTTATATACCGTCTTAGTCATTTCAAATTCTCCCTACAGCTTTAAAAATAATTATTATTACTAATATTATTATAATTTTCTTTTCTTAACAGTAATCCTAAAGCGAATTCAACTATTGCAGCTGTAGATGATGAACCATCCGGTTATTGTGAATGTTGTTCCGTAAATTTTAAAAGTTTATTTGAGGTTAGTTATAATTCTGTGATTGTTGATATTATTATTATAATTATTATTATCATTACTATTATTATTATTCATTCCATGAAATCCAAATGTAGACTTCCGGGTTGGGGCCCTCGGGACTCTAAGAATCAATGGCTGGAGACAATAGGCGACATGGCTCAAAATTGTTGTCAATGGCTTTCGCAGATGTATTCAGTCTCTGTAATCTTTCATATTCCTTTCTACCATTACTCATTCTGTTTCACTCTTATACTTGTCAAAACTCTATTGATTCTCTTCATCACTCATCTTCTTGTCTACCTTTGTGTGCTATTTGGAACGTGGCAACTGGGACTGCTGTACTTCGGTGCCGAGTTCTATGTTGAATCCAGACAGACGGACATGAGATCCAAGTGACCTCAAGGGTGCATTTTCATTGAACTTGATTCTATACCAACACTTTCAACTGGCTCCCTGATTGTCTGTAAGCCTTCATTTCCTCTTTGTATTATCTTTTACACGTTACCCTCGGACCTATTGCTAACTTCTCGCCTCAATATTACAGTTTCACTCGAGAGGCTTGATGTTTCACCTTCACTTAAAGATCCCTACAGTGTATGTCTGATTGGTCTTCCTGACCGTCTATTTGTTAATATGGAGGGCAGGCCTGTTGTAAAAAATGCCTGCAGTGGTTGTTGTTGTGGTGGTGGTGACGTGTGCTCAGAACCTCTGAAGCATATAGAAGCACTCACTACTAACTTGAGATTAGTTTTTTTTAAAAATTCTGATTTTGTTTGGTTGCGTTAAATGATGTTGTAGACCTCCAGATTCCTAATACTTCTATGCCAATATATATATATATATAGCTTCTCATTTATTTGGTGACCTGGCAGCCTTCTTGGATTCGTACTTCTTGTGGAAATTCCATGTCCCTATGCTTATTATTTTGGCTTTCATTGGAAGTAGGCGCATTGGCTGGATTGGCTTCCTGAAGGCTTTTACTAGCTGGTGTCATTCCATCTCTCCGATTCTGGCGTAGAGACTGGCTTAAACTAAGTGTTGTGGATTTCATTGACTGGTGAAGCCATCTTTTGGTTTGACCGCCGCTAGCTCTTTTCCAGCCTGAGCCTATGTCTGGTAACATTGACCGTCGAGGAAGGCGATGACTAGGCATACGTAACACATCTTATTCGATGTAGTGCGTCGGTGGCACAGTGGTTAGGACTCTCGCTGACCATGCACATGGTCCGGAGTTCGATCTTCTGCCGATGCACATCTCATGTCTATGGTTGGCCTGCAAAATTTGGGCTACCGATATCACATGCTGAAAAGTCCATAACTGTGCCAAAAAATACGGTGTGGAATCAAGCCGTAATCAAAAAATGTTTTCAAAAATTGCTTCACTGCCTCGTCGACTGATTTTCCCTCCTTGCTTAGCACTCGACTAAAGCCTTTTTATACCACTTCACACGGGAGATAGAACGCAGGCACCTATGATCAAAGACAGCTAATATTTTCATGTCTTCCACTCTCAGTGGCCAGGTCTCACCGCCCGCTCACACACTTCCAAAAGCGCTAGATGAAAATGATGCAAATCTACTTTCAGTGTTATTCGGGGGAGAGAGAGAGCGAACGTTTCATTTTATTCGAAATCAAACAAGCATGAGAAATGATACTCAACACTTTGATTCTGTATGATCTTATCACCAAAACCAGATATTTATTTTAATCCCATAGGAAAAATGAGTCATTCAGTACAAACAAGCAAGATATTATCATTGGTTATTCATATTGAGAAATCGATTTTCTCACAACTCTTTCTCTCTCTCTGTCTTTCTGTGATCCTCTCGTGTTGTGTGTCTTTGTGTGTGTGTGTGTCTGTGTATGTGTATGTGTTTGGTGCCTGTGTGTAACACATATCCAGAACATGATTTGAATTATGCAATAAAACAGTATTTTCAAAGGGCAGTTTATTTGAAATAACATGTTACAATGTTGTGTTGTTGACACGCACACACACACACACACTGTAAACTGCCAGCACACAAATTTTGACCCGCATTTCATTATTTCGATAGATAGTGTTTGACGAAAATGACACATTTTACATCAATGTGTTCTTTCCAGCTGGTATCAGATAGGATAGGTAATCAAAAATGGAGTAAAGTATAACCATTTAGTATTAAATAATAATATTAGATTACAGGATTTCATCATGAGCTGACATTGGTTAGAGAACCATTGGAAAACCTGGGAGTACTGGACAGGTGTTTCGAAATAGTTTGGGACTCTTCATCAGTACGCATTCTAACTTCTGCCAATGGTTCTATTATTACTATTACTATTATTATCATCATTATTGTAATTATTATCAATATTATTATTAAAGTATTTTATCTATCTCCTCCCTTTCTAGCATCTTCATTGTGCAGATCATTTACAATTTGCAAACAATTCTGAAAACTATCGTCTTCTCGATGATGTACTGAACAAGTTGCCGACACTACAAGAGTTTTTAGAAGCAAATAAAACGTCCAATAATAATAATAATAATAATACTGCCACTAATACCACTATTATGACTACTAACACTGGTACCACTACTATTACCAATGCCAGAATCACTAACAGCACTGCTACCACGAATACTAACACTACGACTGCCGCTGTTGCTGCTCCTACTACTACGAATGTGAACACTACTCATAGTACTACTACTCCTATTACTACTCCTCCTACTACTACTACTATTGATACTTATACTACCAACACGACTACTCTACAGTCTTCATTTTACTTAAATCCTATTTCAATCAGTCCAGTTTTATGTAAACCTCAAACAGATTATCTGTTCGATGTATTAAAGGATAAAACAGAAGAAAAAGAGAATGCTGCCCCTGGTCCGGTGTCAACATACGCTGATGGAAATGCTACAGGGTAAGTTTTCATACACATCTCATATATATATATATATATGACTAATTTAAAGAAACCCCCTTCAAACTCCCACTCATATTTAAACCTTCCATTTATGGTATTTTAAAAAAACCGTCTCGGCACTATGTTTCGAATATAAGTTCATTTGGTGCTAGGGCTTTAAAGTTTCATTGGTATTGGTTGTATTTCTGTGGGCTGGAGTTGCTAGTCTCACGCCTAACCTCCTCTCTTTCCCATGGTCACTAGTGACTAAGCGTGATTTAGGAGTGCATTGACCGAACCCCGGACCACATGTATGTTTGACGAGCATTCCAACGCTGCACTACCGACATACAATGGCTGAATGGTTGATGAAATTGCTTGTAACCTTGAGGAGGAGGTCCTAGGCTTAAATCTCGGTAGTTGCACACCATTGAAGAGTCCCAAATTAGGCCGAAACAACTGTCCAGTGCATCGTGGATCTAGTATTATTAACTGCATGTTATTACTGTACCGCGTCGCGCTGGTTCAGCACTAGAGTGCTGGCCGATCATGCATGTAGTCTGGGGTTCGAGTCTCAGCCGAGTAATACACACTCCCTTACCTTCCTTAACCGGTTATAATCCCGACAAAGAGGGGAGGTTGGGCATTAGACTAGCCGCATGTTCCACTGAGAACGCAAGTCATACTGTCCCACAGTTTTATTTTCGCTAATTCTTCCATCTAACCTACAGAATGGAACCAGTGAAGGCAGCTAGCTGTTGATGGAAGTCTACAGTAGCCTGTTCGTGTGACACGCTAGAACAAGAACTGACTGACTGACTTAACCATTGGTGTTGGAAATCTGAATTTTGTTATTCACGCTGAGTACAGATGATTTTCAAACTGATTTCACAGTGATAAGGGTCGTCTGTTTTGCCTTTCCACTTCTGGTTCTAACATACTCTTTTGTGCTATTGCCTGTAGTTGTTTCCTAGGGAATGATTGGTGCTCATTGTTGTTGTTTTTGTTGTTGGTTATCTTTATCATCTGTGTTTTCTCCACGTTCACCGGCAGAATGCAGAGTCTTCTGAACACCTTGAGCAGAAATCTTTGCAAGTGTTTGACATGCGATGTGCTCCTGTGAAATGTAAGATGATGAGGCTACATGACTGGAGGACTACATTGACTCTTAGCCTAAGGATAGACAAGATTGAAGTGGTGGCTGAGTGTGTTGACCATTTCACTCAGTTGGGAAGCTGCATCAGCCAGTGACAGCGACTTAATCACTGACGAAAATCTCAATACTGATGTTTGTTTAGCATACGCCAACTTGCGCCATCTATGGCGTAGACCTGATATGCGGCTGGCTATCGACGAAAGGACCTTGTGTACTGCTCAATAGTTCGCTCTGTCCTCCTTTGCATCTGTGAGATACGAAAAGGCTAGTTGTCTTTGATCATAGGTGCTTGTGTTCTATCTTTCGTGTTTGCTAGCTTAATAAGGTGAGCAATACAAAGGTTAGGCTTCGGTTGAGTGCTAGGTAAGCAGGGAGGGAAAATCAATCGACGAGGTTGTGAAGTTACATCGATTGGGTTAGATGGTCAGGACATGTGTTACGCATCCATCGCTTTCCTCATTGACGGGCAATGTAAGTTGACTGACATAAGATGGATCAGCTTGGTAAAGAGCGGCTAGTGGTGATCAAACGAAAACATTGCTCCATCAGTCAATGATATCCACAACAGTTATTTTGAGTCAGCCAGCCACGTAGGGAGGTATAGACTGGCTTCCTGACTAATTTGGTTTCTCGGGATGGTAAAAACCAATGACAATTGGTGATGCGCCTGGAAATCCTCGTTCTCAATGGCTGACGCAGATGCATCCACTCTTTGTGACTTATGATATCCAATACAATTTATTGTTCTTCTATATTACTATCCTTTTTCCCTCACTCACACTTCTGTTTATTATCTCTCTTTTGGATCTTTCTCTATCCTCTTCTCTTGCTCTGTGTGTTACATGGGAGGGGGTATGTTAAGTTGAACTGCTGCACATCTGTGACAGAGGTGTTGAAGATTTCTGGCCAACAGTAACAACAGACAACAATCAGCATAAATGGGAGGAACCTGAAAGAAGCAACCTCCTTTACCTAGCTAGGAAGCACCGTTTCAACTACAGACGGATGGAATTGACGAGGATATCGAAGCGAGGATCGGGAAAGCAAGACAAGCTTTCATTACTCTCAAGTCTGTGTGGAGATAAATCGACAGGACTGCTCAGCATGAAAAACAAGATCCGGATTTTCAACTCCAATGTGAAGTCAGTGCTACTCACTGCACGGATCAGAGACTTGGCCAGCGCGTCATAAAGATCACTTCGAACAAACTACAGACCTACATCAACAGCTGCCTTCGCTCAAGATCAAATGGCTGGCCAGAAAAGATCAGCAATAGTGAGGGATCTCTGGGAGCGAACCTACCAGGAACCGATTGTGCAACAAATAAGCTGGAAGAAATGCAGATGGATTGGCCATACTCAGAGAGAACAAACCATCAAGTGACATCACTAGACAAACCATCACTCGAGTGGAACCCGAAAGGGGAGCGGCGAGTTGGTCGTCAGTGCGAAGGTGGGGTGACTTGGAGGAGGTCATAGGAAGAGGAGATGAAAGCATGTAGGTAGGTGGACGTGGAGCCAGGTGAAGACTCTAGCAGAGAACCGAATGCAATGGAGACGTGCAGGTGAAGCCCTATGTTCCTCTAGGAATTAAGGGGAACAATAATACAATAATAATAATGACCAACATATAAAAGTGTCGTCAACATATCTTTTGTTTAGCTGTAATTTGTTTGTTATTTATTTTAAGATTCCGTTTTCCAAGCAGTCTGCAAAAAGTGGAGCTATGAGGGGGGGGGAGGTCATGACAATTCCACCTTTCTATTTGTAGATATCGTTGTTACAGGGTGGATTGTGCACTAAATAGGCATCTGGATAACAACTCTTTTAGGTATATAGTTGGTATTCCGATGCTCAGATTTTTTGTCGTCCACATGTTTGCACAGAAAACAGATTGTGTCTGTTGGCGGTCGGTACATTGGTAGAGGCTCTACGTCCAGTGATAGCCAGTTGAATTCAAATCTTCTATACACAATCAATAGATTAGAAAAAAGTATTTCGAAGAGAGGTGATGAAAATGTAAACCTTCAGAGTGATTGAATTTAACCCTCGAGATAACTTTAAAGGGATAAATCGTGTGGGCTTGAGTGATCTGACTTTAGGCATTCACAAATAAGAAACTTTGTTAGCTTGTGTTCACCTTTCATCAACCAACCTGTGTTTCAGGAGAGGATGCGCTTACAATGTTCGGTGTACTCAGCTCCTCAGGAGTGTGTGAAAAGAATATATATATATATATATATATATATATATATATGGATAGATAGAGAGAGAGGTGAACTGGACATAAGGAGTGGTTCATCCTTCATACATTGCCGAGTCAATGGTGTTTATTCCCGTCATTCTTTAATATCACCGTTATTTCCCATGCTAGTTAGTTACCCATGCTGAACCATCACCTTCCTTGTTGAGTAATGTTGGTTAATATAATGATGTACCAACCGACGCTAACCTAACACAAATGTCTTTCATCCCACGCCGCCACGTCATGTGCTGACCACCTCCGCCTTTTACATCCAGTCCCGGAAAAAGCGAACAGTGAACGTTTGGGGAAGCATCTGAGAGATTACGTTCGTATCATTTGTCCAAGTCACCGAAATCGGTGTTTCTAGATCACGACGACTCCCAATGAGTGGTGATCTCCACCATGTCCGAACATACACTCTTAAAATGTTTCGCATTCGTGCGATGTGCACCTGTGAAATGTAAGATGATGCTAATGGACTTGACTACATTGACTCTTAGCCTAAGGATAGACAAGATTGAAGTGGTGGCTGAGTGTGTTGACCATTTCACTCAGTTGGGAAGCTGCATCAGCCAGTGACAGCGACTTAATCACTGACGAAAATCTCAATACTGATGTTTGTTTAGCATACGCCAACTTGCGCCATCTATGGCGTAGACCTGATATGCGGCTGGCTATCGACGAAAGGACCTTGTGTACTGCTCAATAGTTCGCTCTGTCCTCCTTTGCATCTGTGAGATACGAAAAGGCTAGTTGTCTTTGATCATAGGTGCTTGTGTTCTATCTTTCGTGTTTGCTAGCTTAATAAGGTGAGCAATACAAAGGTTAGGCTTCGGTTGAGTGCTAGGTAAGCAGGGAGGGAAAATCAATCGACGAGGTTGTGAAGTTACATCGATTGGGTTAGATGGTCAGGACATGTGTTACGCATCCATCGCTTTCCTCATTGACGGGCAATGTAAGTTGACTGACATAAGATGGATCAGCTTGGTAAAGAGCGGCTAGTGGTGATCAAACGAAAACATTGCTCCATCAGTCAATGATATCCACAACAGTTATTTTGAGTCAGCCAGCCACGTAGGGAGGTATAGACTGGCTTCCTGACTAATTTGGTTTCTCGGGATGGTAAAAACCAATGACAATTGGTGATGCGCCTGGAAATCCTCGTTCTCAATGGCTGACGCAGATGCATCCACTCTTTGTGACTTATGATATCCAATACAATTTATTGTTCTTCTATATTACTATCCTTTTTCCCTCACTCACACTTCTGTTTATTATCTCTCTTTTGGATCTTTCTCTATCCTCTTCTCTTGCTCTGTGTGTTACATGGGAGGGGGTATGTTAAGTTGAACTGCTGCACATCTGTGACAGAGGTGTTGAAGATTTCTGGCCAACAGTAACAACAGACAACAATCAGCATAAATGGGAGGAACCTGAAAGAAGCAACCTCCTTTACCTAGCTAGGAAGCACCGTTTCAACTACAGACGGATGGAATTGACGAGGATATCGAAGCGAGGATCGGGAAAGCAAGACAAGCTTTCATTACTCTCAAGTCTGTGTGGAGATAAATCGACAGGACTGCTCAGCATGAAAAACAAGATCCGGATTTTCAACTCCAATGTGAAGTCAGTGCTACTCACTGCACGGATCAGAGACTTGGCCAGCGCGTCATAAAGATCACTTCGAACAAACTACAGACCTACATCAACAGCTGCCTTCGCTCAAGATCAAATGGCTGGCCAGAAAAGATCAGCAATAGTGAGGGATCTCTGGGAGCGAACCTACCAGGAACCGATTGTGCAACAAATAAGCTGGAAGAAATGCAGATGGATTGGCCATACTCAGAGAGAACAAACCATCAAGTGACATCACTAGACAAACCATCACTCGAGTGGAACCCGAAAGGGGAGCGGCGAGTTGGTCGTCAGTGCGAAGGTGGGGTGACTTGGAGGAGGTCATAGGAAGAGGAGATGAAAGCATGTAGGTAGGTGGACGTGGAGCCAGGTGAAGACTCTAGCAGAGAACCGAATGCAATGGAGACGTGCAGGTGAAGCCCTATGTTCCTCTAGGAATTAAGGGGAACAATAATACAATAATAATAATGACCAACATATAAAAGTGTCGTCAACATATCTTTTGTTTAGCTGTAATTTGTTTGTTATTTATTTTAAGATTCCGTTTTCCAAGCAGTCTGCAAAAAGTGGAGCTATGAGGGGGGGGGGAGGTCATGACAATTCCACCTTTCTATTTGTAGATATCGTTGTTACAGGGTGGATTGTGCACTAAATAGGCATCTGGATAACAACTCTTTTAGGTATATAGTTGGTATTCCGATGCTCAGATTTTTTGTCGTCCACATGTTTGCACAGAAAACAGATTGTGTCTGTTGGCGGTCGGTACATTGGTAGAGGCTCTACGTCCAGTGATAGCCAGTTGAATTCAAATCTTCTATACACAATCAATAGATTAGAAAAAAGTATTTCGAAGAGAGGTGATGAAAATGTAAACCTTCAGAGTGATTGAATTTAACCCTCGAGATAACTTTAAAGGGATAAATCGTGTGGGCTTGAGTGATCTGACTTTAGGCATTCACAAATAAGAAACTTTGTTAGCTTGTGTTCACCTTTCATCAACCAACCTGTGTTTCAGGAGAGGATGCGCTTACAATGTTCGGTGTACTCAGCTCCTCAGGAGTGTGTGAAAAGAATATATATATATATATATATATATATATATATATATATATATATATATATATATGGATAGATAGAGAGAGAGGTGAACTGGACATAAGGAGTGGTTCATCCTTCATACATTGCCGAGTCAATGGTGTTTATTCCCGTCATTCTTTAATATCACCGTTATTTCCCATGCTAGTTAGTTACCCATGCTGAACCATCACCTTCCTTGTTGAGTAATGTTGGTTAATATAATGATGTACCAACCGACGCTAACCTAACACAAATGTCTTTCATCCCACGCCGCCACGTCATGTGCTGACCACCTCCGCCTTTTACATCCAGTCCCGGAAAAAGCGAACAGTGAACGTTTGGGGAAGCATCTGAGAGATTACGTTCGTATCATTTGTCCAAGTCACCGAAATCGGTGTTTCTAGATCACGACGACTCCCAATGAGTGGTGATCTCCACCATGTCCGAACATACACTCTTAAAATGTTTCGCATTCGTGCGATGTGCACCTGTGAAATGTAAGATGATGCTAATGGACTTGACTACATTGACTCTTAGCCTAAGGATAGACAAGATTGAAGTGGTGGCTGAGTGTGTTGACCATTTCACTCAGTTGGGAAGCTGCATCAGCCAGTGACAGCGACTTAATCACTGACGAAAATCTCAATACTGATGTTTGTTTAGCATACGCCAACTTGCGCCATCTATGGCGTAGACCTGATATGCGGCTGGCTATCGACGAAAGGACCTTGTGTACTGCTCAATAGTTCGCTCTGTCCTCCTTTGCATCTGTGAGATACGAAAAGGCTAGTTGTCTTTGATCATAGGTGCTTGTGTTCTATCTTTCGTGTTTGCTAGCTTAATAAGGTGAGCAATACAAAGGTTAGGCTTCGGTTGAGTGCTAGGTAAGCAGGGAGGGAAAATCAATCGACGAGGTTGTGAAGTTACATCGATTGGGTTAGATGGTCAGGACATGTGTTACGCATCCATCGCTTTCCTCATTGACGGGCAATGTAAGTTGACTGACATAAGATGGATCAGCTTGGTAAAGAGCGGCTAGTGGTGATCAAACGAAAACATTGCTCCATCAGTCAATGATATCCACAACAGTTATTTTGAGTCAGCCAGCCACGTAGGGAGGTATAGACTGGCTTCCTGACTAATTTGGTTTCTCGGGATGGTAAAAACCAATGACAATTGGTGATGCGCCTGGAAATCCTCGTTCTCAATGGCTGACGCAGATGCATCCACTCTTTGTGACTTATGATATCCAATACAATTTATTGTTCTTCTATATTACTATCCTTTTTCCCTCACTCACACTTCTGTTTATTATCTCTCTTTTGGATCTTTCTCTATCCTCTTCTCTTGCTCTGTGTGTTACATGGGAGGGGGTATGTTAAGTTGAACTGCTGCACATCTGTGACAGAGGTGTTGAAGATTTCTGGCCAACAGTAACAACAGACAACAATCAGCATAAATGGGAGGAACCTGAAAGAAGCAACCTCCTTTACCTAGCTAGGAAGCACCGTTTCAACTACAGACGGATGGAATTGACGAGGATATCGAAGCGAGGATCGGGAAAGCAAGACAAGCTTTCATTACTCTCAAGTCTGTGTGGAGATAAATCGACAGGACTGCTCAGCATGAAAAACAAGATCCGGATTTTCAACTCCAATGTGAAGTCAGTGCTACTCACTGCACGGATCAGAGACTTGGCCAGCGCGTCATAAAGATCACTTCGAACAAACTACAGACCTACATCAACAGCTGCCTTCGCTCAAGATCAAATGGCTGGCCAGAAAAGATCAGCAATAGTGAGGGATCTCTGGGAGCGAACCTACCAGGAACCGATTGTGCAACAAATAAGCTGGAAGAAATGCAGATGGATTGGCCATACTCAGAGAGAACAAACCATCAAGTGACATCACTAGACAAACCATCACTCGAGTGGAACCCGAAAGGGGAGCGGCGAGTTGGTCGTCAGTGCGAAGGTGGGGTGACTTGGAGGAGGTCATAGGAAGAGGAGATGAAAGCATGTAGGTAGGTGGACGTGGAGCCAGGTGAAGACTCTAGCAGAGAACCGAATGCAATGGAGACGTGCAGGTGAAGCCCTATGTTCCTCTAGGAATTAAGGGGAACAATAATACAATAATAATAATGACCAACATATAAAAGTGTCGTCAACATATCTTTTGTTTAGCTGTAATTTGTTTGTTATTTATTTTAAGATTCCGTTTTCCAAGCAGTCTGCAAAAAGTGGAGCTATGAGGGGGGGGGAGGTCATGACAATTCCACCTTTCTATTTGTAGATATCGTTGTTACAGGGTGGATTGTGCACTAAATAGGCATCTGGATAACAACTCTTTTAGGTATATAGTTGGTATTCCGATGCTCAGATTTTTTGTCGTCCACATGTTTGCACAGAAAACAGATTGTGTCTGTTGGCGGTCGGTACATTGGTAGAGGCTCTACGTCCAGTGATAGCCAGTTGAATTCAAATCTTCTATACACAATCAATAGATTAGAAAAAAGTATTTCGAAGAGAGGTGATGAAAATGTAAACCTTCAGAGTGATTGAATTTAACCCTCGAGATAACTTTAAAGGGATAAATCGTGTGGGCTTGAGTGATCTGACTTTAGGCATTCACAAATAAGAAACTTTGTTAGCTTGTGTTCACCTTTCATCAACCAACCTGTGTTTCAGGAGAGGATGCGCTTACAATGTTCGGTGTACTCAGCTCCTCAGGAGTGTGTGAAAAGAATATATATATATATATATATATATATATATATATATATGGATAGATAGAGAGAGAGGTGAACTGGACATAAGGAGTGGTTCATCCTTCATACATTGCCGAGTCAATGGTGTTTATTCCCGTCATTCTTTAATATCACCGTTATTTCCCATGCTAGTTAGTTACCCATGCTGAACCATCACCTTCCTTGTTGAGTAATGTTGGTTAATATAATGATGTACCAACCGACGCTAACCTAACACAAATGTCTTTCATCCCACGCCGCCACGTCATGTGCTGACCACCTCCGCCTTTTACATCCAGTCCCGGAAAAAGCGAACAGTGAACGTTTGGGGAAGCATCTGAGAGATTACGTTCGTATCATTTGTCCAAGTCACCGAAATCGGTGTTTCTAGATCACGACGACTCCCAATGAGTGGTGATCTCCACCATGTCCGAACATACACTCTTAAAATGTTTCGCATTCGTGCGATGTGCACCTGTGAAATGTAAGATGATGCTAATGGACTTGACTACATTGACTCAGCCTAAGGATAAACAAGAGTGAAGTGATGGTAGAGCGTGTTGACCACTTCACCTATTTAGGAGGTTGTATGAACCCTAAAGGGTTGACTAATTACTGACAAAATCTCAGCATAGTCATAGAAGGTTCGTGTGGAATTCGCCAACTTACATTATCTCTGGTGGTAGATGTGATATCCAACAGTCGATCAAAGGGCATGTGTATCGCGCAGAAGTTCACTTTCTCCCTTCTTTATGACTGTGAGACATGGCCATTGAAAGTAAAAGACATGAAAAAGCCGGCTATCTGTCTTTGATCATAGGTATCTTCATTCTATCTCCTACGTTAGTCGGTATAATAGGGTGAGTCATATTGAGGTTAGGTTTCAGTCGAGCGTTAGGTTATTAGGGGAAATCAACCGATGAAGTTGTGATGCTGCATGGATTGAAATGGCTAGGACAGGTGTTGTTCATGCACTTAGTCATAGCCTTCCTCGATGGAGAATTTTAGGTGGCATAGATAGAGTCAGTTTGGAAAAGTGCTAATGGTGGTCAAATGAATACATAGTGTCAGTCTGTGATAGTGTGCTACATGGAGTGTGGCGACTTGAACAAGACAAGGTTAAGGCAACAGATCGTTTGCTGAGGAAATCATGAGATATTTATATATTTTTATGTACATTATTATTCGTTATTGTTAGCAAAAAAACAGTGTCTTCTGATTGGTTGTTTTCTCGCTGAAAGTTATTCTGTCATCTCTTTGTGGCCATTTCTTTGAAGATCAGACCATATATATCTGCTAATCTTATCCGCCCACACAAAGTCTGCTGTGATGGGTTGTTGAGTTGGTCTTTGTTCTTTCGTTTTTATTTCTCATGACCAAGATATGGGACGTAAAAGATTGACGTTAATTTCTGTCTACCAATTTTGGCTAGCAGACAGCTCTCATCCACAGCCATCGCCTTCCTTGACGGTCAATGTTAGCTGACTGACATAGGATGGCATCAAGTTGGAAAAGAGCCAGTGGTAGTCAAACACTTAAACATGGCTTCTTCAGACATTGAAATCTATTACAGTTAGTTTGAGTCAGCCAGCCACGTAGGGGGAGTGTAGACTGACCGGATGGTCAGTCAGTCAATCATTCGATTTGAAAAGCTTGTGGCCAAGTTAAACTTTAGATACCAGTAACTACCAATCAGCGAACGATGTCGAATTATCCAATGAGATTCACGAACGTAGTTCAATGTTGTATATCGCTTGATTCATTTCCAATGCGTGCCCTTACAAGGTTACGTTTGCAATTCGAGGAGGATAGTATCTTTCAGTATTGCCTGGACTTAGGCTTGCTTCGAAAGGAGAGAAGTTGTTCGTGTGGTGGTGTAATGACTCTAAAAAGCTATACCAGGTCAACTGATGGATTTGTCCATCGTTGTGGAATATGCTGGAAGCGAGTTAGTATTAGAGAGGGTAAGCTGCTAATTTCAATATTTCGTAGGAACTTTTTTTGCTAGGTCCCATCCCTCCTTAACCCAGATTTTGTACATCTGTATTTACTGGGTACTGAAACAGCCGGTGAGAGCCGCAGCTGCGGAGACGGAAAACAGCCTCGTCTCAACAGTTCAGTGGTACCAGCACTGCAGAGACATCGCCTCATAGAAAATAAAAGAGAATTACTTCGTTGTTAGGCGGGGACGACGTAGTAGTCCATGTGGATGAGACAGTGTTGGTGAAGAAGAAGTATAACCGTGGTCGTCAGAGAGCGAACAACATTTGGGTCATAGGTTTATACGACACGTCCCTCCGAAAAGGATTTGTTGAAAGAATAGCAGAGAGGAAGGCGACTACTCTGATACCTATTATAACGCGACTTGTGAAACGCGGATCAATTGTACATACCGACGAGCCGAAAGGTTATGATTCATTGTCATCCCTGGGATACATTCATCACAGAGTGAATCACTCCAGTGATTTCGTGGATCCAGTTACAGGGACTCATACAAATTCCATTGAAGGATTTCGGGGTCGATTAAAAAATAGGATACGGGCTATAAATGGATCTCATTTATAGTCATTTAGATGAATATATGTATAGAATGTGGTGCGAATTCTCTATTGACAGTCCCATGCTGAATTGGGAAATGTTTCTGTCCCACGTTCGGGAAAGACACCCATTGTAACCGTCTTATCCTTTTTTTATGCATTTTTCTATAAATATACGTTTCCACTTATCATAAACGCCTCTTTCATGTGATTGGTCCGTTCAAGGTCGTTTGCTGATTGGTCGTTACTGGTGTCGAAAGTTTAACTTTGCCAAGCTTTTATAAAAATAGATTATTATGCAATAAATCATACTAAAAATACTTTTTGTTGTGTAAACATTTTTTTTCCAGATTTTAGGTGTTTGCATTATTTTTTATTATTATTGATCCGGTTGATCCAGTGTGTGTACACACTAAAATTCCAAATTATTAATTTATTTCTTAATATTATCTTAGATTTGTTGTTACTGGACGAGAAGAATTCAATGCTAGTGGGAAAAATCCGCTTACAGAAACTAATAATAATAACGTTCCACCAGTACTGAATCTCTCTGATCCATGTACACCGTTACCGATGAATCAATTCTTCACTGAATCCGGTTCAGAAATATTCAGTAATCATGCAGATTTAACAGACATTTATGGAGAGGAGGAGAAGAAGGAATAGTATCAAAAGCTGTTCCTCTTCCCAACCCTGGAACTGCTGGCAGTATCTTAGTCGATGTTGATGGTGAAGATAATGTTGAATTGGACGAAGAAGAGGCAGCATTCCTTTATCTACTTTAATGAATAAAACGCGGAAAAAACAATCCAAGAAATAACGAAAGAAAGTTTTCTTTGTTAAATTGTAAATTTTTTCTCTCTCCATTATAATGATCTCTTCCAATTTCTAACTATGAGTGCTTTCATTTTAGTATTATTATCATTACAAAAATTATGATTATTATTGAACGAATGAATGAAATGATACTTTCTAGTCTCTCTCTTTGTTTTTTGTTTTAATGAAATAAACAATTATGATGTTTAGTGCCGCCGTATTTTTTGGCGGGAAAAATGAAATAGGCTTTTTTAAAATTCAAATTCTTACTTTTCTATTCTATGTGATCACAATTGTTGTTATGTATGTAATTTTTGATTATGTGCTGAATCTTTTAACTTGTTTGTTTCTTTGTTTAGGTATAAAAATCTATTTATGATATGTGATGATGTAAATATACATAAATATTACGTTTAAATCAGAGTTTAGCATGAAATGAGTTATGTTGTCGGACTTATGGATGGTATTTACTTTCTTTCTCCTTTTCTCCGATTTCTTGAATGTAAACGTGTGTATGTGCGTTTGTATATATGTTTGTATGTATGTGTGCATGCATGTTGAACTGTTAATGACCGTTTCAAAAATACACATAAATCCCTTGAATGATTTTTGCCTTTTTCTCCATATATGTATAAACTGTGGAGGAGGGTTGTGTAACAGTTATTTTACAACTAGTTTAAGGTATGAAGTGTACGTCATCAACTGTGCACAAGTGACTACTTGGGTTCGATTCCCGACCGATGCACACTCTTTAGTTTTACTTTGTCGGTAGGAAATCCGGTAAAGAGGAAAGGTTAGGCGCCGAGGTTGTTATAGCAACCACAGGACTATTGAAACTTGCAGCCCTATTGTCCACTTAGAACTTAAAAGGAATAGAGAAGAATTGAAGGAATATGATAGACAGAGTGAAATCTGAGCATGTCCCCCCCCCCATATGGGTGTTAGTTAACAACATGACAGTTTGCGATTTGCTGTAATTTAGTGTTAAGATAGGCAGTGCAAGTGATCGGATACAATGTTATAGGTTTAGGCTGTTGCCCGGCTGTACTCCTCAGGGTGATATGAGTCTGAAACAGGCAAGATTTTAAATATTTTTATTTCAACATTCTCTTCGACAGTCTGAATACTAGGCTTCCAGCTAATATGTCCCGGGTTCAAATCTGACTTCAACCACGGATAACGCCTTACAGTTGTCACACAATAAGCGTCATTCATAGCCTTGTAACGGATACCTGTTCTACTAACTGACTAAACATTCTCTTCTCCGACACATTTTGTCACCGTGACATGATTTCGTTTCTCCTCTTTCGAGAAGTAAGGAGATACTGCAGGACTGGAATACACCGACAGAAAGTGAAATGGTAGGGCGTTTTGACGTCTTCGTTTATTCGAGAAGTTGCATCAGCCTCAGTGCACTAACTGAATACTTGAGGAAGTCTTACCACGGATTCAAAAAGCTTGTGTGCTATTCGCCGACTTACTCCATCTCTGATGAAGACCTGATATCTGGCTATCGATGAGAGGATGTATATACTGCCGCCCACCAGTCCGCTTTGTGGCTGTGACCTAGACATGGTCATTGGAAGGCGGAGACGTCCTTTATTCTATCTGCTGGTATAAATAGGGTGAGTAATATTCAGGTAAGGCTTCGGTCGAGTGTTAGATAACAAGGGGAAGTCAACCGATGAGGTTGTGAAACTCCATGGATTCCGATGGCTCTAAGAAATGTGCTGCGCATGCATGCGTGCTGACACCTTCCTGGGCGGGAAGTGTCAGCTGATATAGGAGTATGTTGGAAAAAAGTTCTGGATGATCAGACTAAAACTTGTCAGCAGTTCATGAAATTTCGGTCTCAGCCATGTAAGTCGGCGCAGACTGAGTGGTTGGTATCCTCGGGAAGCTAAGAACCAATGGGAGTGGTGACAATTGATGATGATATCTATGCATTGTTGGCACAGTGGTTAGGACTCTCGTCGACCATGCACATGGTCCGGGATTCGATCCCCTGCCGATGCACACCTGATATCAATGGTCGGCCTGCTAAATTTGGGCTACCGATATCACATGCTGAAAATTCCATACTTGTACCAAAAATACGGTGTGGAATCAAGCTGTAATCAAAAATATTTAAAAAAAAATAAAAATCGCCCTCGATGTTGGTGGAGATGCATTCACTCTAATTTTATATTAGATGGTTGGAGGAAATTGGCCACAGGAAGCCTTGCTTGACTTAAGTTTCGTGCTAGTTGGCACTCACAAGTCAGCAAGGCGTATCTCCAACCTTGAAGAAACTGATGTCCCTTCTAGGATTCGAACCCGCGTCACTCAGTGCCGCCTGCAGTCAGAGACGTTACCACTGAGTTATTTGGGCTCGCGATTGACCTCCTGTAGGACTAGTGGGTATTTTCATTGGACACTAGTAACTAGTGTGACGTATCTAGTCCTTCTTTGATGCAGACTGAATTCTATCAGTCAGGTTTGCAATGTGGCCACCATTCTAGGTAGCTCGCTATCACGATGCACATTGATTTGATATTAGATAGTTGGAGGCAATCGGCAGGAAGCCTTGGACGTCTCTGACTGCAGCACTGGGTGACGTGGGTTCGAATCTCAGAAGGGACATCAGTTCCTTCAAGGTAACTGCAAATACGCCTTGCTGACTGACTGGTGAGTGCCAACTAGCACGAAACCTAGGTCAAGCAAAGCTTTCTGTGGCCGATTGCCTCCAGCTATCTAATATCATCAAATCAATGTGCACCATGATGGCGAGCTACCTAGAATGGTCGTCACATTGCAAACCTGACTGATAGAATTCAGTCAAAGAAAGGATTAGACACGTCACACTAGTTCCATGTCCATTAAATTCTATTGTTTTTCCACTTTACAAATGTCCACTTCCCTCACATTTCTGCTGATTGTAGTCCTTTTTTTATCTCTTTTTTTCTGCCTTTATGTGTTACGTGGAGTGTTGAAGCTCAGCCTGTTTCTAAATACGGCTAATAGAATTTGATATACGTATGTGCGCGAGTGTACTATGTCGTTCTGGTGTTGAACTAATCACAATAGTCAAAATAATAATGATTTACTTAATTCCAAAAACAGTACTTGTGATACACAATGGAATTTTCAGCATTAATCACAATATTGCATCTAATTTCCTCAAATTATAAATAAAATTAATCATACAGAAAATTTTTCCACATTTACAATAGGGTTAATATAAAAAAAATAAAAGACATGCAGCATATAAAATGGAAATAATAATAATGATAGCAGCTAAGGTAATGATAATAATACAAGTGGAAATTGCTGTGGGCTTGTTTCACACAGTATTGTAGATGCGGTATACAAATCCTTGCATGATTAAAAATATTGAATATAATGTTCTCTTTAAATGATATGGTGAGGGAAAAAACAAAGATTACAGCAGTCATAGAGATAAGTTGGTGTTTGCAGTTATGAAAGTGAAAACAAAGAGGCAACAGGACCATAAATATAATAGAAATAATACAAGTAAAACTTGAAGGTATATAAAGATGGATGGAGGAGATTGTTTATTAACTAGATGAAAACAGGTTAGTCAATTCTTGCTTGACGCTATTTTCATCACATAAAATACGTGCCAAGTATGGTATCATAGAATTTTTGTACTTAGACGTGTGAGCATACAGTTTTCTGAAGTTACTTCTTGTTCTACCTGAGGAGATGCAAGGTGAAAGCTGAGGGTGAAGTGGATGCTCCAAGTCAGACAAAATCCCTTTAGCAAATTTACTGCACGAAGTCAAATGCCTATCGACAACGACGTTAACTATGTAGTCCACTGGGACACCACTCATCCTACTGACGGTCTTCAGCATTCTACGAATTGTGACAAAGTCCTTTTTAAGCAAACCAGGAAAGAATAAGGGTGAACAATAACGAAGAATAGGTGGGATGCAAGAGTTTATGAACTGTAAGAGGAGCGGTTGAGTTATACCCGAGTGCCTTAACTTCTTAATGTAAAATGTCAGGCGGAATATTTTACTGGAGATCGCTGAGACATGGGAAGACCAGGAGAGATCAGAAGAGAGAATAAGTTCAAGATACTTAATTTCTGATTTAATTCCTATATCATTGTCATCAATCTTACAACTGTCATGAGAATCGACATTCGTATACATCTCATTTGTAGTACAGTACATTTCTTTGATTGCATTAACTTGTCAACTCTGGACATCGAGTAAGAAAGACTTCGAATACGCCATCTATATATATAGCTGAATCATTGGTTATTGGAGATCTGGAACTGGACCTCTGCATTCAAAAGCACCGCATACATTCCCTCGGCCTACGGTGCCCAGTACAACGTTCTCACTATAATGTTATGATATGATAGTAGGGTGATGAAAGCTTCGCATATAAACTATCCAGCTCAGAAAACAACATCAAAAAATTAATTTTGCTTCCTTTTATCATGTAAGTTTATTATTATTCTCATTATCCTTATTTTATTATCTATCACTTTACTACTCCCAGAGTCGGAATTCAAACGGCTACTGCTAATGCGTTGTGCGTCGGTGGCACAGCGGTTAGGACGCTCGCCGACCATGCACATGGTCCGGAGTTCGATCTCCGGCCGACGCACTCCTCTACCTCGCTAAGCCAGAAATAATGCTGGTGGAGAGGAAAGGTTGGGCATGATGCTAGCAATCCCATCCTGTAGAAATAAACACTGCTACAGAAACTTCAAGCCAGTGGCTTGAAGCCCTATGTTCCACTGGGGAACGGAATGAAAAAAAAACTGCTAATGTGTACTACGGATGTACAATTCCAATTTGACAATACTCTTTACCGCCGAGTAGATGGTGTAGCTATGGGCAGTCCACCTAGCCCTGTTTTTTCTTCCTTCACGTTCCCCAGTGGGACATAGGGCGTCTTCAAGCTAGAGGCTTGAAGTTTCTGTAGCAGTGGTTATTTCTACAGGATGGGGTTGCTAACCTCATGTCCAACCTTTCCTCTTCACCAGTATTATTTCTGGCTAAGCGAGGTAAAGGAGTGCGTCGGTCGGATATCGAATCCTGGACCCTGTGCATGGTCAGCGAGCGTGCTAACTGCTATGCCATCGATGCACTAGCCCTGTTTTAGGAGATATATATTCATGTCCAACCTTGAAAGAGCAAAGTTGAAGCATGCAATCGACGAAACAATTTCTTATTGTCGATATTTCACAGATGACACATTTGTAGTGTGCACAAGTCAAAATCATGCTTCCTACCTACTCAGATTATTCAGTGAGGCATATGCCAATATTAAAATTTACTATGGAACATGAAAATGATGGCAAGTTCCACTTCCACAACATTGCCATGCAAAGCCTAGAAGATGGTAGTCTCTAGAGGTCAATTTACCGAAAGCCAACATGGAAAGGACAATACTTACATTTTAATAGCTTTTGTCCAAATAGCTTCAAACCTGGACTACCCAAGACTATATACTACAGAGCTAGAAGATTATGTTCTATAGAGAAATTTGAGGAAGAATTGATGTCTCTCGAAAAGATGTTGAAAAGCTACGGTTACCCTTAAAGGTTCGGAAGATCTGAAGTCTCAAATGTCAAACAAATCACAATGGAGAAAAAACCCATCTACATTCAACCTGATTACAGCAATGATCAACAGGAGACTGAGGACGTCACTAGGCATAGCCAATCTTGCAGCTAAGTCGATTCCCATCTATCGAACAACTTACTCATTGGTGCAATCGAAAATCGATAGATATCCTTCTCATGTTAACTCCAACTCTATATACAAATTAACATGTATCTGCAGGAGCAGTTACATTGGAAGAACAGAAAGAAAGGCATATCTACGATTTTCTGAACAAGCACAAAAAAGCCTATGTCCAAAAGGAACAAATGCTTTAAACAGTGCCATCAGCAGGTATCTCCTTAACACACAGGTCATGAGGTGGACGTCGCAAAATCGTTCAAAATTATCAGTAGGCAAAAGAGTTCAATTCCCCTCAGGTTTGCCGAAGCGATCTCCATCAAACGCATGAAACCCGATTTATGTGTTGAGAAAGAAACAGTTATCAGTCTTTCTTTTCCAACTGGATATTTTCACCTCTTTCATCTGGTTACGTAATGTCAGTAATTATATATATATATATATATATATATATATATATATATAATTACTGTATGCATATACTGATTGATTGATTTTTGAACAAAGCAAAAACAACAATTGTACCAGGATAATATGAGCTCATCTTTTATTATTTCGGGGATTCTTCTCAACTGGTTACAACCTGAACGATAAAAATATGAATTACATTACATTAAAGATTTGAACATACTTTTCCACGATCACAATGAAAACTCTACTCTCTCATGTAAACATGACTCACCCTTTCTTGTTCTTTTCTCTTCCTTTTTTTCTACTGGCTATTAGATAAAGCATTTTCTTTAGTTACGTAATCTACCTTTTTGTTATGCTCTATCTAGCTAAACCTTGTTTCTATACACACACATATATATATGCAACTGTCAAATATTGATCACAGTTCATTTGAATTATTCTATAAATAGTCAGTGTTTGTAACTCTTAATTAGTTAAATCATTCCGGACTAATGTTACTTTTACTTCCTACCAATTACTCCTTGTGATCGTGGAAAATTATGTTCAAATCTTTAATGTAATGTAATTCATATTTTTATCGTTCAGGTTGTAACCAGTTGAGAAGAATCCCCGAAATAATAAAAGATGAGCTCATATTATCCTGGTACAATTGTTGTTCTTGCTTTGTTCAAGTTTATTAATGGGAAGAATTGCATGAAGTTTTTGATTGATTTTTGTTTAAAATGAACTCTGTGCAAGTATGTTAGAATTGTTTCTGTAGATATACTTAGTAATGAATTTGGCTTGTAAGCATGTGATGAGAAGCCAACGAAATAAATGATGGTACCATTTTATTCTGCAAAACCACTGTTGTTCGTGCTTTATTTAGATTCAATAAGGGGAATAAATGTATGCGATAACGTTGTGTTTTCATACAGATTTTATCAAGTCACTTTATCGTCTTTCCTCTAGTTCTTGTCCACTCAACAAAACTTTATTGATTAGTCATTTTCTCACACTTATTACGTCACGCCAACTTCCATCTCTTTTTTAACTTGCAACTAGCCAACGCTTCTAGCCTAGTGTACATTGCGTAATACGTTTTTTGCGGACAAAATCAACCAGTATTTGATTAGTCTTATGAACTCCAGATTAAATATAATTACGATTGTACAGCTTATGAAAATGTAAACGAAACGAAAATTTTCTTCACTGTTCACGTCTTTTTTTGCTTATGGGAATATTCGTTGATGCCTTAAGTTCTGTTACTTTCATCACTTTGTACATAGTCACACCTAGATGAGCGGATGTTCAATTGGATGACTATTGCTTGCCTCTGTATCGACAACGCTTATCTCTTCAAGACAGATATAATTCATTGCATGAGAGAGATCAGTAAGCGAGTTGGAAAGTCGTTTTAAATCCAAGTAGTGCTCTCCATCAGTTCGTACCTATGAGGTGCCTACCAGAATTTGAGACCGGTACAGTTAGGAGGTTTCAAGGTGAGGTATTTGCTCATTTAACTACTGAGTTGAAATTCAATGGCCTATGTCAATTCCATAATCATCAGCATTCTCTCCCGCCTTGACATGGGCGGTCACACTGGGCACGGCGTGTCTAATCAGAATTTTTGCACACGCAATCACTAGCTACTAATTAAATAAGCAGGTTGGATCGTTTGTTTTCTTTACAATAGTGGCATTGGAATTTGTGATGTGTTTCTCAGTACTAGTTGAATATATATTCTGTTTTACAGTGACACTTACTACTCTTCCCGATGATACAGCATTTTTAATCATCTAAAAGGAGAAGCATAGAAAATACTATATAAACGTGGTCAGATTGTGGTGAGAGCTGGCTACTAGCCAAAGTTGATAGACAGTAATTGACGTCAATGTTTATGTCCCCAATATTGATGGTGAGAAAATGAGAACAAACGCTTTGCGTAGGCGGATGCAGTTACCATATGGATGATCTGACACAGACACAAAGAGATGCAAGGTTAACTACTTTCTGTGAGAAACAACCAATCAAAAGACTGTATTTTCTACTAACAATAATGTACATTAAAATCTATAAATATGTGTTGATTTTCCTTAATAAACGATCTGTTGCCTGACTCTTGTCTTCGGTTGTTACAAGATGAGTACTCGTTTATCAAACAAAACACCTGAAGCACCTACAGACAGGCTAGAAGTTTATTCACAGTTAGCTATTAAATCAGTTCCGCTTGATCGGTTCATTTTAGCCCTAGGTTTGTTTACTTTGATGCCATTGAGGATGCACTAAGGCATACTCAGATATTATCTGGTATATATAAGTGAATCGGAAAAGGCTTTCGACAGAGCAGCGTCGATAGAGAGGTGATTTGGAAACTAATTCGCTACTACAGGGTGCCGCCAACAATTATACATTCCATCCAACAGTTGTACGACAATAGGAAACTCACGGAATCTTACGAAGTGAAGACGAGAGTAAGACACGGCTGGCTTGCTGCCTACTATCTCCAATGATTTTCTTGATTGCGGTAGACTGGATAATGCGATAGAAACACAGCGAGCAGTGAGGAAACAAGCATAAAATGGACCCACACAAAAAACTTGGACGATCTGGACTTCGCCGGTGTGATATATGTCTGATTTCCCACAAACTGGAAGATATGCAAGGATCTAGAGAAGATAGGACTTCCTCCAGTGAACACAGAGAAAACAGAGGTGATGAAGACTCCAAGCCAACACCAACAACAATCAGAATAAATGAGATAAATCTGGAAGAAGCAACCTCCTTTACCGACCTGGGAAGCATCGATTCAACTATTGGTGGACGGAACTGATCAGGATATCAAGGCGAGGATCACCAGGAAAGCAAGGCAAGCTTTCATTACTCTCAAGTCTGTGTGGAGGTCAGCAGCACCACTCAGCATCAAAAATAAGATCCGGATTTTCAACTCCAATGTGAAGTCAGTGCTACTCACTATACGGATCAGAGACTTGGCACGTCACGAAGGCCACTTCGGACAAACTACACACCTTCATTAACAGCTGTCTTCGCTCAATACTACTTAAAGATCAGATGTCCAGAAAAGATAAGCATTAGTGAGGGATCTCTGGGAACGAGCCAACCAGGAACCGATTGTGCGACAAATAAGCAGGAAGAAATGGAGATGGATTGGCTGACCATACTATGAGAAAACAAACCATCAAGTGATTGACATCACACGCAGTGCAGGCCATCACTCGAGTGGAACCCGAATGGGAAGCGGCGAGTTGGTCGTCAGTGCGAGGGTGACATGGAGGAGGAGATGAAAGCATGTCGGCAGACGTGGAGCCAGGTGAAAAGGTTGTCAGAGAACCGAATGCAATTGAGACGTGCGGCTGAAGCCCTATGTTCCTCTAGGAACTAAAGGAAACAATAGTAATAACATAAGTGAATCAGTGGTTCAATGCTGGAATTCCCGCTAACTACACAAATGCTCCTGGGTTCGATACCCTACAGGAGCAGTCCTAAACCTCACTGCTCAGTCTACTAACCTATCATAAGTCCGGCAAAGAGGTGAGTGTTAGGGCGTCAAGCTCTGGCCTCAACTCAGAAGGCAAAGAAAAGAAAAGTACCCAGTACATACCCATTGTTGCGTAGTTATTGTTATTCTTATACTGCAATTCACGCTAAATATAGATGAGGGCAGTTGGTTGTATTTCTTTAGATTTTTATTGTGTTTAACGTGTACCCACCACACAGAGTAATAAACTACTTGCATAGGTAATTGTTAGATTGTTATGAAGACAGTTTGAATAGTTATCAGGGTAATATATCAACAACTTCCCGATTCGCTGATTCCATACTGTAGAACAGATGATCGATCGACCAGAAAGAAGAATTAGTCATACGATACACTTTGGAAATGAACCAATCAAGAATTTATTGCTCAACAAATATGAAGGAGAAAATAGAGATGGATTGTGCACACATTGAGGGGACCGTCGATCGAATGATATTACGCGCCAGCCCACTCTCACTGCTCAAGTGGAACGTGAAAGAGAAACGACAAATTGGGCAGGTGTCCGAAGGTAACTTTGACAAGGAGATAAGAGATTGTGAGCCATCGTAGAGACAGGTAGAAAGCGCCGCAGCAAAACAGAACAAAGCGGAGATGTGTTGTTGTTGAAACCCTATGTTCCGCCTGAAGCCCAAGTAAGCGTCGTTAGTGTTTATAGCAGTCGAACCAACGATGCACACATGATTACTGCCATTACCTACACTGTGGTGAGAGCTGGCTGCAAGCAAAAAATTGTAGACAACAACTGACGTCAGTGTTACGCCCCGAAACAGGGTCATGAGAAAAAACAACAATAACAAAGCTTAACCTTGAGGAACTTACCAACCAATCACAGCAAACTTAACGTGTGCAGCCAATGCGATTCGCAGATAAATGGCTTAACTTTCTGAGAATCGATCACAAGCAGCACAGAATAACCCTGAGCAAGAAAACAACCAGTCGGAAGGTACTGCTTCTCCACTGACAATAATGTACATAAGAATCTATAAACATTAGTTGGTTTTCTCAATAAAGGATCTGTTGCCTGGCTTTTGTCTTCTATCGTTACAGTGTAACGATAGAAGACAAAAGCCAGGCAACAGATCATTTATTAAGGAAATCAACGCATATTTATATATTTGTATGTACATTACTATGGTTATGTAAACAAACAAACACAGTCTTCCGATTGGTTGTTTCTCACGTACAGTTAATCTTTCATCTATTTGTGACTGTTTCTTGAATGTCAAATCCTCTATATGTTAGCTGCATCCGCCTACGCAAAGTATGCTGTGGTCGGTTTTGAATCAATCTTTGTTCACATTTTCTCACGACAAATCTTGGGAACGTAAATATTGACGTAAATTACTGTCTACCAATTTGGCTAGTAGACAGCTCTCACCACAACACTACTACTACTATTATAGTACAACAATTGCAGTACAACTTCTAGTCTCTATGTCAATTTCATCCAAGTAAATTAATTTAGAAAGACAGAAAACAAAAGGTATTCATAACACGTGTGTTTTGTTTCCAAATAAATAAGTAAATAAGTAAACAAAGAAGAACAAACAAGTCAACAAATGAAACAAAAACAAAAAAGAAATACGCGCCTAGAATACACAACTTAATCTAGAAAAACAAAACAAAAGTGAAAACAATAGGGAAATCCACACACCCCCCTCCCAGAAAAAAAAATCGATCACAGACAGCTGGATAATAAATGTGTGAAGGGGATGGATGGATGCATGTATAATCATCCTGTTGAAGAGAGAGAAAATCATACATCCACACGACTCCCCGAATAGTATTTAGTTGTCATAGTGTAAAAATTGACGCACACAAACAGGCAGGCAGAGATATGTTGTACTGTCTCACACAAGAACTAAACAAGTACTTGATCACGTGTAGAGCCACCATTATTATTATTACCATTGTTGTTATTATTATTACTATTCAACAGAGTACCATTCAGACTACTATTCGTATTATCACGATGATTGCTGTCGTCAATATCGTCTTCTTCATCTTTGCTGTCGCCAGCTTCATCATCATTGTCATGAACACCTGGATTATTATTAATTGTAGCAGTGGTATGTGGATCCGGTGTGAATAACATCAGTGATTTCGACTTGAAGTGTATGCCAGATTGACGTAGTACAACAGACCATACATAGGGGATGAAAAATTCATCTGGAGATTCTTCTTCCACGTACTTGAATTTCAAATCTGGAAATTTCTATCACACAGAACACAAGACAGTGAGAATAACAGAAATAGAATTTTAAATAAAAAAATTAGAAGGAAGTGAGACAAATAATATCAGTGTGCTTGTGTGTGTATCTGCGAAGTTGTAAAATAGTAGAAAACTTTGCAGCCATGGTCAACAGAAGGCTGAGTACATCACTAGCCATAGCCTATCCTGCAGCTAAGCTCGTCCCTGTCTATCGAACAACTTGCTCTTTGGTGCAATCAAAAATCGATAGATATCCTTCTCATGTTAACTCCAACTGTATATACAAATTTACATGTATCTGCGGGAGCATATCTACGATTTTCTGAACATGTACCAAAAAGCTTACGTCTAAAGGGAACAAATGCTTTAAACAGTGCCATCGCCAGGCATCTCCTCGACACAGATCATCAGGTGGACGTCGAAAAGTCGTTCAAAATTATCAATAAGCAAAAGAGCTCAATTCTCCTTAAGTTTGCTGAAGCCATTTCCATCAAGCGCCTAAAACCTGATTTGTGCGTTCAGAAAGAAGCGGTTATCAGTCTTTCTTTGCCGTGGTAACTGGATATTTATCATCCCAACGCGAGATACTGAAAAGTTTTCATTGTGTATGATTATTATTGTTCGGAATTGTGTTCAATATTACATATATATATATATATATATATATATATATATATATATATATATATATATATATTATTAGTTTATGTGTATAGTGATCGATTGATTTTTATTTAAAAGTGAACTCTGTGCAAGTATGTCAAATTGTTTTTGTAGATATATTTAATAATGTTTTTGCCCTATAAGCAGCTGAATAGAAGGCGACCAAATAAAAAATGATGGTACCATTTTATTCTGCTAAAACTGCCTTGTTCAAATTAATTAAGGGGAACAAATGTATGAGAAAACATTTAGTTTACAAAACAGTCTACTTTCAGTGGTACCTATCGCCTCCCCCCCCCGCCGCCATCATCATCTCCTTTCAGCCAGGTATCGAACCCAGGACTCTTAGATGACCGACCCCAGCAGCACCATGTAAGTTTGCACACTGTCCGATCACTGTGAAGCAACGCAAGTTAGTTAATAAATACTGTAGAGATGTTGTCTAGAGGGTCAGTGTCAGTGACAGCTTCAAAGATCAACTGTCTCCAGCTTAGAGAACAGCACCTACATCCAAAATAGTCGTAAACTGTAAGAAAAAAATTGACCACCTCCTCCTCTACAGCTATTTTCTCCAGTCAGACAGACAAAGTTAACCAACACACACACACACACACAAAACTCAGCACAACACTTGGTTCGCATAATAGTCTGGAAACTTGTACGCTAAACAAAAATCACTTTCCAATCTCATGATGAGTATGGTATGGTATTTTGCAATACACCAAGAGTATATATGGATAAAACTTGGGCATTGTGGTAGAGTATAAGTCTATTATAGGTAAGATTTTATTTTGATTAATCACAGTGGTGTTATACAGTAATATTAAATGATGACCACGTTTCGAGCACAGATTATTACTGCTCATAATCATATCAAGGTACTATTTACACAACTTTTTACTTTAGATACATAAGTTAAATTGATGACTAGACATTTGTGCAATAGCATCAAGTAGTACAACAAAAAACCTATATGATGAAATGAAACAGATAGAAGAATAACTAGTTAGTGTTAAATAACTATCCTATAAAATCCACCGGGAAGATCAGAAAAGGTCAAAAGCGAAATCAAAATAATGGTGAAACTGATAATCATAACATAAATAAGAGAGAATATAAGGCATCTACTGTTATACCATATAAGGAGGAGATATCTGAGACCCTACTTAGTAGGATTCTTATTAAAGCGGGAATTAGGGTCAAGGAATTTAAACCTACAAACTCACTCAGGTAGGACAAGCTCTGTAAGCTAAAGGACCCTGTCGGATGACCCAAAGAGAAAAAATAACATAATTTACAAAATACCTTGTAATCACTGTGAGTCAGTTAAGTCAACTACATAGGTGAGTCCAACTAGTAGTTCAGGAGGAGTAGTGAGATTATCAGAACATCAGAATTTAGCTAAATGCAGAAAGATTGATCCCACCCGCGAAGATAAGTAATTTAAAAAACAACAACAAGCAATTGTACTGCATTCATTAACACACAACCACATAATAGGCTGGGTGAGACAGAGTCAACATTATAAACTAATATAGGTAGGTGGAGATAGAGACAGATTGATTACTGAATCCTTCCTGATTCATTGAGTCTACACCCAACACATGCAACAGAAATGACTCAATGCAAATACCAGGAATATAGAAGATATTAATACCACTAGTCAGATCAGAGGAGGATAATAAATAATCTTAAAATTCTATTTCAATTCAAGAGTATCAAAATATTTCTAAAAAGTAACTTATTATGACTATAAAAACACTCGTCTTATTTCCCATCTGATTGTATTTGATTGATAACACCCATATTATAATTTCTGAAAGTACATTATCCTAAATTGATTCAAATGTCTAATGAATTTTTACTCATGTACATATTTCTCCTTTTTTGTTTTCTTTTTTCTTACATGACTTGCCCCATTCTGATGTAGCCACTTTTGTCAAGTATGCTGATGACCTCTCTGTCTACATGCCTGTCAACTCTCAGTCAGATTGCTGCAAATTAAATAAGTTTTTGTCAGAAACTAGTCAGTGGTCCCCTTCAAACGGTCTTAAGCTAAATCCGTCTAAATGTCAGGTAGTAAATTTCAATTTCAGACGAAAACTTGACCTACAACAACTAGCTAGCTCACATGGTCCCACTATCATTGACGGCATAGAGGTTGAAACTACAGCAGTCTTTGCTTTCTCAGTTTGTCAATTCTTGTATTCTAACCATCACTCTTTACTGTTCCCCATTAATCTTTACTGAACTACTTAAGAAAGATTTTGCTTTGCTGCGTAGGGCACTAAAAGCTGTTAGTAGGGCAAGTGGGATATCGTTAAACCAACTGGTTAACACCACTGTGGATAGACATATAATGTCATGTAAGAAACTAGCGAATTCTATATTGTCAGACCCCGAACACCCTCTCTATACGCAGCTCTCTCCTTGCATTTCATCCGGTAGAACTAGAAGCAGCTATAGGAGGCTATATGCCAGGACTACCAAGTACAAAAACTCCACAATACCTTATCTGGCACAGCTGTTATGTGATGAGAAAACTGTTAGGCATGACACGATCAACTTACTGAGGAACTCTAACAAATAGTCTCCATTAGCTTTTGTTCTCCTTTCTTTGTTACTATTATATTGTTGCTCACATATTCTGTTACACACTAATTTTATATTTCATATCCTGTGGTGCATTGTTTAAATATGTGAATGCAATGCTGTTCCTTTTCTTCTTTTATTTCTCGTTTTTGTCTTTTTATTGTTATTGCATTTTATTTTTAAAATCTTATAAAATTTATGAGGTAATTAGATGCAATATTGTAATGCACGCTGAAAATTCCATACCTGTACCACAAATACTGTTTGGAAAAAAGCTATGATTATTATTATTAAATGAAGTAAAAAGTTGTGTGAGTCAGTGCCTTGATATGATGATTATGAGTGGCAATAGTTTGTGCTCGAAACGTAGTCATCAGTAAATATTACCGTACAACACAACTGTGTGATTTATCAAAATAAAATCTTATGCATAATGGTGACGAAGAGTATTTGATGGGAATCACATAAACCAAACTAATTGACCGAGCATTGGTGGATATTTTGAAGCGTTTAGCTGTAGGATGACATAATCCCTCTCATCTTCATGTCATGCTGCGATAAAATATGATGGTGTACTTTGGTCGGAGTTTGTGTTTGTGCGCCGGTGGGGGGCGGGGGGCTTGGGGGGGGGGGAATGCATGCCGTATATAAAATTTTGGACTAATTTCCAGTTTTACTTATGACATTCGATACGTGTCTAGCTAATGCGGAGAAATAACGCAGTGCTATTCAACTTCAGATATGATGTCAACAACACACAAAAAACGCTCGTAGATAAATGCCCCTCTCATAGTTAACATTGCATTTTCTTTTCATTTCCTGCATTTCGAGTGGAATTTAAGGCTCCAAGTTGTGGCGTTTCTGTAGTTATTATTATTATTTCCTTTAATTCCCAGACGAACATCGAGCTTCAGCCGTGCGTCTCCATTGAGTTCGGTTCTCTGCTACAGTCTTCACCTGGCTCCAAGTCTACCCACACGTTTTCATCTTCTCTTCACATGACCTCCTCCAAATCACCCCACCTTCACACTGACGACCAACTCGCCGCCTCTCATTCGGGTTCCACTCGAGTGATGGCCTGCATTGCGGCTGATGTCACTTGATGGTTTCCTCAGAGTATGGCCAGCCAATCCATCTCCATTTCTTCCTGCATATTTGTTTCACAATCGGTTCCTGGTTGGCTCGTTCCCAGAGATCCCTCACTATTGCTGATCTTTTCTGGTTATCTGATCTTTAAGTAGTATTGAGAGAAGGCAGCTGTTAATGAAGGTGTGTAGTTTGTTCGAAGTGGCCTTCGTGACGTGCCAAGTCTCTGATCCGTATAGTGAGTAGCACTGACTTCACATTGGAGTTGAAAATCCGGATCTTATTTTTGATGCTGAGTGGTGCTGTTGACCTCCACACAGACTTGAGAGTAATGAAAGCTTGTCTGTAGTGAAGGGTCTGTAGTAATGGTTTTGTTTTTGTGGAGATTGAGGTTGCTGGCTTCATAACCGAGCACCACTTTCCTTCTTTTCTTTTCCAGGCTTGCTTTATGTGATGAGAAGGTTTGGGTCAGATGGGAATCGAACTCTTAACTCATCCGAGGTTGGCGACGATTCTACCGTTAAACCACCCACCGGTGCTAAAAGTGTATACGTTAATTTAAAAGAAAAGAGCAGAGAAGTTAAACAAAATGCTAGACAAAAAATAGGCCTTTTTTCTTACAAGAAGTAAATATACAGAACCTATCCCTACCTTTAAATTACAACTTCTTTGAGTATTGTTAGCATGCTTTTGTATCACTTGCATAACAGCCTGTGGTTGAGTTGGTTGAGGACCAAGTTCAGCTTCAATTTTCTTGGAGAAATGTGTCAAAACAATGTCAATATTCTGGAGTACACTCTGAAAACAAAGAGAATAAGAAGAAAAAACAGAAACGACAGTGAGATCATATTATATACTGCTTACAACAACTACTTTACTGCTCCCCGTTAGTCTTTCCTGGGCTACTGTAAAAGGACTATACCATCCTGAGAAAAATGTTGAAGGTAGTTAGTAGGACTAGTGGTGTATAACTCAGCCAGCTCGTCACTACATTAGTTAACAGGCATCTGAATACCTGCGAAAAATGGTCTAAAACCATACTATCCCACCCCCAACAACCTCTATATTCCCAACTCTCGCCTTGTATCTCATCAAGTAGAACTAGAAATCAGTATAAAATAATCTATGCTCGTACAACCAAGTACAGGAACTCAACGATACCACACTTGGCCCGTGTTCTAAGTGACAGAGACAATGTTAAGCGCGAAACCTATGACTTGCTTTGTTGTTAATAATCATAATTTTAGGCTCTTTGATTTCTCTCTTATTTTGTATTCTATAATGAACTCCTTCTCAAACATACTTAGCTACCTAAATTATTAACATTGGCTTACTTTTTTGTACTTTACTATATTTCTTTCTATTGTGTATCCACTGGTTCCGACTCTGTTAGCACTATGAGTATTACAAAATTGTCCTGTCATTAACCATCATGTAATTATTAGTTTCATGGTTGTTTTTTCTTATTTTCTATACTTTTCGGCAATATTAAACTGACAATCTTGGTTGTGAACGCCATTATCACCATCTCAAAATTTTGTATTATTCAGGATTACTCACACTATTACCACTACAAACACCGCATTAGACCTGACGATAAAAGAAACAGACCAACCCTGAAATGTTATTTTATGATTGTGTAGAGTTGTTTCAACCAAATTGACTGATCATCTTGGCGACAAACATTCTTAATTATCATTTCATAACTTCTTGTTTGACTATAGCTTTACTGTCACCATGCATAATCATATCATAGCTTCCACTACCCAATACTGAGATATTATTTATTATATTGTTTATTTTCCTTTCTACTTCTTGGTATTTTTTTGCATTTTTTAAAAATTTTCTTTTGTGTTTTTTTCGCTGTTGTTATCTTTATACTTATTTTTTTTGAAATATTCCTTTTAAACGTTGGATAAAATTAGATGGAAATATTGTAGATATGTGCTGAAAATTCCACACTGTACCACTAGTACTGTTTCTGGAATAAAGCAAATTATTATTATATTTAAAAAAAGGATACAATAACTATAAAATACCGAGCCACCTAGGGGATGGTGGTGGCCACATTGCATACCCCTGAAGGACTGATAGAATTCAATCTGCACCAAAGATAGGAGGACTAGACACATCACACACTAGTTACTGACTAGTAGTGTCTAATCAAAAAAATATCTAATACAATGCTATAGGAGGTCAATCGCGAGCCAGCCCGAATAGCTCACTGGTAACGTTTCTGACTGTGGGCAGCACTGAGTGAGGCGAGTTCAATCAAGTCTCAGAAGGGACATGAATTCCTTCCTTCAGGGTTGCAGATACGCCTTACTGACTGGTGGTGAGTGCCAACTAGCACGAAAGCTAGATTCAGGGCTTCCCACCGATCGCCTTCAACTATTTAATAGCATAAACCCTCTTCCCCAACTCACCTTTACAAGGATAAAAATATACGGGGATAACTGATTATGCTTGTTATTATTATTGTTATTACTATTATTCATCACCTCCATGTTACTCTCGGACTAACCACCCCAAACTCATCGCTTCCTATTCGGCCTCCACTGGACAGCTTGGTTGTGAGATGCCAATCAACGGTACTTCCAGAGTGTCTCCAAAAGCACCTTCACATTTCCCTCGGCGAATTTTTTGAATGATAGGTTTTTGATTGGTTGACACTGACAGAGTTCATTGTTGTTTAATTTGTCAGGTCAGCCATCTGATCATAAGTATGGAGCAAAGATAGCCGTTGGTAAAAGTTTGAAGCCTACAAGAAAGGCCTTTTGTGATGCTATGTGCACGTGACAATTCCCTGAACCATGGAATCACTCACTTGACAGTAGAGTATTGTAAAATCTCAATCTTAATTCCTACGATGAGTAGTACAGCAGGTTTCCACAATGATTTCACATCTTCATCTGTGCTACCGCCTGTAGTTGAAACCATGCTGTCTAAATAAGTGAAAGTGGCGGCGGCCTCCTTCAAATTCCTCCTGTTGATAGTAAAAGATTCCTACTGGTTGTCATTGTTGTTTTTGGTGGTGGTGGTGGTGGTTCGTTATCTTCATCATCTCCATCTCCTCCACGTTCACTTGAAGTCCTGTCGTTGCTGTTTGTGTATTCTATCGAATTCTTGATCTTCGAGAAGTCCAGATATTCCAGTCTTCTTGTCGGTCATCCATGATAGTAGGTAGAGTTTTGTCTCCTTCCTGGGACTCTCCATCAGTTAGTATCCACCAGTGTGGTTTGAATCCAGGACCTCCTCCTGGTTATGAGGACAGGAACCTGAAAGAAACAACCTCCTTTACCCACCTGGGAAGCATCGTTTCAACTACAGACGGACGGAACTGACGAGAATATCGAAGCGAGGATCGAGAAAGAAAGACAAGCTTTCACTACTCTCAAGTCTGTGTGGAGGTCAACAGCACTCACCGTCAAAAATAACATCCGGATTTTCAACTCCAATGTGAAGTCAGTGCTACTCACTATACGGATCAGAGACTTGCACTGCGCGTCATAAAGAGCATCTCAAACAAACTACAAACTTTCATTAACAGTTGTCTTCGCTCAATAGCACTCAAGATCAGATGGCCGGCCAGAAAAGATCAGCAACAGAGATCTCTGGCAATGAGCGAACCAACACAGCAGGAACCGATTGTGAAACAAATAGGAAGGAAGAAATGGAGATGGATTGGCTGGCCATACTCTGAGGAAACCATTAAGTGACATCACTAGACAAGCCATCACTCGAGTGGGACGCGAAAGGGAAGCGGCGAGTTGGTCGTCAGTGCAAGGGTGACATGCAGGAGGAGGTGATGTGAAGAGGAGATGAAAGCATGTGGGCAGACTTGGAGCCAGGTGAAGACTCTAGTAGAGAACCGAACGCAATGGAGACGCACGGCTGAAGCCCTATGTTCCTCTAGGAATTAAAGGAAACAATAATAATAATAAACATCAATAACTAAGCCACAGGGACCCGATCCGAAGATGTTGGGGCTGTTGGTCGCGTTATGTCATGAATCATTGGCAGAAATTGGAATTCATTGGCTCGGGTTGGGTCCGAGTGGCTGATGAAGAATGGTCTACGAGCTCGCTGGCCTTGTAACCGGAAGGTTCTGGGTTCAAACCCGCTGTGGTAAGCGCGTACTGCCGATGACATCCAAACAGCTGTCCAGTACTCCCTGTGGCTGGTTTTTAGTGGTTCTCTCTAGCTGACAACAATATCATCCATGGTCAAACTTGAAATTTCAAATATTTTTAAAAGAAAAAAAGAAGCTTTTCTAACCTGAAATGATGGATGTGAACGCAGTGGAGCAAATGAATCCTTCTTATACAACAGGGAATATAATAAATCTGTATTCGTCATCATTGTATGCGTAATAATTGAATTGATAATTTCCAACAGCATACGAATCACTTCTTCAAGTAAGGCTAATTCTTGTACCTTGTTACATATAGGCGGAAGATAATGAGAAATTAAAGTTATTTCAATATATGAAGAAGTAAAAATAATTGAGGAATGATTTCAGTAAAACGATTGGCTAACAACTATGAGATGCAATTTTTTTCTGGATTTCTATAATGAGAAATCATGCCAAGTATTGTCCAACAAGACGGTTGGTTGTGAGGGCAGATACTCGCTGATGACACTGACTGACTAGCTAGCTTAGCGATGGCGCTGCATATCACGAAGTCACACAGAAGTTGGAATTCATGAACCATTTGATTCTATCCCAAAAACGACTCGACGGTGAACGAGTTCGTATTTGTGCACCTGGAGATTTCAGGTTCGACCCCGGGAGGGGGGCAGATGGGTATGTGTTGCACTGAGAAGTCCCATGATGCAAAACGAAACAGCTGTCCAGGACGCCACACCCCCATCCGCCGGTAGTTTCCAGTGATTCTCACTAACTGAATGTTAGATTAAGGTCAAACTTTAAAACAATCCTATCTCTGCCTGTAAAGCAGCAACATTCCATGTAGACAACAAGACAGTTCATAATATTTCTTGACCTACCTGAAGGCACCATTCGATTCTGTCGACCGAGAGGTACTCTGGCGATGCTTGGCTGTGAAGAGAATGCCAAGAAAATACATTGCACTGATCAAGTCACTCACTCTACCTGAACTCATGCAGTCAGCTAGGTGAGGGCTTATGCCGAGTTGTCATCCGAAGTGGTGACAGCTAGTGGTGTCCGTCATGGATGACCTGACCACTATCCCCATTTCTGTTTAGTTTCATTACAGATGTACTAGTGGAATCACATCCCGCTGACTTCAGCGACTCAGGGATTGACTTGTTACCAGGGAATAATCTCGTTGACTTAGAATATCCAGATGATATAGTCCTCCCACGTGGGTGAAGACGCTGACTGAAATAGAGCAGTCTTCTGAACACCTTGAGCTGTGATCTACGAATGTTTGGGAAGCGATTCGCCCTTGTAAAATGTAAGATGCTGCTACAGGACTGGACTACGTCAACTCCTAGATTAGTGATAGGGAGTGAAGTGATAGAACATGTTGACCACTTCGCCTGTTTGGGAAGTTGTATCAGCAAAAACGGACTGATTGGCGAATCCAGCATTGTAGGACTGTAGTGGGTATTTCCATTGGACACTAGTAAATAGTATGACGTGTCTAGTCCTTTCTTTGGTGCAGACTGAATTCTATCAGTCAGGTTCGCAATGTAGCCACCATTCTAGGTAGCTCACCATCACGGTGCACATTGATTTGATGATATTAGATACTTGGAGGCAATCAGCCACAGGAAGCCTTGCTTGACCTAGGTTTCATGCTACAGGAGGTCAATCGCGAGCCCGAATAGCTCAGTGGTAACGTCTCTGACTGCAGCACTGCACTAGGTGACGCGGTTTCGGATCTCAGAAGGGACATGAGTACCTTCAAGGTTGCAAATACGCATTGCTGACTGGTGAGTGCCAACTAGCACGAAACCTAGGTCAACCAAGGCTTCCTGTGGCCGATTGCCTCCAACTATCTTATATCACCAAATCAATGTGCACCATGATGGCGAGCTACATAGAATGGTGGCCACATTGCAAACCTGACTGATAGAATTCAGTCTGCACCAAAGAAAGGACTTGACACGTCACACAAGTTACTAGTGTCCAATCAAGTAAGCAGAAGAAAATGCAGGTGCGTCAGACATACGCTGATGAAACAGTCGAATGACGTCGTGCTCACTGCAAGTCATCGCCCAAGTGAAACTTCAATGGAAAAGGACTAGTTTTAGGAGTCGCTTCGAGGTTCGTGCTTGGAAGAGGAGAATATGATGGACAATTTTGAGACTACAGAGCTACAGAGCACCACTGGGAAGAGGGCTAAGTGGAGATAGTGCTATTGAAGCCATAAATGTTGCACTTGAAGAGCCCAAGAGAAAAATAATGATAAACAATAATAATAACCTAATACATAAAAGTATCTATTCAAATTGATAGAGTTTAAACGAAAATCTTAAAAATTCTGCTCACTCAGTTCAATGCTTATACCTGATTCATTGATATACAGTTATATTAATGTTTTCTCAAATATTTCTCAAACAATTGATGTGACCAGTTGCAAGCTACTCACAACAACCTCTAATGCTGAAAAAGCAGATTGGGAGGTTGTTTATCTCACTTGAAATTGAGGTAATCAACAGGGTACACGGTTATAACTAAGTTCAGAGAGTGGAAGCACTTCAAACAACGTCAGCTCAGACTAGCTACTTGGGTGAAGTAGTAAAACATATTGGACGTACAATTAGGCAAGTTCATCATCGTATTTCTGAACATCATCCAGCATGGTTAAGCAAACGACAAACAAGATCTATTCGTAACTCTGTTTTAGTACAGTCAGTAGATAGAGAGCATAAAGTTGGTGCTAATAAAGCATTTAAAATTATTTATCACATTCCTACTAATCTTAATTTTAGCTTTACCTGTTCGTCTTCTACATGCAACAGCCAAAGTCGTAGGAGTCCTCCTGAAGAAGCCAAATCTGTGTGATCAGAAGAAATTTTTACAGCCACTTTCCTTACCTTGGACATCGATACATGAATGTATGAACCGGACTACTTCGCCCCTGAATCTTTAAAGATTATAATTCTCCGGTTTATTTCATTCTTATGATTGTGGTGGACTGGATTATGCGTCAGACAGTGGGATACGAGAAAACAGGGATATCCTGGACCAACGTGAAGAACCTAGAAGACCTGGATTTCCCCAATGATTTATGTTTGATGTCACACAAAATCGAAGACTTACAAGCGAAAACCGACAAACTGGTCGAAGAGGCTGGCAGCAAACACAGGACTCACTCCAGGTGAACATAGACAAGGCGGAGGTTATGAATACAACCAACCAACAACAACAAAAACAGCAACATCCAGCGCCAATCACCAACAACGGCAGGGATTTGAAAGAGGTTACTTCATTCACTCACTGATCTAGGGAGCATTGTCTCAACTACAGGAGGAACGGACGAGGATGTCAAATCGAGCGAGAATCGGGAAGGCGAGAAACACATTCATCAACCTGAAACAACCAATCTGGAAATCTTCCGCTGTCACTCAGCCTGCATCAACAACAAAGTGATTCGGATTTTCAATACAAACGACGTCAAGTCAGTCAGTTCTTCTTTACGGATGGATCAGAGACTTGGCCAGTGTGTCACAAAGAATATTTCCAACAGCCTGTTGCAGACATTTATCAACAACTATCTTTGCTCTTTACTCAAGATCAGATGGCCGGATAGAATCACCAACAAGAAACTATGGGAACAAACAAAACAAGAACCAATCACCAAGCAACAAATATGCAGGAGAAAGTGGAGATGGATTGGACACTCACTGGCTGAGGAGGCCGCTGGGTGACATCGCGCATCAGGCCAGTGCTCGAGTGGCACTCGAAAGGGAAGCGGCGAGTGGGTCGTCGGTGCTAGGGTGACATGGAGGAGATCGTGTGAAGAGGAGTTGAAACAGTATGGAGTAACATGGATGCAAGTGAAAAGTACAGCAGAAGAGAGAAGCAAGTGGAGACGTGTAGGTGAAGCCCTATGTTCCACTAGGAACCCAAGGGAACAATAAAAATAATAATAAGTTTATTTCATTCTTATGATTACTTCATCTTCAATTACAAGTTATCATTGTCCAGATTGATCGATTGATCTTTTCTTAACAGCCTGTTGCGAAATACACTTGAGCACTCGCTTATTCCGCAAGTAATCTTCATTTTTTTCAAAATTTTGCATTATACAATCCACTTGTTGTAATTATTTCTACCCTAAAATTCTTTGAATTCTCTATCTTGGTTACTATCAATCAAGCCCCATGACATGTTGATATTGATTAATTATTGTTAACAAACAAACATCACAGTGCCACTTTATGATTGGTAAATTAGTGTGTATTGTAATGTATTGTATTGAAAATGCTATACGTGTATATTAATATTAGAGTGTAGAGCTAGCGTGAGATGAGAATCTAATTGAAAAGTAAATATTTCTGAGCTCAATCCTTTTGCTCTCTAAAAAAATGTCTTAATGGGTTTTTTTTCTATATTGCAAATACTGAATCAGCTTCGTATAGTGGAAATTCCATAACGGTTTACTTTCGAAACTAAAGTTATTTAAATCACAATATTTAATCTGCTCAACAATATAAAAAAACGGTGTCCAAGAGAGCTAACAAAATAGTCTTATAATGATATACAGATATCACTGGTTGAACATCCTTTATAAGACAACCAGTAGTGCTTGCTAGCCAAATAGATCATTATCGAAGTAAGCCAACAACCAGATGGCTGTTTCCTTCCCTTATCACCAGTGTGTACCCGAATCGACCCAACTGAGAGGCGGAGAGAGAGAGATAGAGTACAATATGGCACTAAGATGATGCGCTACACAATGCTAATCGGTCGGTCGGTTTTTCGACATAGAACTTTGCACATATGTGCAGCAGTTCAAGTCGCCACACTCCCTCCTTGGAGCACACAAAACAACAGAAGAAAGTAGGAGAAATGAATAATAGAGATAGTAAACAGAGGTGTGAGACAAATGTATAGTAGTAGCGAAGAACAAAACAGTTTCATTGGAAATCATAAGTCACAAGGAATGGATGCATCTTCGCCAGCCATTTAGAACGATTTTGAGCCATGTCACCAATTGTTTCTAACCATTGGTTTTTACCGTCCCGAAGACCCCAACCAGGAAGCTAGTCTACACCTCCCTGTGGATTTCATTGACTGGTGAAGGCATGGTTTGGTTTGACCGCCCCTAGCTCTTTTCCAGCCCGACCCTATATCAGCTAACATTGCCCGTCGAGGAAGGCGATCGATGACTAGGCATTGATGCGTAACACATGTCCTAACCATTTAACCCAATCGAAGTAACTTGACAGTCTCGTTGAATGATTCCTCCTCCTTACCAAGCACTCGACGCCTAACTTCAATATTGCTCAGCTTATTATACCACTTCACGCGGGAGATAGATAGATAGAACGCAGACGCCTATGATCGAAGACAGCTAATCTTTTTATGTCTTCTGCTCTCAATGGCCATGTCTCACAGCCATAAAGGAGGACGGAGCGGACCGCTAATAATAAAACCACAACATATGAAGGGAAAAAATAAACGTTAGAGAATGCATAAAGGATTTCATCTGGGAGCGAAATGTTGTTATATTCAACAAGACCAAGTAACAGTCTTCAATTATTATAAGAAAGGGAAGAAAGAAAGAAGTTGTAGTATGTTCGTCACTGCTTGCGATTCTTGGCCATAGCTGGTAACGTTTCGAGCCATCGATTTGAACTACCTCTCAGACTCCAATCAGGGAGTTGTGATGCATCAAACAGTGCAAGCCTAAAACAAATATCCTTTATCGCACGACGCCACATCACAGACTGACCACCTATCCACCATTTCCTATTCAGTCCCAGGGCTAGCGAACATAGACCGATACGGAAGCCTTTAGCCTGATATTCCTAGCGCATGTCCAAGCCACCGAAGTCGGAGTTTCCAGATCACGAATATACTCAATGAATGGCGATCACCACTGTGTTCAAACACACGCCGTCGGACCCCAGAATTATTCACACGCTGATACCGCCGAATGTGGCGGGTAATGGAATACGCGCAGTAACCTCACATCCTCAGTATGAAGTGTCCAGGTCTCACAAGTGTAGAACAAGACAACGCGCAACTCTACCCACGACAGCCACAATAATGTCGCGACACAGCCAAAGACAGCTCAAATCAGCCTATACCACCCTAGCTTGCATGATACGGTTAAAAATCGTGTCCGTTCATCACACACTTCCACCAGCACTCACACAATCACCCAAATACACGAACTTATCGACAACTTCACCTGCAAGCATGAGTGCATGCCAATCTTGCAACACTACCTTGCACTTATACACTGATCATCAACTGGATGAGTGCGATTTTGGCAGCCTGCATGTCTATCACACATAAAGACAGTATCGTCTGCATACTCGAGATCGAAAGGTCTTTCTCCAGGAAGCAGCTGAGAGAAAGAGGAGTCGAATCAATTCAAAATCATCCGAATTCTCCTTCTCCCGGTGTTTGGATCAATCATTGAATGACTATGCGACCACACACTCAGTCTCCTGGAAACTAACGGGGTAATATAAGAGATTGCCAATATAGGAGAAAAGAAAAGATGAAAGTTCAACTAGTTCACAGTATCTCATGATGTCTTTGAGCGAATGAGTTACACACATACTGGATGACGTTACAATAGGCCAAAAAAGCAAAACAACAACAAATTAGACACACATACCGTTTCCTCTTCTGTAGCAGAAGATGAGTTAATCGATGTATTACTCAACAATTTTGTTACTTCACCAACCGTTTGTGATTGATGATCATCGGACATTTTACGTAGGATATCAACAGTTTTATTATGACGTTTGATTAACAATTGTAGAAGACTGAAAATAAGATGTTTAATATTAGTTACGAGAGGATAACTGAAATTGTAACAAACAAAGAAACAAACAAAAATTGAGCTACTTAAGAACTTTGACTAGCAGACTCCAGTGTTGTTGTTTCTCGGATAAAAGTGAACATCAATCCCACTTAAAATAGTATCGAGCTATTGCAAACAGGTAGTTTATTCGCCCTCAATACACCTAAATCCCCACCCCCAACTCACTTCAGAGACTCAAGGATTGACTTGTTACCATCAGGGAATAATCTCGTTGACTTGGAGTGTGCAGATGATATGATATACATGAAGGGAGACAAGTCTTCCTGTGATAATCACAGGTGAATTAGCTTGACTAATATAGTATCTGAAGTTCTAGACTCAATAATCATGCGTAGACTAAGCGATGCTTAGGAGGAATAAACACGAGAGAACCAGGCAGGCTTTAGACCAGAAAGAGGGTCTATTGATCATATCTTCACCCTTCGACAGATTCTAGAACATAGGCATACTTACCGACATCCGAAAATCATTACATTTCTTGACCTACCTGGCGATGCTGGCTGTAATGGGGAATGACGAGAAAATACATTGCACTGATCAAGCCATTCACTCTACCCGAACTCATGCAGCCAGCTAAGCGAGAGCTTATGGCGAGTTGTCATCTGTAGTGATAACAACAAGTGGTGTCCGTCAGGGATGTCCTCACCACTATCCCCATTTCTGTTTAGTTTCATCATAGATGTACTAGTTGAATTACATCCCGCTGACTTCAGCGACCCAGGGATTGACTTATTACCAGGGAATAATCTCGTTGACTTAGAATATCCAGATGATATAGTCCTCTCTCCTAGGTGACGCTGGCAAAATGCAGAGTCTTCTGAACACCTTGAGATGCAATCTACGAATGTTTGGTATGCGATTCGCTCCCGCCAAATGTAAGTTGATGAGGCTACAAGCCTGATCTACATTAACTCTTAGCTTAGAAATAGGGAGTGAAGTGGTGGCTGAGTGTGTTGACCCCCTCACTTACCTGGGAAGTTGCACAAGCCAACGCCAACGGGTTGACCACTGACGAAATCTCAGCACGGATACAGAGGGCTCGTTTCGCATATATGCCAGTTTACGCCGTCTCTGGTGTAGATGTGATATCCGTCTGGATATCGCCCAAAGGGCGTGTGTACTGCTCAGCAGTCCAATTCGCCTTCCTTTATAGCAACGAGACATAACCATTGAGAGCGGAAGACAAGAAAAGGCCGACTAGTTGTCTTCGATCATAGGTCCCTACGTTATATCTACCGTGTAAGGTGGTAGGTGTAATATGGTGAGTTCAATTGAGGTGGTTAGGCTTCAGTCGAGTGTCAGGTAAGCATGGAGGGGAAATCAACCGATGAGACTGTGAAGTTAGATGGTTAGCACATGTGTTGTGCATGCCTAGTCATCGCATTCCTCGACAACAGGCAATGTTACCTGACATAGGATTGATCTGGTTGGAAAAGAGAAAGCTAGTAGTGGTCAAACACCAAAACATGGCCTCATCAGTCAATGAAATCCATAACAGTTAGTTTGAGCCAGCCAGCCAGCCAGCCACGTAGGGAGTTGTGGAGTGCCTGACCGGTTGGAGTCCTCGAGGGGATAAAAACATCAATGGGTGGAGACAGATAATTGATGATATAGCTCAAAATCCTCGTCCTCAGTGAAAGTGCAGATGTATTCACTCTTCGTGATTTCTCATATGCGCAACAGAACTATTGTTCTTCCATATTACCATTCTTTTTGTTTCATATCTCTGTGTTTATTATCTCTTTTGAATCTCTTTATATCCTCTTCTCTTACTCTGTGTACTACAAGGAGAGATTGTGGCAAGTTGAACTGTTGCACAATCTGTGCAAAGTTCTAGGTTGAAACCAGACAGTCAGTCAGTCAGTCAATTTCTTTCTATCTTTAGAGGCTGCTTCTGAGAAACTGTATAATCGCTCTCTTCGCCTAATTGGTGTATACAGAGTGGTGTAGTACAATAAAGACAAATTTTTTTTCAAAAAGGTGGGAAATTTAATAACAAAAACAAAACAAACAATCAAAAGAAAAAATAATTGACACAGTTTCACAAAGTAGAAGCTTGCACAGAATTGCACACTCTCTCTATTATAGTAAAAGAAAAATAGTAGGAAAAAAAGCGATTGAAGAGAACTATCATCATAAGCAGAAATGCATAGGAGAAAGAATAGTACTATGGAAATAGAATATTTCCAACAGGTTTCAAACCTTTATCAACAACTGTCTTCGCTCTATACTCAAGATCAGATGGCTGGAAAGAATCATCAACAAGAAACTATGGGAACAAACAAAACAAGAACCAATCGCCCAACAAATATGCAGGAGAAAGTGGAGATGGATTGGACACTCGCTGAGCTGAGGAGGCCGTTGGGTGACATGGCGCGTCAGGCCAGTGGTCGAGTGGAACCCGAAAGGGAAGTGGCGAGTAGGACGTCTAAGGGTGACATGGAGGAGATTGTGTGAAGAGGAGTTGAAACAGTATGGACTAACATGGATGCAAGTGAAAAGTACAGCACAAGACAGAAGCAAGTGGAGACGTGCAGTTGAAGCCCTATGTTCCACTAGGAACCCAAGGGAATAATAATAATAATAATAATAATGGAAATAGATGAGGGTTGAATAGATAGCTCTATAGAATATCACAGAGAGTGAATACACCCGCTGCTGCTGCTGCTGCGGCACTGTCAACGATTTCAAGCCATATTACAAAAAACAGTCGCAAACCACTTGGTTTATGGCAAGCATTCTGAGTACCAACCACACAATAAGACAGTCAGTCTACACCTCCCTGTCTACGTGGCTGACTTGAAACCACATATATATGTCAAAGCAAAGAAATATAGGGGTAAATCATTCACATTCCACTTACTTAACCAATGTATCACAAGCATAAGGATGAAGTTTAGTAATCCGCGGAGACAAGTTAGCCAGAGCTGCCAAAATATTCACATGAAGATATTTGTCCTAAAGTGTGATAGATTTTTTATGAAATAAAAAAAATAATAAGAGTAAATTAATGAAAAATGAATTTCATTTATACAGCAGGGAGAGGTGTTCTTAAATAATAATAGTTTAAAATCAAAGCAAAATTCAACGCACAAAATCAACGATATAAAATTTTTGAGTATCTTTCATTTCGTTTCTAGTTGACTGAACTGAAACAAAGGGAGAGAGAGAGAGAGTATCCGTATTAGACAACTGTAGAGTTCAACGGAAAATCCCAATTACACAACTGTTTGTTTCCGGTGATTTTTAGAGTTGTGTTCGTATAGAAAACTTAACTTCAGACTACGGACCTCCACAACGTACATCAAGATGTAGAATTTGTGGGATCAGTCTTTTCTGAACTCCCTCTTAGGAGTAGAGAAGAAGAGAGGGGAATATCTAACGGCTTGTGCAACACTCCTTATCGCCAACAGTACACAACTTGGACGTTAGACCACCAACACAGTCTACACAACTTTGATCCTAACCGCTGTCTAAACCACCTTTCTGACATGGTAGGACCTGCAGCAACATTCGTCCTAGCTAGTGCAGCTTGTTGGTGGTGGTTCATTGTGATTTGTAACGCCCTGATCAGCTGATTATTAGTTAACTTATAAGGAATTATACTTTTGAATTTTCCATATTAGGTATGACATTATTTTATACTATTATTATTATTGTTCCCTTGGGTTCCTGGTGCAACAAAATGCTTCAACTACACGTCTCCACTCGCTTCTGTCTTCTGCTGTACTTTTCACCTGCATCCATGTTAGTCCATACTGTTTCAACTCCTCTTCAAACGATATCCTCCATGTCACCCTTGGACGTCCTACTCACCACTTCCCTTTCGGGTTCCACTCGAGCACTGGCCTGACGCGCGATGTCACCCAGCGGCCTTCGTCCTCAGCGAGTGTCCAATCCATCTCCACATTCTCCTGCATATTAGTTGGGCGACTGTTTCTTGTTTGTTTCGTTTGTTCGCATAGTTTCTTGTTGGTTCTTGTTCTTTCCGGCCATCTGATCTTCAGTATAGAACGAAGACAGTCATTGTTGATAAAGGTCTGCAACAGGCTGTTGGAAATATTCTTTGTGACCTGCCAAGTTTGTGATCCGTACAAAAGAACTAACTTGATGTTTTGTAATGAAAATCCGAATCACTTTGTTGTTGATGCAGGTTGAGTGAGTGACGAAGATTTCCAGATTGGTTTTTGCAGGTTGATGAATGTGTTTCTCGCCTTCCCGATTCTCGCTCGATTTGACATCCTCGTCGATTCCTCCTGTAGTTGACAGAATGCTCCCTAGATAAATGAATGAAGTAACCTCTTTCAAATCCCTCCGGTTGATGGTGGTTGGCGCTGGATGTCACTGCTGTTGTTGTTGGTTGGTTATTTTCATGACTTCCGTCTTGTCTATGTTCACCTGGAGTCCTGTATTTTATACTATATTTGTTGGGAATTAGTCCAAAGCTGAGATTTAATCAGGACTATTGTGTATACCAGGCTCTATCAAGCGGTTGAAAAATATTCAATCATACCAAAAGGATACAAAAATGAGCACAGAGGTACTTGATATTGTGTATTGTGTATCCCTGATGTGAATGATTCAATCAATAACGATAGAGTAGAAAATAGCCGACTCGCATATCAAGTGAATATGAGTAGCACTATGTAGCACTACTCATAAGTTCTGCGCGAAACGAGCGAAATAGCCATTCGGTGTTTAGACCACTTCAATCTGGCTAGCAAGCAGTATGTACTGCTTCATGTATGAGTGGTAGCCAACTATTCATATAAATTAACTGATAAAAAATGCGCATTAAAATTTTCAAAAGATTGGATACTGAACAAAGAATACTCTTTTCGATAACCTGCTCTTCATCATCAGGCTCTACAGTTATATATCCATCCATTATAGTGAATGAATGAATTAGTGCTATGAACGACATTAATGTTGTTTAAATAACATCGAATCAATAACGTTGATAGATTACATCTCAATAGCATCAACATAAAATAAGTTGAATGTCAGAAAAATTAGGAAAACTGATAATATTACAAATTCATGAGTTTATAGTTTCTACTGAGGGCCAGGGCAGTAGAAGGGGCTGGACTTGCTTCTTTTGAACACAGAGCACTGGTTGTTTCAGGCGAATTGCAATAGGCACCCGGTATATTATAGAGAAGGATTCTTCAACACTGGCTTTGTGACCGGCTTGTACCAGATGGTCCAATATCGAACTGTTAATGAATTTAACTACACCTTTACTTAGCCATAGTGGGAGATGTTCTCGAGCACGAAAAATCAAGTTCCTAGAGCAACAACGGCCAATATAACTCGCTCCATCGCAAGCACAGTTGAATTGGTAGATACAATTTGAAGTGGCTAGTCTAGGTACTTCATCTTTCAGTCGACGTAGCACCATCGGTCGTGTAGGTCGCCAGCATTAAAAGTTCTTTGAACTGATTTTCTTAATTTCCTCGTAATTATCTCACTTGGTATATCGTCCTTGAATTGCAGTCGTCTATAAAGTGGCTTCTTGTTTACAGATAGTGAGTAGTCCTTTTCCGCTTTCTTTGTCATGTGTTTCTTGATCAATTTTTCGGGATAGCTATTTTCGATCAAAGTGTCATATACAATGCCTAATTCATCTTCAATTACTTCTTCTGAGCATATAGCTGTAACTCTGTGGCTGAGGGTCCTTCCTTATAAAATTTCTTTTGTACTTGATAGGAACGAAGCTGTGAATATGTGTATATTGTCCTGTCCAAGTACTTTTTCTATGCAAATTTCTTTTTATGCTACCATCTGGTTTCCTTGTAAGTAGGACATCCAGGAAGGCAACTCTGTCTTGAGATTCCTCTTCGCTAAGTAAAGGTGTAGTGAAAACCATTAGCAGTTCGATATTGGACCATCTGGTGCAAACCGGCCACAAAGTCAGCCAGCGTTGAAGAATCCTATATCATCTACCGGGTGCCTAATAAATTACCAAAATCATCGAAGCACCACATGCTCCTAACAGCAGAAACTATTGCAATTTGCATGAAACAACCAATGCTCTGTGTGCAAAAGAAGCAAGTCCAGCCAGCAACTACTACTGCCCTGGCCGGCCTTTAGTAGAGACTATAAATTCATGAATTTGTAATATTATCTTTTCTAATTTTTCTGATGTTCATTCAGTGTATTGTTATGTTGGTGCTATTGAACTGTAATCCACTGATGTTATTATTATTGATTCGATGTTATTTAAAAAGCAACATCACTGTTGTTCATAACACTAATTCATTCATTCACTATAATGTGTATATATAACTGTAGAGCCTGATGATGAAGAGCAGGTTATGGAAGAGAGTATTCTTTGTTCATTATAAATTAGTCAGCAGTATATACCATCATTCAGTTATCATTATCATAGTTAGAAATGATAACAGGAAAGCAAACTGAAATAAGCGAATCAATCAATACACCTTCGTAAGCTAATACATGGATGGATGAAGTTTTGGATTTAATGCCACTTTGCTTGATTATTAGAATCTCAGATTAATGAAAATAAGGTAAAACTTGGGCACTATAGTAACATGTACTACCATATTAGTTTGTTTATTAGATATATCACAAACAGGGAAACAGTATTACTGTTAACTGGATGACAAGGTTTCCAACACAATCAATTATTGGTTACAGGATTTCATCATGAGCTGACATTGGTTAAAGAACCATTGAAAAACCTGGGAGCACTGGACAGCTGTTTCGTCCTAGTTTGGGACTCTTCAGCAGTACGCGCCCACCGGGGTTCGAACCCAGGATCTTATGGTTACAAGGCCACTGAGCTCGTATACCATGAAGCCACTGGGACCAGATCCAATGGCCCACGAATTCTAACTTCTGCCAATTCGCGATATAGCGCAACCGCTAGCCAATGTCTTCGCGAGTATTTGTCTTCACACCCGACCTGCTGCGCCCTACTGGTCACGACTTCCCACTGGAACCCTAGGTAACTACCTACCTGAATAGGGCAAGTCGCTAGTGAGCATCTCATTGATATTCAATAAATTATTGTTTATAATCATTTCATCAATTATAATCACACGACTTCGAAACTAGAATTTTATAGTTTTCTTTGTCCTCTCCTATTTGTCGTCGTTGGGGTAGTAGAATTTTCCAGATATCTGGCTGGACAGGTGTTGAATCATTCCTATTACACGTGTTTGCAGTTGACTCGATAAACAAAGCTTCCGTTATCAATCTCTCCCTCCACCCTGTGACATTAGATTTTAAAACTGTCATCCTATGCCATCCTATTTGTATGGTTGTGTTTAATTAGATGTAGTGCTATCTATCTATGGCTGAACTACTCTCCAGAATGCTTTTATTAGTAGGGTGAACTAATCTAGATTTTGCAAGCATTTTGTGATTCTCGACTGGTATTATAACGACAGAAGACAAGGGCCAGGCAACAGATCGTTTATTGAGAAAATCAACTGATACTTATAGATTTTTATTTACATCATTGTTAGCCGAGAAGCAACGTCTTCTGATTGGTTGTTTCCCTGCTGAAGGTTAATCTGTACTGCTTGTGACCATTTCTCAGAAAGTTAAGCCATACATCTGCTAATCCTATTTGCACACATTAAGTCTGCTGTGATCGGTTGGTGAGTTCCTCAAGGTAAAGCTTTGTTATTGTTGTTTTTTCCATGACCCCGATTCGGGAAGTAACGTTGAAGTAAATTGCTGTCTACAATTTTGGTTTGCAGCCAGCTCTCACCACAATATGACTAGCCCCCATCCTACTACTTTGACCTATGTATCTGACCTGACAATCATTATAGCAGGGTATTAGATAAACTAAATTGTTTTGTTTAATTGGCTTCCCAGGATCCTTTAACCGACAAAGCTTGTTTCTAATTGAGTTTGTGGGTGGTTTGAATGCCAACCACTTATATTACTGCCTGCTTCGTTAAGAAGTCTCCGTAAGGTTTCCGAGGTTCCTTCTTTGTATGGAAGTACTACTGGTGACTTATATTTCCTATTGTTGGTGTTGTCATTATCCTGTGCATGTTTTACATGCATATCGTCATTAATATTACTATCACTGCGATTATTATTGTTATTAATTTTATTCTTTACGTCTTCCTACATACTTCCTGATTAATTTATCAGGGTAATTAATTATTAAGTTTCAAAGCTTCTCTTATATGCCTCACTTCCTGTCCTAGATTTTCCTTGTTACTACTCAATTTTTGTGCCCTACTGTCACTTAAACATTTCACTAATCCTACTATTTTTACTGACACAGACAAGGTGGGATGATCAGAAATCCAAATATCCACTTGAATGTGTGGATTCCTCTTAAATGCACTAATGTATAACTTCCCATCTTCTTTCCTTTTTACGCTACAATCTAACATTGAAAGCTCCCCTTCTTGACTTACCAATTCATAAGTGAATTGAATTGCCTCCACCTTCCAGTTGATGTGTTCGAAAAGTCGTGTGTGTGTGCAAGACTTGGACACTGTATAGAGTAGTGTAAGTAACTGCATATTAGTTTATATTTATTGGAGAGATCATGGAAAAAGTTCGGATCAGTTTATCGAACGAAACCTTAGAATACCTACCTTACTTCCGTTTCGTTAAGATTTATACAAACAAATATATTCTTTGAATATCTTGAAAAGTATTCGAAAATTTGAACAAGAGTCATACAATGTTGTGCTGGTCAAGTTATTAGGATTACACTACTGACCTGCCCTAGCAGGAACGTGTAATGATAGACACATTGACCGGACAGTGCAATGCATACAGTGAGACCATAACCATAATTATAGGATGGGATAATACTGTGGTGAGAGCTGGCTGCTAGCCAAATTGGTAGTCAGTAATTTACGTCAATGTTTACGTCCCCAATACTGGTCATGAGAAAAATAAGAACAAAGACTGACTCAATAATCAATCACAGCAGCCTTTGCGTAGGCGGATACAATTTGCAGATAGATAATCTGACCTTCAAAGAAACGGCCACAAAGAGATGAAAGATAAACGTTCAACGAGAAACCACCAATCAGAAGACTGTGTTTGTTTGCTTACAATAATCTATAATAATGCACATGAAAATCTATAAATATGTAGTGATTTCTTAATAAACGACCTGTTGCCTGGCCCTTGTCTTCTATTGTTACAATACTTTATTCCATCTTCTAAAACTTAGAAGAGTACGGTGTGTGTGTGTGTGTACAATTAGCCAGGTTCATCATTGCATTTTCGAACATCAACCGGCATGGTTAAGCAAAAAAAAACAAGATTTATTCGTAGCTCTATTTCAGCACACCTCTGTAGACAGTGAGCATAGATTTGATGTTGATAAAGCATTTCGTGTGTCGGTGGCATAGCAGTTAGGACGCTCGCCGACCATGCACATGGTCCGGGGTTCGATCCCCGGCCACCAACACACTCCTTTATCTCGCTAAACCAGAAATAATGCTGGTGGTGAAGAGGAAAGGTGGGGCATGAGGCTAGCTAGCAACCCCATCCTGTAAAATAAACACTGCTACAGAAACTTCAAGCCACTAGCTTGAAGGCGCCCTATGTTCCACTGGGGAACGTGAAGGAAAAAAAAGCATTTCAAAGTTATTTATCGTATTCCGATCTAGATTAATTTTGCTTTATGAGGTTCATCTGTTGCATACAGCTAGCTAGCTAACTGTGAGGCCATCAGAATCCAACTGAAGAAGTTAAACACTTCTGTGTGTTCAGATGAAATTCGACCCGCCCCCCCCCCACCACCACCACCTCTAAATCCTTTACAAGTTATCATTGTCCAAATTAATTTACTTACTTTTACTTTACTTCGGCTATCTCCTACGGGAGGATGAGCCGGCTTCATGAACAAGAGTTCATGAAGTTTCATGGGAATTTGGTACCAGTGATGTCCCCAGAATCGCTCGGCCTTTTGTTTGAGAGTGCAGCTCTAGCCTTTACACAACCAAGTGTGACCTACAAGGCAGTAGGAGTGGAGTAAGGAGTCCACTATCCATTGGCAACCGGTGACCCGAGTTCGGTTCATACGCCTTTTAGAATGGGGCCAGACATCTAGGACATCCAACAAGCCCTTTGTCCATACGTCTGCCGGTGAGCTCCAGTGAGCTTCATACGCCAGTCGTTGGAGGTTTCGAATCAGGGTTTAGCCATCTCCCCTAGACTGTCATCCAATGGACAGTCAACCAGGTGAAGAGCGCCGGGCATCCGCTTCGCCCTCTCACTTTGGTGAAAAATACCTCCGCCACGTGAAGGCAGTGAGTAGGACTTCCTCAAGAGAGGCTATGTAAGACGCCCGGTCATATGGGAGCATTTCAAGAGGTGTGCGGAGGGGTGGCCAACCCGCAGGGCAAGGCACCCACCCCCGACCATCCTGAGGCTTTGGAGGCAAATTAATTTACTCCTCCAACTATTTCATCTTTCATTACCTATTACGTAATCAACTTGAGCATTCATCTATATTGAGTAAACAAACAAAACCTGACGTGAAAGTATGCCCTGAAAAAAAAGCGCTTAAGTTCTTCTTCTTCTAATGCATCACTCACGAGTGATACTTTAATATCGGTATGACATTATTACGCACATCAATGTGATTATGATTATGATTAGTTGAGGGCAATCACGATTATGAGGTTATATTCAGAGAACTCAAAATGAACACACACTCATAAACACACACACACACTGCTATTACTACTCACTTTTAATTGATTCAAATGATATTGAATTGTACGACATAGTACTAGAACAGTTAAACTTCCGTAGGACACATTTGATAGTCGACGATTAGCTGACCATTGAACCCATTTAATCTCCTAAATAAACAGATATTACATTTATATAAGAAGGGTTATTCATTACGTTAATTACTACTATGGAGTGTGCTACTACTGACAAGATTTATCAGTAGTATATAAAGAGAGACGTTCATAGGGAAGCAAAAATATCAAATAGCGGAGAGACAGTTTGGTTGTGTGATACAGACAATGGATTCCAACGGAATATTATTATTCTCACATATTCCCACAGTTCAGTACTGCATTAGCAACAGAATACTACAAATATGCATTTGAACATTCTATTTCATGTTGTTTAATGTAAACTAAAATCATTCCATATTAGTTTGTTTATTAGATATATCACACAGTGAAACAGTATTATTTACTGGATGACGTTTCGAACAAAATTTATTGTTCATAATCATATCAATTGTAATCACACGACTTTGAAACTTGAGTTTTATAGTTTCCTTTGTTCTCTCCGATTTGTCGTCGTTGGGGTAGTAGAATTTTTCAGAGATCCGGCAGGACAGGTGTTTAGTCATCCCTGTTACACGTATTTACAGTTGACTCGATAAACAAACCTTCCGTTATCAATCTCTCCCTATACCCTGTGACATTAGATTTTAAAACTGTCATCCTATCCCATCCTATTGTATGGTTGTGTGTAACTGCATGTAGTGCTATAGCTGACCTATTCTCTAGATTTCTTATCTTATTTGGATCAACCAATCTAGATTTTGCTAAGTTTTTATGTTCAGCTAGTCTGATTGCCCTTGTTCTACTAGTTTGACCTATGTATTTGACCTGACAATCATTGCAGGGTATTAGATAAAGTAAATTGTTCTGTTTTAAAGGCTCTACAGGATCCTTTAACCGAGAAAGCTTGTTCGAAACGTCACTAATCCGATCCAATGGCCATCCCATGAATTCTAACTTCTGCCATGAATTCACGACATAGCGCGACCATTTCGCAATGTCTTCTTCGATGAGTTACTGTCTCATCTTCAACCTGCTCTACCCTACTGATAACGGCTTCCCGCTAGAACCCCAGGTCACTGCCTGAATACGGCCAGTCGCTAGTGAGCATCAGGTTAGTTTGATTGGATGGAGGATTTCATCATGATTAGCTTGATGTCACAGCCCAAGATGAAATCCTTCATCCAATAAAAAGAAAATAGATTAGATTTAAGTAGATATGGATTATTAGGATGACCGCTGCCTCACTGTCAAACAGGTATGTGTCCCGATGGCCTCAAATCTTGTTTTGCCTAATTGAGGCCGAATGAATAAGTGTAGCTCCTACAGTAGAGCACATAAATAAGTCTACACCGGATCAGTAAGTTGTATTAAGTAACGACAATAAAATAAATAAATAAATAAATTTCGGTCAAAATTAATTAACTCACTGTTGTGTGTATATCTCGTCCAAATTGTTCATTCTCCGTAAATATAAGCAGCAAAATTAACGCCATATAAACAAGATGTGAATTGTGTGATTGAGATTTGTAAAGAATATTTAACAAGGGTGGAAGCTGAAAAATATAGGCAAGAGAACATATAGGTAAGGAAGAAGATTCATATAAGTCTAATTAAATTACAAACTGACATCATTTAATTGCATTTTAGATTTTCCCGTCGATTCCCGTTGGACCGAAGTTCTCGGTCTCAGGTTGACATGTCGACTTCTTATGCAGATGCTTCGAAGATGTCTGGACATGTAATTAGAAGCCGACATGTCAACCTGAGACCAAGAACTTCGGTCCAAAGGAAATCAACGGGAAAATCTAAAATGCAATAAAATAATTAATATGACCCGTTGCACAGGAGGTGGCTCTCGTGGATAACGCTTTGGCGTTTCTAACTATGGGCACTGGGTTCGAGCCTCACCAGTGGGAAAACCACCACTCACTCACTCTCTCGGGAATGCAGGCACATCCAGCTACAAGACGAGTCCCAAATAGGACGAAATGCGCGTTATCCTGGATTCCACTGCTGGCAGTCACCATCCATCAATTAAACTCTACAAACTGACATCAGTTAAACAACCAATAACAACAAGGGAGATTATTATTATTATTGTCTTCTTGGGTTCCGAGTGGAATATACGGCTTCAGCAAAACATCTATACATTGTTTTATTCTCTGCTGCCCTCTTTAGCTGGCTCCAAGACTACCCATAATCTCTCATTCCCTCCTCGCGTAATCTCCTCCATGTCACCACCTCGGACACACTTCTAACTTGTCGTTTCCCATTGGGGTTCCACTCAAGCGATGACCTGCATTGCATTGTGCACAATGGCATTCGACGGTCTCTTCAGCGTGTGCACAATCCATCGCCATTTTCTTCGACACATCTATGTTGAGCAATCGGCTCTTGGCTGGTTTGTTTCTTGCATAGTTTTTTTTAATGTTAATTCTTTCTCGCCACCTGTCTGATCTTCAGTACGGAGCCAAAGAAAGCAACTGTTGGTGAAAGTCTTCAGTAAGCTCGTTGGAAATGCTTTCTGTGATGTGCTGGCCAAGTTTTTGACTCATATAGAACAGCTGACTGTCTGACTTAATACTATTGCTGAAAATCCGAATCACGTTCTTTATGCTGAGGTGGAGTGCAGAAGATTTCCAAAAACTGATTTCAGAGTGATAAAGGTGTGTGCCTTGCCCATTCCGGTCATGGTGGGTTCCCACATCCTTATCCTTCTTGCCGCCTGTAGTTGAAACCAAGCTGCCTAAATAAATGAAAGTGGTGGTCTGCTACAAATTCTTCCCTTTTATAGAGATTGGTTCTTGCTGATGTTGTGTTAGTTGGTTATCTCCATCACCTCCGTCTTAACTATGTTCTTTCACTTGAAGGCAGTCCTATCTTCTTTGACTGCCTCTTCTATCAGTTCGTCGGATTTTATCTCTTGTACATCTCCTAGTCTGTGTGACATGAGAAATAAATCATCGATGCGTGAAATCTAGATATCTTCTAGAATCTTCTCATCGGTCCAGTGCATACTCTTCTCTTTTCGCTCCCTACAGTCTTCCACATGATATAGCTCACTACACTGAGGAATATCATCGTGGGTGATTGTATACAGCCTTGTCTTCGCTCAATACTCAAGATCAGATGGCCGGCCAGAAAAGATCAGCAACAGAGATCTCTGGAAATGAGCGAACCAACACAGCAGGAACCAACCGATTGTGAAACAAATAGGCAGGAGGAAATGGAGATGGATTGGCTGGCCATACTCTGAGGAAACCATCAACTGACATCACTAGACAAGCCATCGCTCGAGTGGGACCCGAAAGGGAAGCGGTGAGTCAGTTGGTCGTCAGTGCAAGGGTGACTTGGAGGAGGTCATGTGAAGAGGAGATGAAAGCATGTGGGCAGACTTGGAGCCAGGTGAAGACTCTAGCAGAGAACCGAACGCAATGGAGACGCACGGCTGAAGCTTTATGTTCCTCTAGGAATTAAAGGAAACAATAATAATAATATTCCTTCTTGTCGCCTGTACTTGAAACCAAGCTGCCTAAAAATATGAAAGTGGTGGTCTGCTACAAATTCTTCCCTTTTATAGAGATTGGTTCTTGCTGATGTTGTGTTAGTTGGTTATCTCCATCACCTCTGTCTTAACTATGTTCTTTCACTTGAAGGCAGTCCTATCTTCTTTGACTGCCTCTTCTATCAGTTCGTTGGTTTTTATCTCTTGTACATCTCCTAGTCTGTGTGACATGAGAAATAAATCATCGACGCGTGAAATCTAGATATCTTCTAGAATCTTCTCATCGGTCCAGTGCATACTCTTCTCTTTTCGCTCCCTACAGTCTTCCACATGATATAGCTCACTACACTGAGGAATATCATCGTGGGTGATAGTAAACAGCCTTGTCTAACTTCTGTATTCACTTCAAAGGTTTCACTCAGTTTTCCGTTGTGGATCACCCAACAAAACAACAACATATATATGAGGGACGTCATCCAGAAAACAAGCAAGCATACTTGTTAACATCACTCAATATTCATCACTTTATGTTACTTTCATAGAAAAAGGAGAAAGTAAATTGTAGCATGATGTTCGCCACTGATTGCGATTCTCGGTCATAGCTGGTAACGTTTCCAGCCATCGTTTTGAACTACCTCTCAGACTCCAAACAGGGAGTTGTGATGCATCAAACAGTGCTAGCCTAAAATAAATAACTTTCATTCCACGACGCCACATTACAGACTGACCACCTATCCACCATTTCCTATACCGTCCCAGGGCTAACGAACATAGACGGATACGGAAGCCTTTAGCCTGATATTCCTAGAGCACGTCAAAGCCACCGAAGTCGGCGTTTCCAGATCACGATGACACTCAACGAATGGCGATCACCACTGTGTCCAAACACACGCCATCGGACCCCAGAATTATTCACATGCTGATACCGTCGAATATGGCGGTAATGGAATACGCGCAGTAACTTCACATCCTCAGCATGAAGTGTCCAGGTCTCACAAGTGTAGAACAAGACAACGCGCAACGAAGCATTGTAAACCTCACCTACGACAGCCACGATAACGTCGCGATGCAGTCAAAGATGGCAGAAATTGGCGTATACCACCTTAGCTTTCATGATACAATTGGAAATCTCATCCGTCCATCACACCTCCTCCACCAGCACTTACACAACCAACTAAATACACGAACTTATCAACAACTTCAAGCGGTTCACTTGCAAGAGTGAGTGCAAATATGCAGGCTCCTGCCAATCTTGTAACTACTTTGTCATTAGACGATGCAAAGTACATTACCATTACTAATGGGCACTGATCGCTAACTGATTAAGTACAATTTGGACACTCTGCATACTATCGTATTAGTAGGACGATATCATCTGTATAAGTGAGTTGGAAAACTGTTGCAATTAGGCAACTCTTACATACATTTGTTGCTTCTACATTCTCTTATGGTCTGAATAAGTAGGAGAGCGGTGACCAGACAAAAACATGGCCTCATCAATCCATGAAATCCTTGACAATTAAACTGAGTCAGGTAGGGAGATGCAGACTTCCGGATTGGGGCCCGCCCTCGGGACTCTAAGAATCAATCACTGGCTGGAGACAATAGGTGACATGGCTCAAAATCGTTGTCAATGGCTTACACAGATGTATTCAGTCTCTGTAATCTTTCATATTCCTTTCCACCATTACTCATTCTGTTTCACTCCTACACTTGTCAAAACTCTATTGATTCTCTTCATCACTCATTTTCTTGTCTACCTTTGTGTGTGCTCTTTGGAACGTGGCAACTCGAACTGCTGCACATCGGTGCCAAGTTCTATGTTGAATCCAGCCAGCCGGCCAGAGTGGTAACAGTCAAAGCTTAGATTATGCAACCATACATGTGTATGTTATATTGCGTGAATAGTTTGGAAGACATGAATTACACCTGAAATCAATAAACACACACGCGCATGCACGCACGCACACACACGCACACGTGGGAAGACAAAACCGACCATCATCCCCCAACTATATGTTGTGTAAGAGAGACAAGAGATAGTGTAACAATCCACTTACCAATTTTTCATATCCTCTGTCTTGCATAATAAATGTATGAAAATTTGTATTACGATGTAATAACAGATACAGTATTAATGGGCTACTATCCTGAGATAAAGTTAAAGCAGCTGTATCACAGATTGCAGTGAAATTTACAAACGGTGATGATGACTGTGTGACAATATTCAAATGTCCATTCAATGTAGCACCGCCTGGTTGTAATCGAGGCGCTAAAGTTACATATACAAAGAAGGGAAGGAAGGAAAGAAGAAAGACATTACAATTACATTACAATTATCACAATAAAAGTTATTCAATTAATATATACATAAAACACATGAAAAGCCTGGCTAGCTGTCTTTGATCATAGGTGCCGGCGTCTTATCTTGCATGTTAGATGGTAGGTGTATAATAGGGTGAGTAATATTGAGGTGGTTAGGCTTCGGTCGAGTGTTACACGGGAAAGGAAAGTCAATCGCGACTAGGTTGTGAGGTTAAATCGTTTGGGTTAGATGGTTAGGACATGTGTTGCGCATGCATGTCTAGTCATCGATAGGCTTCTTCGATGGGTAGTCTTAGCTGACATGACCGACTGACTGGTTTCAACATAGAACTTTGCACCGATGTGCAGTAGTTTCAGTCGCCATACTCCCTCTTTGTAGCACATAAAGCAAGAGAAGAAAGTAGAAGAAATGCAAAACAGAGACAGTAAACAGATGTTTGAAACAAAAAGAATAGTAATATCGAAGAACAATATAGTTTCATTGGAAATTATAAGTGACAAGGAGTGGATGTATCTGCTAGGAAGCCAGTCTACACCTTCCTACATGGCTGGCTTAAACTAACTGTTGTAGATTTCATTGACTGATGGGGTCATGTTTTGGTTTGACAACCACCTGCTCTTTTCCAACCTGGCTCTATATCAGCTAATATTGCCCGTCGAGGAAGGCGATCGATAACCAGGCATACGCAACACATGTCCTAACCATTTAATCCAATGAAAGTAACTTCAAAGCCTCGTCGAATGATTTACCCTCCTTACCTAGCACTCGACATCTAACCCCAATATTGGTCACCCACTTATACCACTTAACACGGGAGATAGAACGCAAGCACCCATTATCAAAGATAGCTAACCGGTGTTTCATATCTTCCACTTTTAAAGGCCATGTCTTACCGAGAGTCATAAAGGAGGACGGACAAAACTGTTGAGCAGTACGCACACCCTTTGGTCGATAGCCGGATATCACGTCTACGCCAGAGACGGCGTAAACTGGCATATGCGAAACTAGCCCTCTTTATTCGTGCTGAGATTTCGTCGGAGATCAACCCGTTGGGGCTGATGGTACTTCCCAGTCCTCACACAAACTGTGCGATTTTGTGTGGAGCCTATAAGGTACCAAAGTTAGCGATTTAATAATAAATCAATAACAATAATGCTAACAAGGTGCTCCAGGAATCGTTCAATATTAGTCAGTCACTGCTACCAGGGAATAATCTCGTTGACTTCGAATATGCAGACGATATAGCCCTTCTAGGCGAGGACGCTGACAAAATGCAGAGTCTTCTGAACACCTTGAGCAGCAATCTACGAATGTTTGGCATGCGATTCGCTCCCTCAAAATGCAAGATAATGTTACAGGATTGGACTACACCGACTCCTAGATTAGAAATAGGAAGTGAAGTGGTAGAGCACGTTGACCGATTCACTTACTTCGGAAGTACCATCAGTCAGTGCCAGTGGGTTGATCGCTGACGAAATCCCAACACGAATACAAAGGACTAGTTTCGCATATGCCAGTTTATGCCGTCTCTGGCGTAGACGTGATATCCGACTATCGACGAAAGGGCGTGTGTACTGTTCATCAGTCTACTTCGTCCTCCTTTATGGCTGTGAGACATGGCCATTGAGAGTGGAAGACATGAAAATATTCGCTGTCTTCGATCATAGGTGTCTGCGTTCTATCTCACGTGTGAAGTGGTATTATAAGGTGAGCAATATTGAGGTCAGGCTTTAGTCGAGTGCTGCTGCTGCTCCTGGATTTAACATAGAACTTGGCACCGATGTGCAGCAGTTCGAGTTGCCACGTTCCAAATAGCACACAAACGTAGACAAGAAAATGAGTGATGAAGAGAATCAATAGAGTTTTGACAAGTGTAGGAGTGAAACAGAATGAGTAATGGTGGAAAGGAATATGAAAGATTACAGAGACTGAATACATCTGCGTAAGCCATTGACAACGATTTTGAGCCATGTCACCTATTGTCTCCAGCCAGTGATTGATTCTTAGAGTCCCGAGGGCGGGCCCCAACCCGGAAGTCTGCATCTCCCTAAATGACTCAGTTTAACTGTCAGGGATTTCATGGATAGATGAGGCCATGTTTTTGTTTGGCCACCGCTTACTCTTTTCGAACCTGCACCTATATCAGCTGTCTCTCTGTCTGTTTTCGACATATAACTTTGCACTGATGTGCGGCAGTTCAAGTCGCCACACTCCCTCCTTGTAGCACACAAAGCAACACAAGAAAGTAGGAGAAATGCATATTACAGACAGTAAACAGAGGTGTGAGACAAAGGAGTAGTAATAACGAAGAACGAACAGTTTCATCGGAAATCATAAGTCACAAGGAGTGGATGCATCTGCACCAGCCATTGAGAACGATTTTGAGCCATGTCACCAATTGTTTCCAACCATTGGTTTTTACCGTCCCGAGGATCCCAACCACAAAGTCTACACCTTCCTACGTGACTGGCTTAGACTAACTGTTGTAGATTTCATTGACTGGTGAAGGCATGTTTTCGTTTGACCACCGCTAGCTCTTTTCCAGCCTGGCCCTATATCAGCTAACATTTCCCGTCGAGGAAGGTGATGACTAGGCATTGATGCGTAACACATGTCCTTACCATCTCAGTCGATGTAATTTCACAGCCTCGTCGATTGATTTCCCCTCAATACTTACCTAGCACTCGACTAAAGCCTAACCTCAATATTGCTCACCTTATTATACCACTTCACACGGGAGATAGAATGCAGGCACCTTTGATCGAAGACATATAGCCTCTTCATGTCCTCCACTCTCAATGGCCAGGTCTCACAGCCATAAAAGAGGACGGAGCGTACTGATGCGCCTTACACACGCCCTTTTGGTCGATAGTCGGGTATCACGTCTACGCCAGAGACGGCGTAAACTGGCATATGCGAAACGAGCCCTCTGTATTTGTGCTGAGATTTCGTCGGAGATCAACCTGTTGGCACTGGCTGATGGTACTTCCAAAGTAAGTGAAGCGGTCAGCGTGCTCTACCACTTCACTTCCTATTTCTAATCTAGGGGTCGGTGAAGTCAAATCCTGCAGCATCATCTTACATTTCACAGGGGCGAATCGCATGTCAAACATTCTTAGATTGCAGCTGAAGGTGTTCAGTAGACTCTGCATTTTGTCAGAGTCCTCGCCTAGAAGGACTATATCGTCCGCATATTCTAAGTCAACGAGATTATTCCCTGGTAGCAAGTCAATCCCTGAGTCGCTGAAGTGTGTTAGGGTTAAGTCCATTAGTAGATCTATGATGAAGTTGAATAGGAATGGGGATAATGGGCATCCTTGACGGACGCCACTAGTCGTCACCACTTCAGAAGACAAATCGCCATAAGCCCTCACCTGGCTGGATGAGTACGAGTAGAGTGCCTTAATCAGTGCAATGTATTTTCTCGGCATTTCCTTTACAGCCAAGCATCGCCAGAGAACCTCACGGTCGACAGAATCAAATGCCGCCTTTAGGTCAAGAAATATAATGATTGTCGGACGCCGGTAGGAATGCCTATGTTCTAGGATCTGTCGAAGGGTGAAGATATGATCAATACACCCTCTACCTGGCCTAAAGACTGCCTGGTTTTCTCGTGTTTGTGTCTCCCGAGCACCACTTAGTCTACGCAGTATTATTGAGCCTAGGATTTTGGATACTATATCAGTCAAGCTAATTCCTCTGTGATTATGACAGGAAGACTTGTCTCCCTTCTTGTGTATCGGGATGATCAGTGACTTACACCAACCCGATGGGAATTCCTCTGATTCCCAGACGCTGCCTAGGACCTCAGTTAACGCAGACAGTAAACTGTCGCTGCCATCCCTAAACACCTCTGGAGTCAATCCATCAGGTCCCGCTGCTTTGCCTTGCTTCAGATTAGTGGCTGCTCTAGTAACCTCAGTTAGGGACGGAGGACCTGTGTCTATATCCCATTCAGGGAGGTGTTGGATGTCCGGCAGGCCAAGTGTGGATGTTGGCCAATTAAACTGCTCCTCGTAGTGTTCTTTCCAGCGCTCCAGACGTCTATCCTGGAAGCTAATTATGGTACCATTTTTCTCAGAGATTGTTTCGCTTATCATTTACCTTTTACCACCTGTTTCCCTGATAAGCCTGAATAGTTGTCTGGTGTTGCCTATCGCCGATGCTTTTTCCATCTCTTTCGCCTTTGTCAACCACCACTGTTCACGGTCCTTGCGGAGACTTTTCGTAAGTTTCCTTTTGTGCAGCTTTCGCTCCTCATTGAATTCGGAGCTCGCCGGAATAAGTCTTCTAGCATCTATCAGTTCGGATGAGGCAGTCGAAATCCAATGGTTTTTACTCACCTTTGGATTTACCTTATTCACAGCTTTTACAGCTGTATCTATGGCTGACTGAATATTCTTCCAGGCTTCTTCAGGGTGAGCGCAGCTGTCGAACTCAGATATGTGTTTAGCTAGTTCTTCCTCAAATAGGGACTTAGTTTCCTGATCGAGCTGGGAACGTGATGGGTTTACCGCTAGCTGTTTCCTACATCCGTTCAGTCGTAAGCACACACGAGCGCGGACCAGTGCGTGATCGGTATCTACACACGTGTTCCAGAAGGAGCGGCAATCTCCTACCGACCCACGCCAACGATAGCTTATTGCTATGTGGTCTATTTGTGTCCAGCGTTGATTTGATGATGGAGGTCGCCAAGTCAAACAGTGTCTGTCCTTGTGTTTGAAGTTAGTGCTTACAAGAAACAAATGATTATCTGAACAGAGCTGTAGGAGACGGTCACCGTTGTCGGTTCGCTGGCACGGAATTCCGTATGTGCCACCGACATTCTTCTCAGATTGACGCAATTTCCCTATTTGAGCATTAAAGTCACCAGCTAAAACGACAATATCTGAGCGTTTAGCCTTTCGCAGCAAACTAGACAGCTTTTGGTAGAACTCATCCTTCGTTTCATCCGAACTGCAGTCAGTGGGGGCGTAGGCGGAGATTACGAAAAGGCATCGGCGGGTAGTGCAGTCCTTTCTCCTTTTCACTGATCCGTTCAGACGGACAGCACACATTCGGCTATCTACCGGGATCCAGTCAGGTAATGTCTTTTCTGCCCTAGTACTCAAAGCTATCCCAACACCAGCTAATCCTCGAGAGCTAGCCGTCGCATCTCCTGACACCCTCAAGGTGAATTTTGCAGATTCATCCTGTTGGCCAGGTGGGGTTAGGTGAATAACCACACTTGGGTCTTGTATGCGTGTTTCTGAAACACAACATACATCAATGGCTCGGGATGCCAGAGTCTTGGCTAGTGATGCCTGTTGTCCTATTTGGCAAAGTGTCCTAACGTTAAATGCCCCTATATGAAATTGGTGACGTGGCTTTAGGAGACTATCGATGGTGGCTTTTTGGCTTCCATCGTTATCAGTGCACACAGATTGAAGAGGAAGTGAAGGGCCATCAAGTAGAGGAGTTGCATTGGTAGAAGGAAGGCAAGATAATAGAGATGAAGATGAAGACAAAGATGAGTGAGGATTAGAGAGGTTTCGCGTGCACTTTGGAGTGTGAGGGCGATTGTTACTTCCCGGCTGCCCACACCGTGGAAGTTGGTTGCGTGACCGCAGAGCCCAAGGGACAACTGCTTGAGGCCGGTCACACACGGCCTGTTTTTGCTTGTTCTTTTTTATTTGGTGTGTCTCAGTAGTGTATTTATCACTTCTGCCCTGTGACACGGCAGCAGGAAGCGCGGTCGTTGTTAATCCGGGCCCCGACCGATCCGGCATATTTTGTGGATTTGTTTGAATCATAGTGTAGGATTGGGTAGCTGCTTTTTGTCTAACCGCTATCCAAACAACCTTTCTGGCATGGTAGGACCTACAGGAACTTAAGTTCCAGCCAGTGTAGCTCGTTGGGTCATTGCGATATGCAAGCCCGACCACCACGTCAAGGTAGCAGCTTTCAGCTAGTAATGCCCGTCGGGGGAGGCGATGGTTAGGCATGCGCAGCACGTGGCCTAACCATCTCAATCTATGTAACTTTATAGCCTCTTCGAGTGATTCACCCCCTTTGCCCAACACTCTACGCCTAACGTCAACATTACTTACCTTATTATACCACCTAACGCGAGAAAGAGATCGTAAACATCTGTGGTCAAAAACAGACAATCTCTTCATGTCTTCCGCTCTCAATGGCCACGTCTCACCGCCATAGAGAAGGACGGAGCGAACTGCTGAGCAGTATACACGTCCCTTGGTTGACAGCCGGATGTCACGCCTACGCCAGAGATGGTGTAAGTTAGCGACAGCGGCCCGAGCTTTCTCGATCCGTGCTGTGATTTCGTCACCAATCAATCAATCCGTTGGTGCTGATACAACTTCCCAAATAGGTGAAGTGGTCAACATGTTCTATCACTAAGTTAAGAGTTGACGTAGTTCAGTCCTGTAGCAGCATCTTACATTTTACAGGGGCGAATCGTATGCCAAACATACGAAGATTGCTGCTCAAGGTGTTCAGAAGACTCTGCATTTTGTCAGCGTCCTCCCCTAACAGGACTATGTCGTCTGCGTATTCTAAGTCTATAAGACTATTCCCTGGTAACAAGTCGATTCCTAAGTCGTTAAGTTCAGTTAAGGATACTTCCATTAGCATATCAATGATGAAGTTAAACAGAAAAGGGGAAAGTGGACATCCTTGACGGACACCACTGGTTGTTATCAATTCAGATGACAATTCCCCATAAGCCCTTACACAGCTACGTGAGTTTGAGTAGAGTGCCTTGATTAGTGCAATGTACTTTCTTGGCACTCCCTTCGTAGTCAAACATTGCCATAGAACCTCTCGATCCACGGAGTCGAAGGCCGCCTTCAAGTCAAGAAATCGAGTGCTAGGTAAGGAGGGTAAATCAGTCGACGAGGCTGTGAAATTACATCGACTGAGATGGTAAGGACATGTGTTACGCATCAATGCCTAGTCATCACCTTCCTCGACGGGAAATGTTAGCTGATATAGGGCCAGGCTGGAAAAGAGCTAGCGGTGGTCAAACGAAAACATGCCTTCACCAGTCAATGAAATCTACAACAGTTAGTCTAAGCCAGTCACGTAGGAAGGTGTAGACTTTGTGGTTGGGATCCTCGGGACGGTAAAAACCAATGGTTGGAAACAATTGGTGACATGGCTCAAAATCGTTCTCAATGGCTGGTGCAGATGCATCCACTCCTTGTGACTTATGATCGTTCTTCGTTATTACTACTCCTTTGTCTCACACCTCTGTTTACTGTCTGTAATATGCATTTCTCCTACTTTCTTGTGTTGCTTTGTGTGCTACAAGGAGGGAGTGTGGCGACTTGAACTGCCGCACATCAGTGCAAAGTTCTATGTCGAAAACAGAGAGACAGACAGACAGTCACGACTAGCTACACTAAACTGAAGTGCAGGGATATAGCTGACTCGAATCACACATGATTCGTCTTATAAGCGTATGGTGATACTGTGCCGGTGTATATAAAAACACAAGATAGGGAACAATTTGAAACCCGGAGATTAATAAACACACAGCACCCAACAAATTGACAGTTGTATGTAGAAATTTGCACAGGTGCGAAGCATTTCACACTAACAGATTTCATAAAAACACACACAAATAAAAGAAGAGAACTGTTATAATGATATTAAAATGAACAAGCATGAGTATGTGGATGATATTCAGCACCTAATCGGAATTAGAGTACATACAGTACGCTAAAAATATGCAAGACTTCTGGTGCTGCATTTTTAACTCGCATGATATCCTTTAAAAAAAAATAAACAACAGACATTCCATTATGGGTAAATTTTATTTTGATAGAGTCTCACAGTGTTATACAGTAATATTTACTGATGACGTTTCGAGCACAATTTATTGCTCATAATCATATCTACTCCAAAAATATGGTGGAGATATGTGGATGACACTTTCACAGTGTTAAAAACAGAACGCATCTCTCTCTAGCTTCTTGACATACATAAACTCACTAGTGGAGGGAATAAAATTCACATTTGAAGCCGAAAATGAACAAGGAGAATTAGCCATGATGTTAGATTGTAAAATAAAACGAATAGAAGAAGGCAAACTACACAATAGTGTTTATAGAAAACCAACTCATTCTAATAGATATTTAGACTTTAATTCATCTCATCCTTAAAATGTTAAGGCAGGCTTAGTTAAGTGTTTAACAAACCGAGCAATGGCACTAAGTAGCACAAAAATGACCTAAATGATGAAATAAAACAGATAGAAGAGGCGTTGGTGTCAAATAACTATCCTCTAAAATTCATTAGGAAGATCGAAAAAAGCCAAAAGCCAAATAAAAATAATTATGAAACTAGTAATGATAACACAAATAAGCGAGAATACAAGTCATCTGCAGTTATGCCATATAAAGATGGGACATCTGAGACCCTACGTAGGATTCTAAATAAAGCAGGAATTAGGGTGGCATTTAAACCTACAAACAAGGTTTGTAGGTTAGAGGACCCAGTTGACCCAATTAGACAAAATAATATAATTTACAAAATACCCTGCAATGACTGTGAGTCAAGTCAACTACAATCAACTACATAGGTCAAACTAGTAGGTCAAGGGTAGTCAGATTGTCAGAACATAAGAATTTAGCTAAGGTAAGAATGGTTGACCCAGAGAAGATAAGTAATTTAGAAAAAAACTCAGCAATTGCAATGCATGCATTAACACACAAGCACACAATAGGGTGGGAGAGGGTTAAAATTCTAAAGAGTAATCTAGGTAGGTGGAGAGAGAGGTTGATTACTGAATCCTTGTTCATCGAATCTACACCCAACACATGCAATAGGAATAAATCATCACTCATACCTGAAATATGGAAAATAATACTACCAATCAAATCAAGTGAAAATTAAATGAAAAACAATGGAACTATATAAATCAATTTAGGAAGTCATGTGATTAACTTGATATAATTATCAGCAATAAATTGTGCTCGAAACGTCATCAGTAAATATTACTGCATAACACTGTGAGACTCTATCAAAATAAAATTTACCCATAATGGAATTACACTTTACCACAGTGCCCAAGTTTTATTCTTATATCAAAACAACAGACATACTTGTTAACCGACTTCATAGATGACTTTAGAATTGAAAAGGCGACGTTTGAGTCTACTTATTAAGTTACCTTTTGCAACTGCTGTTTGGAAAAACTACACACCAAAATGAGAGAAATCTGAAAGAAGCAACTTACTTTACCTACCTACCTACCTGGGAAGCATTGTTTCAACTACAGGCGGACGGAATTGATGACGACATCAAAGCAGCGAGGATCATCGGGAAATCAAGGCAAGCTTTCATTTCTCTTAAGTCTGTGTGGAGGTCAACAACACTGCTCAGTATGAAAAAATAACATCCGGATTTTCAACTCCAATGTGAAATCAGTGCTACTATACGGATCAGAGACGACGCCGCACCGCCTTACGAAGGGCACCTCGAAGAAACTACAAACCTTCATCAACAGTTATCTTTGCTCAATACTCCGCTCAAGATCAGATGGCCGGCCAGGAAAGATCAACAACAGAGATCTCTGGCAATGAGCGAACCAACACAGCAGGAACCGATAGTGAAACAAATATGCAGGTGGATTGGATGGCCATCCTCTGAGAAAATAAACCATCACACAACATCACAACACAGGCCAGGTCATCACTCGAGTGGAACCCGAGCGGAAAGTGGCGAGTTGGTCGTCAGTGCGAGGGTGACACGGAGCAGGTGATGTGAAGAGGAGATGAAAGCATGTGGGCAAACGTGGAGCCAGGTGAAAACGTTGGCAGAGAACCTAATGCAATGGAGACGTGTGGCTGAAGCCCTATGTTCCTCTAGAAATTATAGGAAATAATAATAACAATAATATTAGCCATATGTTAAGTTTTCTTGTTCTACATGAGTAAAGTGGTCTGATTCAGTGAGTTATTATGGCTACCTGCCAAAGAATTGATACTCCCCCTCAGGTACAACACATAGCCGCCTAACAACCAAATGATTTTGTTTATTCTTTTGCGTTCCGAGTGGAACATAGGGCTTCAAGCTTTGACTTTTGAAGTTTCAGTAACATTGGTGTTATTCTCCTTCCGCCGACGGGTGGGGTTGCCAGTCTCAAGCCCAACCTTTACCCGGTTTACTACCGGTTAATCTAGGTTTTAGGAGTACGTCGATTGGGGATAGAAACCCGGATCATGTGCATAGCTGCCAAGCATTCTACCGCCGTCGCCCTACCGACATACCAACTGATTGTCTACTGTTTACCCTTTAATGAGGACAGTAGACTTCATTAGTGTTGTCGAGCGATTTCGAAGTCTTAGACCACTCGACCGATGCAGAACTCCGACCAGAACAAGCTGGATTCAGGAAAGGTAAATCGTGTTCTGACCAAATCGCAACTCTATTCATCATCATCGAACAAAGCATGGAATGGCAATCAAACCTCTACCTCAACTTCATAGACTTTGAGAAGGCCTTCGATAGCGTTGACCGCGAAGTAATTTGCAAACTACTCGAGTACTACGGCGTACCCCAAATATTCGTCAACCTTATCCAACAGCTGTACGACAACGGAACACGTCAAATGATCCACAACAGAAAACTCAGCAAGGCATTTGCAGTATATACAGGAGTCAGACAAGGGTGCTTATTATCACATATGATATTCCTAATTGTCGTGGACTGGATTATGCGTCAGACGAACAGTGGGAAACGAGAAGACAGGGATATCCTGGTCCGACGTGAACAACCTAGAAGACCTGGATTTCGCGCGTGGATGATTTATGTTTGATGTCACACAAAATCGAAGACTTACAAGCGAAAACCGACAAACTGGTCGAAGAAGCAGCCAGCGAAGACAATACTCCAGGTGAACATAGACAAGACGGAGGTTATGAAAATAACCAACCAACCAACCAACCAACAACAACAGCAGCAGCAACATCCACCGCCAATCACCATCAACGGGAGGGATTTGAAAGAGGTTACTTCATTCACTTATCTAGGGAGCATTCTCTCAACTACAGGCAGGTGAAACGCACGAGGATGTCAAATCGAGAAGCGGGAAGGCGAGAAACACATTCATCAACCTGAAACAACCAATCTGGAAATCCTCGTCACTCACTCAGCCTGCATCAACAACAAAGTGATTCGGATTTTCAATACAAACGTCAAGTCAGTCAGTTCTTCTATACGGATCAGAAACTTGACAGCGGGTCACAAAGAATATTTCCAACAGCCTGTTGCAGACCTTTATCAACAACTAACTGTCTTCGCTGGCTCTATACTGAAGATCAGATGGCCGGAAAGAACAAGAACCAACAAGAAACTATGGGAACAAACAAAACAAGAACCAATCACTCAACAAATATGCAGGAGAAAGTGGAGATGGATTGGACACTCGCTGAGCTGAGGAGGCCACTGCGGGGTGACATCGCGCGTCAGGCCATAGCTCGAGTGGAACCCGAAAGGGAAGTGGCGAGTGGGACGTCCAAGGGTGACATGGAGGAGATCGTGTGAAGAAGAGTTGAAACAGTATGGAGTAACATAGATGCAGGTGAAAAGTACAACAGAAGACAGAAGCAAGTGTAGACGTGCAGTTGAAGCCCTATATTCCACTAGGAACCCAAGGGAATAATAATAATAGACCACTCGACCATCCCGACAAAAAAACAAAACAGTACACCCACACATTTTAACAATCCATGATACACAAATCACATTAAACCAGTGAACGAGATCCTGACAACTCAAAGAAAACGTCTTTGTAAAAAAAAACTAACTTGACTTAGGCAGTACATGAGTTGAATCCACCATTATCGATTCTGCTTGATGCTTTTGCACAGTTTCATCTTGTAAAGTGAACAGGGTGTTTCGATAGGGATTTCTACCTAGAGGGTTAGAATCTTTCAGACCAAGATCAGGATAAGTTGAAATAGACTTTTCAATTGATCCAGCCTGTGTTGTAAGTACTAATAATAGTAATGAACTGACATTAGCTAATAAATGACACTGGTCAACAGATTTAGTATTTGATTCAGAGGTTACAAGATCAACAGCTGAGGTAGCTTTTACTGCTTCAACAATTGTCACTTGAGGAGTATCCAGTGTATCAGATTTTGTTGTTGTTGTTGTTGTAGTAGAATTAGCAGTGCCACGACTTAAGAAGCCGCCAAGTGTGACAATCGATAGTAGACCGCCTAAAATAAGAAAAGAAAAAAAGAAAAACGTAAATTTGATGATGATGATGATGATTATTATTATTAAATACTTACTTACTTACTTTACTTTACTTCGGCTATCTCCTACGGGAGGATGAGCCGGCTTCATGAACATTTCGAATCACGAATCATCGCTGCCCAGGCACGGCGATCTGATGCAAGGTTTTGCGACAGGGTTATCCAATTCTTGTTCCACAGACGGAGTCCGTAAGAGAGTTCATGAAGTTTCATGGGAATTTGGTACGAGTGATGTCCCCAGAATCGCTCGGCCTTTTGTTTGAGAGTGCAGCTCTAGCCTTTACACAACCAAGTGTGACCTACAAGGCAGTAGGAGTGGAGTAGGGAGTCCACTATCCATTGGCAACCGGTGACCGGAGTTCGGTTCATACACCTTTTTGAATGGGGCCAGACATCCAGGACATCTAACAAGCCCTTTGTCCATACGTCTGCCGGTGAGCTCCAGTGAGCTTCATACGCCAGTCGTTGGAGGTTTGGAATCAGGGTTTAGTCATCTCCCCTAGACTGTCATCCAATGGACAGTCAACCCGATGAAGAGCGCCGGGCATCCGCTTTCGCCCTCTCACTTTGGTGAAAAACACCTTCGCCACGTGAAGGCAGTGAGTAGGACTTCCTCAGGAGAGGCTATGTAAGACGCCCGGTTATATGGGAGCATTTCAAGAGGTGTGCGGAGGGTTGGCCAACCCGCAGCGCAAGGCACCCACCCTCGACCATCCTGAGGCTGTCATGCGCATATGCAGTACATTGACCTTAGTACTTAAAGTCTCAAGTCTCAAAAACCTACTACGCCTACTTCAACCTAGGCAGCTGGAGAACACAATGATCACACCCATGATATTCCTGATTATTGGTTGACTGAATCATGCAGTAGATATGGTGGGGGGAGTGAAAAGACAGGCATACGTTGGACTGACAAAAAAAAGACACTAGAACATTTTGGCTTTAAGGATGACATTTACGCCTGATTTCACAGAAACTCGAAGATCGACAGGCGGGAAACCAACATCTTAGCAGAAGACAGGACCTTAAGCGGACATAAAGCAGATAGAGGTGATGATGAAAACACTTATCCAACAACAAACACCAATCACCATCAGTGGAATTAAGCTAAGGTATGTCGTCTCTTCCACTTACCTGGTGGATAGGCAGCCTAGTTTCAACTGCAGGGCTGCTGGCATGGATAAGGATATTTAAAAAGGACAGAATCAGAAAAGCAAGACAGTTTCCTCCATCACTCTGAAATCAGTGTGGAGATTTACAGTAGTCTCTTCTACTTACCTAGAGGATAGACAGCAGAGTTTCAACTACATACAGCTAGTGGCATGGATAAGGATATTTAAAAAGGACAGAATCAGAAAAGCAAGACAGTTTCCTCTATCCCTGTGAAATCAGTGTGGAGATTTACAGTATTGAAAAACAACGAATAAGATCCTAATTTTCAACACTAGTATCAAGTCAGTACTTCCACAGGGTTCAGAGAGTTGACACACCATGCATCATCTGAGGCATTTCCAACAGGTTAGTAAAGACTTTCACCAATAAGTGCCTTCTTTGGTGCGATATTGAACATCAGATGGACAGATTAACTAATAAGGAACTCTGGCAGGGAACCAACCAACAACCCATCGCCCAGGAAATATGCAGAATCAAAAGTGGAGACGGAGACCAATTAACATCATACGCCGGATAAGCCCTCTAGTGAAACCCGAACGGGAAGGAGTGACGAGTTCAACGTCCGACAGTGACATGAGGAAAATCATACGAAGAGAAAATGAAAGGCTTTGGGCTATAATAGAGCCAGATTTAAAAGAATTTCAGAGAGTAAGGTGGAATGGAGATGTGCTGCTAAAGTCTTATTTTCTACTGGGAACGCGAGAAATGAATGTCAATAGTAATAGCTGGCTGGCTGGTGATGTGCGAAATCTATTCTGAGTAACTCAGTTCTAACTAATGTGGAGTATATCATAAACTAATTGTTATTGTTTTTTCTTTACAGTTCTTATAACAACAGACTTACTAATCAACGCTACTTACAATTAAAGATCATAAGCCGGATGGATAATAACATATTTCCACCTCCGTATTATATACATGAACCGCCAGGTCTACATATAGGTACGGTGCGAAAATTAAATAATGGGCTATGTGTCTGACAGTTATTTTGAAAAAAACAACGCAGTATGATGATTGAGCAACAAATAAGCAGGAAGAAATGGAGGTGGATTGGCTGGCTATACTCTGAAGAAACCATCAAGTGACATCACTAGACAGGCCATCACTCGAGTGGAATCCGAACGGGAAGTGGCGAGTTGGTCGTCAGTGCAAGGGTGACTTGGAGGAGGTCATGTGAAGAGGAGATGAAAGCATATGGATAGGTGGACGTGGAGCCAGGTGAAAACATTGGCAGACAACCGAACACAATAGAGACGTGCAGCTGAGGCCCCATGGTTCCTCTAGGAACCAAAGGAAACAATAATAATAATAATACTTAGTCCGTTTGTATTAAACTTGTATGTAATTCAACTGCACTGAGAAAATATGTAATGAAACATTCTTACCTGCAACAGATGATGCAGCCCGCCATATTAAACTGTACTGTTCAATACCATGTAAATGTGGTGGGACAGGACGATTCTCAGCAAAGTTGGACAGTAAACGGCAAACTAATGCAGGAGCCAAAGAAGCACTGAAAAATGTATTAAAAACAATAATAATAATAATAACAGTGGGATTAAAAAGCCATTAGGCTAATCACACCAATGATATAGACGTGAACCATTGACATAAGGACTTGGTTTTCAGCCTATGGGATTACGCCCTCCAGTCTCGATTCACCCAGTTCAGCCTACGCAACTGGGTATTAACACCAGCCCTCATACGATAAGTGTGGTTCTTATCATAGTACATAAAAGATCTGTTCTAAGTAAAACTCAAATAACAGCATAGAGTGCCGTTTCCCGATTCTGATCTATCCAAAATACTGGTGTGAACAACCAAGAAGAAATTCTGTTTAACTTAGATAAATGCGACAAAGATTTGCAGCTAAAAAAAGATTTAGTTGATATAAATAAGAATCTACAGCAGTAGGGGAGATGTATGCATAGTTAGCCTTTATCTTTACGTGTACTGATACAACTCCTTATTCGCTTTAACTTTTCTTTACAGGCTTTATGGAGATCTGAAATCTTCGATTGCCTAATTTAGTTTGTTTTACTTTTATTTCACCTTCCATTTGATGTGTGGATACATATGACAACTTGGATTCCAGTACCGTAATTCCACTCCTTGTGGCGATAATGTTTACCCAGGAAGGACTATAACACTATAGTGAGACATGTTACCATGATAGTCTCCACCGACGCTAAGTTATACCGATACTTGCTACTTGAACAGTGAAGTTACTAGCCCATATGTATACAACTGAAGGACTACAGTTAATGGCTTCATAAAGAGAGAATATTAATGCATATCAGCAGGTATCATAGTCCTTGCATTTTATTACATGGACATTAAGTCAAAAAGAGTAATCTGTGAATTGGATTTATAGTTCAGCAGTGTATTTCCTGCCCTCCAGAACTTCATATTATCCCAATAACTGCCCAAAAACGACACATTGTCATGTAATCTATATGAGACTACATGACAGATAGTATATAGTATAAAGAGGATGATCCTGCCAGAAGTTTATGCTGGCAAGGAATGAACTGTGTTATAAGCAGAGATATAGAAACTATAACCTATAACTGCCTAGTTCTTGACGAGTGTCTGAACACCTGTCTCCTTAGCTTAGATGCTCAATTCAACAACTAACGATATCTAGTCAGAGCGCTTGGATATGGTTATTCAGGTGATGGTAGAACCCATCCTTAATTGCGCCTACACTGCAATCTGATGCGTAGAAAGAGATAACAAAAGAATGTCTCTCTTTTCAGTTGCTTTCCACTATATCCTTATCCAGCTCAACAGCACCAGAACAACTGTTAAATGGGATGCAGTCAAAATGTACATCTCTAACAGGTTAACCTTAAAGCAAGCACTTCTCTGTGTGTGTCAGAGATACAATATAAATATCAAGATTTTGGCTTTCCAAGGCTTTGATCAGATGTATTTATTGCCCAACTTGTATCAATGCTAGAGTTGTAAGTAACTTGTTTGACATCACAATAGATGACAGGTTTGTTGAAGCGGACACTTTGTGACCCAAAACAGTATTGATAAGTCTCAAGCAATAACTGCTAGTTGATGAAAGTACAAGTAGTAAGGAGGATGAAAAAACAATCCATGTAGAGAAAAAGGATACAGGGATAATGAATTGAATGTTTGCTAGTGCGTTGTTTATGAAACAGAAGATGACATAAGTAGACAGAGTACATAGGTGAACTGAACTCCCCGTTGAATTGTTCATTATTGTGTGAAGACGGATGCTGTTCAAACGCTTAGACTAATACAAGTAACTGTTAGTCTGAATCATGCAGAACAGTGTAGACTGACTGGCCAGGGTTTCCAGCATAGTAATAAGAATAAGTGGTTGCAAAATGTGGATAACACAACTTAAAATCATTCACAATGAAGCGAACCTTCACTAGTCACTGTTTATACCTTCCATTAATCAGACTGTTTGTCTGTTGCACTAACATTATGTTAATCTCCAATTTCATATGCATTTTCGAAGTGTAACAACTAGAGCTAGTGTGTTCTAACCGCTATGCCACCAACGCACTAGTAGCATAGCGGTTAGTAGACTCGCCGACCATGCACATGGTCCGGGGTTCGATCCTCGGCCGACGCACCCTTTTACCTCGCTAAACCAGAAATAATGCTGGTGAAGAGGAAAGGTTGGGCATGAGGCTAGCAACCCCATCCTGTAAAATAAACACTGCTACAGAAATTTCAAGCCACTAGCTTGAAGCCCTATGCTCCACTGGGGAACGTGAAGGAAAAAAAATAATAAAAAACAACTAGAGCTGTAGCACATTTCTGCAATCTTCTATGCTGGTGGGTTGTTGTTGCAGCTGCCAACAGATCTCAAAGTAAGCTTACATTAATGATATGACAAGACATCCCAAACATTCTCGATTTGTCACTCACACGAAGTAAAATGAGCAAAGAAAACTACAATAAATGCATTTGCTTTAGAATGGAAAACTAATGGAGTTAGTGCCTGGAAGCTCCTAAAATTACTTCACGGGAAATTTAATGCATACAGACTCAATACTTCAACAAATTTCACTCTGTTACCTAATGATAAGAGCTATATCAACAGTTTGTTTCAGTCCCACTGCGTAAATAAGGCTACGAAGACACCCATGGACAAAAAGTTGCAGTGTTCTTATATATTGTAACTTTGGTGACTACGATCGAACTACAAATTAAGGCAAAACGAACTTCTACTCAGTTCCCCACAGAAAAAGAGTGAACGAAGTCCCTAAGTTGTCACAATCTGCAAAAGTTACGAATTGAGATGATGCCCTTTTGTGCATAACCTGATGACTGTTTGAGTTTCAACACAGAACTTTGCACAGTCGTGAGCCAGTTCAACTTGCCACTCTTCATGTAGCGCACAAAGGTAGAGAAAAGAGAAATAAGATCCAAAACCACCATATGGAACGGAAATGTACGGGAGAAAGAATAGTATCATGAAAAAATAAGATGTTTCAATGAATATCGGATACTAAAAAGAATGAATGCATATGTTCCATCGAGAACATTCTAATACCACATCACTAATAGTTTTCATCTACTGGCTATCAGCATTCCATAATGGATAAGATTTTATTTTGATAAATCACACAGTGTAGTACAGTTATATTAACTGATGACGTTTCGAGCACAAACTATTGCTCATAATCATATCAAGTTGATATGATTATGAGCAATAGTTTGTGCTCGAAACGTCATCAGTTAATATAACTGTACTACACTGTGTGATTTATCAAAATAAAATCTTATCCATTATGGAATTATACTCTACCACAGTGCCCAAGTTTTATACTTATATCAATAATGGCTATCAGCATGCCGAGAGATTCAACAAGGGAGTCTTCATCTCCTTACATAGGTAAGACCAACTGTCAAAGAATTCATGGGTCAACACCAGGTTTTAGTTAAGCCACCACTGACTCTTTTCTAACCTAAACCTATACCAACTAATATTCCCCATCTAGGAAGCTGGTGGCTCTACATGCATAACTTGACAGCAACTAGTATTCCATCGTCTGCTGTTATAACTTCAGGTATGGAATCTATAGCTAATAAGGTAAACTGATGAAGAGGTTTTCAGACAATCACAACTACTGCTTCTCTAGATTAGTTAATAGGGTTAACCTAAAAGTATTGCTTTTATCCCATGAGGTAGACACACATGCTATTACACAAAAAAAGCATTGGTTTCATTGAATAGCATAAACTGAGTGCTTGAAAATATAAAACATGACCTGAATCTTAAGGGTAAAATATCAAAGAAAAGGGCAACTGAAAATTATACACCTTCAGTGTATACAGACATGAAGATCGACATCATTCCAAAGATGTGGATAACAATTTCCAAATATTGATACAGGAAATGACTTCTTGAACTTACCACTTTCCCCATACAACAGAAACATAAACTTGTGGCAAGGGAGCCGATAGTTCCTTATACATTTGACGAGAAAGTAAAACTATACACAGGAGGTGAGCTTCACAATGCAATAAGTAGGTATTGTCCCTGAAAGAAAGGTTAAGTTTCGAAATGAAATTACTGTATGGGTAAGTTAGTTACAAGCTTGAAAAGAACAGGAAACAGACATTCAATAACAGATAGACAATGCGGATCTGCAGCATGAAAGGTAAGTAAGAGTGGTATTACCTTCTGGTGAAGTTACAGAGAAATGAGCAAAAAACCTAGCTTCAGAAGTGTGCTCCATCAGGTATTTTACTGAAAGTCGTAGAATAAGAAGCCCATTTTGAACAGTTAAAATAGTATCCTCGCATCTACGAAACATATAGTTTTTAGGTAAAACTTACATATTGGTGGAGCCCATTAGTTCTGACATCTGTGATATGAGGAACTGGATTAAATTGGGAATGTTATGTGATTGAGGGTTGTTCTTTTTAAGATCCCTTAAGAGACTTCTACTAGTCTCTTCGAAGTTCATAAAGGCACTGATAAGAACAATTTGATCAAAACCCAGTAAGACAATGACAAACCTGTTATTTTTTGATGAGCCAAAGGAAGATAAAAAATCATTCCAAAATTCACTGTTTGGTGGTAACTCTTCTGGTCCAACAAACTTTTGTAGTGGTTTATCCTTAGAAACATCGACAAGGCTACTACTACTGGAACCCATTTAGTGTAGTGTTGTAGGATTTTGAAGTGCCGCGAAATGCTAAGGTCATGCATTAGTTTGGACAAATACAGAATTAGTATTGCCGTCTAGATAGAGATAAATATTTTTATGACTCTTTTCTAAAATTAAGTGAAAATTTATGGTTGCTTTATTTCTAGAATATTTACGGTGAGCGATGCTCACTACATTTTCGCCCATTGTTCACTTGTTAGCAGACGATGTTTGTGCACTTATCAGGAGTTCTTATTTTTCTACAAGTTACCTATGCTATTGAGCAAAGTCGAGGTGCTCTAGGTCCTCGAATCTTTACCTTTGTTCATGGAGATGAAGCAGCCAAACTTAATTTTTCTTCTGCTGAGGACTACTGCAGAAATTCTATTGGAAAGAATTCAGACTATGCTGATCAGGTCAGCTTTATTGATGTAAAAAGTTCAGATCATCTGTCTGCACACGCATTATCAAAGACTAAGGATGGTGGATTAGTTCTACAATCCAGCCTTGCATCCATACATTCTTATCCAGAAAATGCTGCCATCATAAAATGGGTATCACAAAAGGAAAAGAACTCTTTTTGGATTGGTGGACAGGTCACTAAAACAATGAATGAGTTCCTAAGGTCCATTTACGTTCTTCACTGGACTGATGGTAGCAAAAGTGACTTCAGTCTTTTACGTTTACCCAACCCAGAATTGACATCAATGCTTGTTGGTGAACATCGATGTATATCAGTGGACTATAGTTCTGGACAATGGGGAGTTCATCTGTGTTCTGAGAAGAAATACTTCATTTGTTTAACTGTCCCAGTATTTTACCCTGAGAAAGAGAAAAATTTTTCTTCTCATCTTCAGCCTAAGAAATTCGAGACAGTGAAATCAGTAACTGGAGACGAACTAGAAAATTTATAAAAATTTCACTGGTTATCTAAGTAGGTTGTGAACTCTTTTCCATATGCTATGGCTATAAACTATGTGTGTTTTCTGAATGTTAGTATTCACAACCTAAATACATAAATTTTAGAATTTTGGAATTCTATTCTTTTCAGTCTTATTTATGTTGCAAAGGAACATTAGGCATTATATTCATATGATTAGTTATTATTTTTAAATTACTCAGGCATTCATTATCACTTAGATGAGAAGTGCCTAAATTAATTGAATGTATATTAATAAAAGGATACGTACTGATCTGTAGAAGGTAAAGTAAAATGTTAACAAATATTTACAAGTAACAAATTCTAAAAAAAAAGCATACGTATTGAATTATAAGTGTTTGAAGTAATTCAGTTTTAGTGACAACTTTACTTTTATTTATGATGGAAATATTTTTTTCCTTTTGTTATGAATAAAGTAGAACCGTGTTGACATCTAAAAAGACGCATACATTGTAAGAGAGAGTTCACTTGTGCTGTGACTAACGATGTCCTTGACTCGCCTAATATTTTACTGAAAGAGTTTAATGTATCATTAATTGACAAATCAAATCTCTTGTAACTTGTGTCTTTGTTGTCCATTTATACATTACTGACACCAATTCTCTCTCTAATCTCAAACTGATAAAAATATTTTTCTTGGAAGAGTGATGATAACTTATGTTTCAATATTAATTATACGAAACTTTTGAATCAGTGTAATTGTGAATGAATAAGCCGTGTTACATTATAATTTCCTATGAATATCTATAAGTTGGAAAAGTTACTAATGCAGTATGCATCTATGAGTTCCTCTAAGCACGCAAATACTCTTTGCTAGGGAGTACCAACAAACACACAACTTTCGTTAAACTGAACTTCCTACAGATTGCCTTTAACTCTATAACAATAAGGCATAGATTTTTTTGGATTTGAAAATGTAGTGGAAGGTTTATATGAACTTGTTACTCTCCCTCTCTCTCTCTCCCACCCTAGCGACACCATATGATGACTATATTTAACTTAACAAATATAAATTGTTATGTGTATAGAGACAGTGACAGAAAGTAAGACGAATATCATGGTAGCCATGACAACCGTCACCTAAACCAATGAGCTACTGCAAGTAGAGACTGTCTGTATCAAGTTTCATCAGGGATTGACATACATTAGAGAGCCACTGAAAACCAGCATAAAGTACTGGATGTCTGTTTTGCCGTAGTTTGAGATTCATCGGCAGTATGCACCTACCTACCGCAGGGAGGGGTTCGACCCACCCAGGACCTTCCAGTTACAAGTCAAGCCCGTAGACCATTCAGCCACTGGGACTTAACTCAGTGGCCAGCCTAATTCATGATTTTAACGCGACTGGCACCAGTCAGTGTTATTGCTGGCGAGTATTCCCTACCCAGTGCCCCCCCAGTGATCTCACACGTCTTACTAGAACTACAGGCAAATTCTTCTTGTAGCCAGTCAGTCACTAGCGAACATCAGATTAATTTTAATGAGTTCGTTTATAGGGGTTTGATTTGTTTCTGGTTTGTTTAGAAGTGCTTTTGCTACCTCAGTTTCCATTTTTTTTTCAATATTTTCCTTGACTTTCTATTCTGAGTCATTTTGAATGAAATCAATAGGCTAAATCAAGTTTCTTTTAAGATGTCTATCAGGTTAGACAATATACTATCCACTTTTAAACTGATAACTTTCATTCTTTCTGAATACAAATCACTCTGCATTAATTCCGTTCAAAAATGTCGGAAAAAAAATCGATACACTTAGGTAGTCAGTAAACTTATCTCGGGCTGATTAGTTAGTATATTTCAATATCATAATTTCATCTGAAATACGATCATTGATTTTTTTTAAATGAATTTCGCAAATGTGAATTATACTCACAATGTGACACAATGAATCAGTTTATACATAATTTCGTTTAAAAAAAATAGTTAACAATACAAAGTGATTAGTTGTCAATTTGTTTCTTTTAAACATAGAAAATCAAAACAAATGATTCAGCGAAGAGACTCTTTTCAACGATTTATCATCAAGCTGTACAATCGTATATATATATATGGTTTTTAAGAAGTTATATCCGGTGAGGAAATTGAAACATAGGTGTGAATGCATAAAATAATAATAATAATATGAAATGCAATTATAATCGTATATTATAATCACAAATCATGAATTACAAAGTATTTAAAAGTTATTAAACAAGTGAATTCGTATTAAGATTTTAAAATTGTAGGTCAAGTGTTGTCTAAAAAATTAACAGTACGATGATGGTAACAGTAAAGATGGCGAAGATGAAGTGAAGTGGAATGAATTCAAGTGGTAAAATAAAAATAAAATAAAAGAACATAACCATGGCCAGGGTAAAGACAGGGGCTTAACAAAACGTTTTAGAACATATAATTTAGTGATATAAGTATAAAACTTGGGCACTGTGGTAGAGTATAACTCCATTATGGATAAGATTTTATTTTTGATTGACAACCGCTCTTTTTCCAGATTGTTGAAGCAGCTACTTGGTAGTGTTAAGATACACAAGCTTTGCAGTAGTACAATTTCTCCTAATAATGCTTTGTGAAGTCTGTTTATCAACTACTTCGTGTACATCATCTCCTCTGATACATGCAGCTTTCTTTGAGATTGTTTGGATAGTTTTTAATGACTCTCATTTCTTTAGAATATTCACTGATAAACTTCTCATGACATCCATTCTTAGATACACTCTCATTTAGGATGCTTATTTTATATCCGATTGTACTCTCAGAACAAATTTTCTGTGCTCTGTTGAACAGTTGTCATTGTATCATACGAGCTTGTCAATACATTTATCACCTGAAAAATGACTTTCTAAGGGCTTAAAATTAGTATGGGCTCAAATTCCAGGTGACTCCTAAGACTTCGTGATTGAACATCTTTACTAAAAAAATGTCTTATGCCATCAGCCTTTTTCTAGTTCAATATCCATGCTAAAGAGTGGCTTTATTGCATACCTCAGCTAATTGTTGCATCGTCATCTGTTGCAATGGTGATTGAATAACAAGTTATACCTTTTTGTATGCTTTTTAAATGAAATTTTGCATTAAAATTCTTTTTTTCTTCTGATGTACATATTATCAATGGCATTATGTATTTCTTGAAATGAGTTACATTTGCTGCATTAATATATATGTGCAAAACTTGAGCACTGTGGTATTTAGTAATTCCATATCAGTATTACTGTTAACTGAATGACAAGGTTTCGAACACAATCTATTATTGTTCATAATCATATCAATTATATCAATCACACACACACAACTTCGGAACTTGAGTTTCATAGTTTTCTTTCTTCTCTCCGATTTGTCGTTGTTGGGGTAGTAGAATTTTCCAGATATCTGGCTGGACAGGTGTTCAATCATTCCTATTACGTGTGTTTGCAGTTGATTCGATAAACAAAGCTTCTGTTATCAATCTCTTATGTATAAGAGAAGCTTTGAAACTTAATAGTGACCCTGATAAATTAATCATGAAGTATGTAGGGAAGTGTAAAAATAAAATGAATAATGATAGTGATGATAGTGATAATAATAATGATAATAGTAATAGTAATATTAATGACGACATGCATGTCAAACATGCACAGGATAATGACAACACCAACAATAAGGAATCTAAATCATCAGTAGTACTTCCATACAAAGAAGGAAACTCGGAAACCTTACGTGGAATCTTTAACAAGGCAGGAATAAAAGTAGCATTCAAACCCACAAACTCAATTAGAAACAAGCTTTGTCGGTTAAAGGGTAATGTGTAACAGCCCATTAAACAAAACAATTTAGTTTATCTAATACCCTGCTATAATGACTGTCAGGTCAGATACATAAGTCAAAGTAGTAGGATGGGGGCTAGTCATATTGTGGTGAGAGCTGGCTGCAAGCCAAAATTGTAGACAGCAATGTACTTCAACGTTACGTCCCGAATCGGCGTCATGGAAAAAACAACAATAACAAAGCTTTACCTTGAGGAACTCACCAACCGATCACAGCAGACTTAAGGTGTGCAAATAGCATTAGCAGATGTATGGCTTAAATTTCTGAGAAATGGTCACAAGCAGTACAGAATAACCTTGAGCAAGAAAACAACCAATCAGAAGACGTTGCTTCTCGGCTAACTATGATGTACATAAAAATCTGTAAATATCTGTTGGTTTTCTCAATAAAGGATCTATTGTCTGGCCCTTGTCTTCTGTCGTTACGATACCAGCGGAGCATCACAAAATGCTTGCGAAATCTAGATTAGTTAACCCTACTAATAAAAGCATTCTAGAGGATAGCTCAACCATAGATAGCACTACATGTAATTGAACACAACCATACAAATAGGATGGGATAAAATGGCAGTTTTAAAATCAAATGTAACAGGGTGGAGGGAGAGATTGATAATGGAAGCTTTGTTTATCGAGTCAACTGCAAATGCATGTAACAGGAATGATTGAACACCTGTCCAGCCAGATATCTGGAAAGTTCTACTACCCCAACGACGACAAATCGGAGAGGACAAAGAAAACTATAAAACTCAAGTTCCGAAGTTGTGTGTGATTGATATAATTGATATGATTATGAGCAATAAATTGTGTTAGGAACCTTGTCATCCAGTGAAACAATAATACTGTTTCACAGACTGTATGATGGATTGGTCATACTCTGAGGAAACCATCAAGTGACATCACTAGACAAGCTCTCGAGTGGAACCCGAAAGGGAAGCGGCGTGTCGATCGTCCAAGGGTGACTTGGAGGAGGTCATGTGAAGAGGAGATGAAAGCATGTGGGCAGACTTCTAGCCAGGTGAAGACTCTAGCAGAGAACCGAACGCAGTGGAGACGCACGGCTGAAGCCCTATGTTCCTCTAGGAATTAAAGGATGCAATAATAATAATACAGACTGTGTGATAATATCTAATAAACAAAGTAATACGAAATTACATTTGCTACACTTTTATTAGAATATGTCGCTCAATACTCATATCTTCGATGTGTAATGTAATAGATTAAAGGAGATAGTGGGTTCATAAGTTAGACATAAAGTTTCTGATTTTCATGAAATCCTACTGCTGGTATATTTCGACCTATTTATCGAAACGTCCTAATACCCATCGGATAAAGTTGGAGCCACTTCAAACTAAGGATATAATAGAGAAGATTTGTAGCTCGGGTGGATGATTTGCAATTAATAGTGTTCTCTGAGCTGGTTGGTTTAGTTGCGAGGCTTTCGTCGTCCTTCCGGACAACATCTTCAGCGCAATATTTAGCACAAAGTGAAATGATTTAAATTTAAATTCTTCATGAGTGATATAATTGCGAATCCCGGTAACCATCTTTACATATGTATTGACCATTTTCTATTGACTTGGAATTTAAACTTTCTGGTCACCTGATTTACTATTTATTAGTTGGTATATTTCGTCTTTATTAACATGTTTGTCAATTGCATTTTCGTTTGAGTACCAGGCTTTTAGGAATTCCCTGACTGCACTTTTGGTGTTTCCTCTGCCTAAGATTTTGACATTATCCCAATCAAATTGATAACCATAATTGTCTATATGCATTGATACTAAAGAATGCATATCGTGTCTTTTCACGGCTGATTTGTGTTCTTGGATTCTAATTCGAAGGAGACGCCCACTTTGGCAGATGCAATGCTTGTTACAGTTCATACAATTTATTTTGTAAATGGTAGTAATTTCATCTCCTTTTTCTGTTGGATCTTTCGGTTTGCATAATATCGAATTAAGCGATTTGAATGGCTTGTGTGCTATATCTATATCAAACGGTTTCAGTATTCTATCTGTTATTTCAGAGATATTTCTCATGTATGGTAGAATGAATTTTCTTGTGGTCTTCGATGATGGTTCTTTGTTGGTGTTTTGATTCGACTTTAAACACTTTTTGATGAAATTTTGTGGATAACCATTCTTTTCGGAGACCGTTAGTAGGTACTTTTCTTCCATTCTTTTCACCTCTGGAGTGCTACAGTGTGTGTTTGAACTCTTTTTAAACAATGTCTGCACACAGTTTCTTTTGTGAGTGCGTAATTGGGTTATTGCTAGTATAGTTGAGTATTTGATCTAAGTGCGTTGACTTTTTATATACTTGTGTTTCTAAATCTCCTATGTTGGTTCTCCTGATTAAGACACAGCTATAAATGGGATTTTGTTATCTAATTCTTCTTCTCTTGTGGTGAATTTGATGTCTTCAAATATATTGTTTATTAATTTATGAGTATATTCTAAATCACTTCTCTTAATTATTACAAATGTATCATGAACGTAACGTATCCAGATTTTCGGTTTTATTATAGGTAGAGCTATTAATTCTAATCTTTGCATAACGGCTTCAGTTATTAATCCTGATATGGGCGATCCCATTGGTGTCCCTTTTATTTGTCCATATATTTGATTATTGAATTGGAAGTATGTTGTAAGGCATAATTTTATGAGTTCTATCCAAGCTGATAACTGCGTTTTTATGTTTTCATCATTATAGAGTAATTGTTGCATAGTTTCTGTTGCTAGTTTTGGACTAATTGAAGTATATAATGCTGTGACATCAAAGGACACCATTATTTCATTGTCTTCTACTTGAATGTTTTTGATTGCGCTGAAGATGTTGTCCAGAAGGACGATGAAAGCTCCGCAACTAAACCAACCATCTCAGAGAACACTATTAATTGCAAACTAAGGATATACCATATAATCGCCACCATTTGAAAAGAGAGATCACAAAAAAATATTGTGTCTTTTGTACCCTGAACAGTAAATTAGTTGACTATATCCAAAATCAAACATATTCATGCGAATATTCTAATACACTCAGGATTAATCATAGCTAGTTATACTTAGGCAATTGTAGTTCATGGTCTAAGTGTAAACGGCATATAGCTAAGTTATTCAAAAGACATAGGATTCTTAGTGTAGCAGGATTTGGATACATATATCACGTGTATTTGAATAACCTAGCAACACTTGCTTTACCTTCAGTCTAGTGCAGTCATGAGATTCACTAACCTGTTGACTCAGCTTTCCAAGGTCATTGGTGCAGTCACACTCCCTTTTTAACTTCACCATTCACATTCGTTATTACCGTATGTCAGTTAGCTGTACCAGTTAGCATTATTGTTAGAATGAATATACCAAGCAGTGTCAATGTTCTCACACATAAAATACACAACCAATCTGGTGTCAGTCAATACTACGTCTAGGTTACTTTATTTTCTAGTCACATGATCTGAATGCCTGATCATGGGAGGTTGCTGGTGTGATCCTTGGAATGGCTACTATGGCTGCCACTTTCATTTGACATATAAACAATTGGATAGCTAGAGAACACAGTGTAACCTGGAGTGAAGTTAAATTTTAGACAACTGACAGCTATGAGTGAACCAATCACCTTAGTACGGACAAGGAGAGTGAATGGCAAAGTTAAAGTATCACGTCCCATGGGATGGAAACGCACGATAAAACCTTGAGCTGACCGATTAATAATAAGAAGTGATTTCACACCAAAAAATGTTAATTTACAAGAAAATGCATAGAAACATATTGAACAGGATGTTCTTGTCTGACATGGCTTCTCTGACTATACCTTATTAGAAAACAGAAAGATTGAGCGAGGAAATATTTACTTTTCAATTAGATCCTCATCTCTGGCTCTACTCTAATATATAGTGTAAAGCATTTTTATAACAGTACGCAACAGTTTACCAAACAAGTGGCACTGATGTGTTTGTTAACAATAACTAAACAGTGTCAAAATGTCAATGGATTGATAATTAACGAAGAAAATCAATACACATTTAAAAGGTAGAAATGGTTAGAATAAATTAATTTTACAAGGACAACACGAAATTACAGATGAAATGGTAAAAATAAATAAAAATAAAATAATTTGGACAATTATAATTTTTATGGTTTTTAAGGGTTTAGGGGGAGGGGGGCGACGTAGTCCTGTTTATGCATTCTTCTAGAGATGGCCACGGTAAGGAAAGTGGCTGTACAAATTTCTTCTGAACACATAGGCTTGGCTTCTTCAGGTGGATTCCGATTGCCTCAGCTGTCTGTAGAAGACGAACAGGTAAAGCTGAAATTAAGATCAGTAGGAATGTGATAAATTATTTTAAATGCTTTATTAACACCAACTTTATGCTCACTATCTACTAAGTGTACTAAAACAGAGTTACGAATAGATCTTGTTTGTCTTTTGCTTAATCATGCCGGGTGATGTTTGGAAGTACGATGATGAACTTTTCTAATTGTATGCCCGATGGAGCTGGCTCCACAGCTTCAGTCAAATTGGTAGACACATATAGGGGAGGCGAAATTGGATAATTTGTCCTTATTTCTCAAACGTAAAATAAGGATGGTAGTGAAGAGACAGCGTATCGCTGCTGCACTGAAAGCTCTTTTAGGTGCATTCGTCAGGAGTTGTGTTACTATTTCGCTGATGTTGTCACAGAGGAGCTGCAACTTTATGAACAATGGTGTTTTGGAGCTGTTACCATACTGACTCTCCTTGGTGTTAAATTCATATTTTTTCAATGAACTTATCTGGATAACCATTTTTTCTAAGTAATTCTCTAATAATCTTAAGTTCCTCTTTGAGGCACTCGTCTGAACAGAATAACTTAGCTCTATGAACCAGACACTTTAACAGGTTACGTTTATATTTCAAAGGTGAAAAACTCAAAAAAAAAATGAGTGTGCTGATCTGTTGTTGTAGGTTTCCTATACATACTCCTTCTTAGTGTGCCATCTTCTTTAATGGACAGGAAGACATCTAGGAATGAGATACTATCATTACTTTCTTCCTCTATGGGAATTTTATTACTGACTGCGTATCACTGAACTTGTCGAGGATGTTCATTGCTTCATTCTCGTTTTTCAATAACCAGAAATGCATCATCCATATATTGGCAGTACAAATCCAACTCCTTATGCACTCCTTTTAGTGGTCCATTCTCTGACTTATCGAAGAAAAAATCAGATAGGACTGGAACACATAACCACAACATCAGTTTTTTTATAGTACTCCTTATTGAATAAGAAATGTGAGTCGGTGGCACAGCGGTTAGGACTCTCGTCGACCATGCACATGGTCCGGGGTTCCATCCCCTGCCGATGCACACCTGATATCAATGGTTGGTCTGCAAAATCTGGGCTACCGATATCACATGCAGAACTCCGACCATAACAAGCTGGATTCAGGAAAGGCAAATCATGTTCTGACCAAATCGCAACTCTACGCATCATCATCGAACAAAGCATGGAATGGCAATCAAACCTCTACCTCAACTTTTTAGACTTTGAGAAGGCCTTCGAAAGCGAAGTTATTTGGAAACTACTCAAGTACTACGGCGTACCCCAAATATACATCAACCTTATTCAACAGCTGTACGACAACGGAACATGTCAAGTCATCCACAACGGAAAACTCAGCGAGCCGTTTGGAGTAAACACAGGAGTCAGACAAGGGTGCCTACTATCACAAATGATATTCCTAATTGTGGTGGACTGGATTATGCGTCAGATAGTGGGAAACGAGAAGACAGGGATATCCTGGACCGACTGACGTGAAGAACCTAGAAGACCTGGATTTCGCGCGCGGATGATTTATGTTTGATGTCACACAAAATCGAAAACTTACAAGCGAAAACCGACAAACTGGTCGAAGAGGCTGGCAGCAAAGACAGGACTCCAGGTGAAGATAGACAAGACGGAAGTTATGAAAATAACCAACCAACAACAACAACAGCAGCAACATCCAGCGCCAATCACCATCAACGGGAGAGATTTGAAAGAGGTTACTTCATTCATTCACTTATCTAGGGAGCATTGTCTCAACTACAGGAGACTATGGACTACGGACGAGGATGTGAAATCGAGCGAGAATCGGGAAGGCGAGAAACACATTCATCAACCTGAAACCAATCTGGAAATCTTCGTCACTCACTCAGCCTGCATCAACAACAAAGTGATTCGGATTTTCAATACAAACGTCAAGTCAGTCAGTTCTTCCATACGGATGGATCAGAAACTTGGCAGGTCACAAAGAACATTTCCAAATGGTTGCATACCTTTATCAACAACTGTCTTCGCTGGCTCTATACTGAAGATCAGATGGCCGGAAAGAATCACAAACAAGAAACTATGGGAACAAACAAACAAAACAAGAACCAATCGCCGAACAAATATGCAGGAGAAAGTGGAGATGGATTGGACACTCACTGAGGAGGCCGCTGGGTGACATTGCGCGTCAGGCCAGTGCTCGAGTGGAACCCGAAAGGGAGGCGGTGAGTCGGACGTCAGTGCAAGGGTGACATGGAGGAGATCGTGTGAAGATGAGTTGAAACAGTATGGAGTAACATGGATGCAGGTGTAAAGTACAGCAGAAGACAGAAGCAAGTGGAGGCGTGTAGTTGAAGCCCTATGTTCCACTAGGAACCCAAGCGAACAATAATAACATTATAATAATATCACATGCCGAAAATTCCATAGTTGTATCAAAAATACGGTGTGGAATCAAGCTATAATAAAAAAAATTCACTGTACATCTTGAATTTAAGTTCCTTCATGAAGGATACAGAAATGCCGATGTCTATGTTTCGCATAGTAATTGTTGTGTATTGTATTAAAAGTGCTACGCGTGTACATTAGAGTAGAGCCAGCGGGAGATGAGCATCTAACTGAAAAGTAAATATTTCTTCACTCAATCCTTTTACTTTCTCAGTTGGAATTTACTCATCTAGTAGTGACAGGATGGTCGCCTACTCGGAAACTGATGGTTGTCAGCTTGATTTCTTGAGAATAACTAGGTGAGTATAAGCTATACGATTTAGCAAGAATTAGTTAAGCTTTAAAGTGTAAACCTATTGCTATGAGAATATCATGCAAAGATTTGAGAAGGGAACAAGGAATTATATCACAGAAAATTGGTTACGAATATACGAGGGAAAATAACAAGAAGTTCAGCAGAGATATCGACATTTTCACCGATTTCATTCTCAAAAGCTGTACAATCTCATTTATCTACATTAGTTTACATGAATGTCACATTGTAACGAAGGTGATAATTATTTTCAACTTGATATGAATTACAAGAGGCTTAGAAACAAAAAAATTACACAGGATTAGAATATAATTGTAAAATGGTTATTCTAAACGGATTACAAATGTGATCAGGAGGAGCATGGAAACAAACTTAAGATAACTGATTTTATAACTGAGAAAAATGAGATGAATTGAATTAAGACAAAGAGAGAAAAAATACATACACAGTGGACAAAACAAAAAACTGAAGGATAAGGGAACATACCGAACTAGGTCCACGGTAGTTGTAAAGGCTAGACTAGTTTCTTTTGAACATATAGTTCCGGCTTTCCGATGCATATGGCGAGAGCTTTGTAAATGAATCTGAATCATGAGTCAGTTGAGATGTTGTGACAGGTATTGACGAGGCGTTCAGTTTTGGTGCTCCTGATGGAACCAGTGCCTCCTCTTTGCAGCCATGCTGGACAACAATGTTCTCCAACACGTTTTGATGGGACCCTCAGAGAACGACCTATGTACCTAGCTCCACACGAGCAGGTGAACTGATATATGCACATTGTAGTGGTCATATGTGGAAGTATGTCCGCTTCCCGTTGCTCCAAAGTAGTGGACGGCTAGAAGATATCACTCTTAGAGTTGCTGCAGGAAAAGTCTTTTTCAGGGAACTGGAGATTCTCCTTTTAAGGATATCTGCTGCTAGATCTCCCCTGAATTCCAGATTCAAATAAAGTGTTTTTTTTTGGCACTGAAGTGTATTCTTCTCTTTTTGGCCTTGGTTTCATGTTCTTCTCCACGAAACGTGGTGGATATCCATTTTGAACCAGGATGCTTTTGAGAAATAGGAGCTCTTCTTCTAAACAGTCATTGCTGCAAATTCTTCTGGTACAGTGGGTTAGTGAGATGATGAGAGCTCTTTTACGGTTGATAGGTATCCAACTGTAGAAGTTTGTCAGTTGGCCATTCCATGTTGATTTTCAGAGTTCCGTCATCTATTCTTGTCAGTTTGACGTCCAGAAATGGAATCTTTGATTCATTCTCAACTTCCATTGTGAATTTAATTGAAGGGCGGCAGTTTTTAAACTCCTGTAAGATACAATTTAAATCGGAATCATCCTGACAAACTATAAAATTGTCATCGACGTATTTTTTGAATAGCAGAAATTTGTCCATTGTCGATTTTAAGATGCCGTTTTCCAGGCTGGCCATGAAGCAGTCTCCCAAGAGTGGGCCAAGGGGAGAGCCCATAGCAATCCCGTCTTTCTGTCTATAAATGATGTCATTGAATGCAAATTGTACGTTGAGTGTGCACCTTAATACAACTCTTTCAGATATGAGGCTGGTATTCTGATACTCAGATTTTTGTTATCTATATATTTGCAGAAGAAACAAATTGTGTCTGTGAGTGGCACATTCGTAAATAGAGATTCTACGTCCAGTGATAACATTCATTTTGCCATTTACATTCAAGTCTTTTATGCACTCAATAAATTCAAAAGTATCTCGGAGAGAGTAATTACAGAGTTTTCGTCTCACAGGCTCTAGCATTTTGGACAACCATTTGGCAATCGGATGTTACGGTCATCCCCCCCCCCCATGTCTAAAATTCGTCGAAGTGGCAGACCTGCTCTGTGCACCTTTGGTAGACCGTAGAGTCGAGGGATAATTGATCCTGTTGGTCTCAGACGTTCAAATACGAATATATGATGCTATTAGTAGACAACACAATGAAATTTATTTGAGTGTGGAGGAAAACTAATCTCACTGGCCTGTTTCTGTTTATTTCAAAGGATGAGTGATATAAAGTGTATTTAAGTAATGGCATGCAGGGACTTGATTGGTTTTAGGATTTCATCATGAGCTGTTATCGTGTAGAGAACCACTGGAAAACCACCAGGTAGTACTGGAAAGCAGTTCCTAATGTACTAGTTTGGGACTCTTCAGCAGTTCTTTAATGGTTCTAAGTGGTTCAAAAACCGATTTCAGTTCATGATGTAATCCCGTTATCAATCAAATCTCCGCCAACCAACATTTTAATATCAATGGGATGCTCACAAGCGACTGGCCATATTCAGGTAGGTAGTTACCTGGGGTTCTAGTGGGAAGTCGTGACCAGTGAGGTACAGTAGTTTGGGTGTGAGGAAAAATACTCGCCAGCGATGACAATGGCTAGCGCCAGTAGAGCTATATCGTGAATTAAGAACAAATTAGTTCAGCGAAGAGTCTCTTTTCGGCGAATTCATTCACTTAGCTGCACAGTCGCAAATATATACAATTAATTTTGTGTGTGTGTGTGTACATTAGGTTGTGGTGAGAGCTGTCTACTAGCCAAATTGGTAGACAGTAATTTACGTCAATATTTACGTTCCCAAGATTTGTCGTGAGAAAATGTGAACAAAGATTGATTCAAAACCGACCACAGCAGTTAACATATAGAGGATTTGACATTCAAGATACAGTCACAAATAGATGAAAGATTAACTTTACGTGAGAAACAACCAATCGGAAGACTGTGTTTGTTTGCTTAAATATCCATAGTAATGTACATGAAAATATATAAATATGCGTTGATTTCCTTAATAAATGATCTGTTGCCTGACCCTTGCCTTCTGTTGTTACAAGGTTTGTCAAAATCAAAATAACAGTTGGTGTGTGTTGTTGATTACATCATCAAAATAGTTAAGAAATTAAAATGTGTGATTAATAATCAAAGTTGTAACTAAGTGGGGTGAAGATTGGTAAGATGTGAGTAGGGTTTCGTAATATAGACATGTTTAGAAAGATTAGATGCTAGTGAAGGAGTATGGAGACAATTATGAAAATAAACTAGATAATAGGTGAAAAGATTGAATGGGTTAGTTACTAAAAATTATTATACGAAAATTGCCAAAAATAATTGATAACAAAATGTTGAAGACAGATAAACTTGAAATTAAACCCACGGTAGTAGGAGAGGGTGGAGAAGTTTCTTCTGTGTGCATAAATCAGGCTTTTCTAGCCAAATCGCTAAGGCTTCAGCAATACAAAGTATACGGAAGCTTATCGATTTTGGAAGGCTTCTTTTGACTTTATAGATGACTTTGAACGACTTCTCCTTGCAAATCGAATGACCAGTGTTGAGTATGTGCTCAATAATGGCGCTCCTTATTGCTCCGTTGTTACCTTTCCGTAGCCAGGCGGGATAGTGTTCTTGAACTCTTTTAGATAAAAACTCGCATCGAACGACCTATATACCTCGCTCCGCAAGAGCAGGTGAATTGGTAGATACACATAGAAGTGGTCAAATGCGGTAGTTTATCTTTAGAGTAGTTGAAGAACAATGGCCGGGAGGAAAATGTCAGTCGTAGTGTGGCAGCGAGGAATGTCCTTCTGAGAGCAGTAGATATCCTCTTCTTCAAGGTGTCAGTCAGAAGGTCACCTTTGAAGGGTACATTCATGTAGACCATCTTCTTCTGCGCTGTAATGGGTTGTTCTTTGTAAGTCTTAGGCTTAATGTGCTTGTCTATAAAACGAGGTGGGTAGCCATTCTCGAGCAGTGTCTTCCTTAAGAGGGCGATCTTTTCCTCTATTGATTCAGGACTGTAGATTTTTCGGATTCTAGTCGCCAGAGATATTATCAAGTTTCGCTTGCGACTAATTGGTACCCAACTGTAGAAGTTTGTCAACTGACCGTTCCATGTAGGTTTTCTGTGTACTGATCTGTTCAAGGTACCATCGGTCTTCTTACTTAAACGAACGTCCAGAAAGGAGATTGTCTCTTTGGTTTCTACTTCGATTGTAAATTTGATGGCGGGGTGGCAACTATTGAAAACTTGAAGAACAATATTTTGATCACCATTGTGATCGCAGATGACGAAAGTATCATCGACATACCTTATGTATAAGAAGAATTTGTCGATGGTTGCTTTCAGCGGACCGTTTTCCAAACTTGCCATGAAAATATCAGCCAGCACCGGACCCAAAGGTGATCCCATCGCCACGCCATCTTGTTGTCTATAGAAGTTCCCATTGAATGTGAACTGGACATTTAGGGTGCATCTGAGTAGGAGTTCTTTTAGCTTGGTGGTAGGTATTCCAATATTCAGGTTGTTTTCTTCCAAGTATTTGCATAGAAAACAAATCGTCTCAGAGATAGGGACGTTTGTAAAGAGAGACTCGACGTCGAGTGAAATCATACGTTTGTCTCCCACTTTAACATCTTCGATACAATCGATGAATTCAAAAGTATCTCGAAGAGAATGTTATGAAATTCGTTCTCTAACAGGTTTTAGGAGTTCTGCTAGCCACTTCGCTATTGGATGATACGGAGATCCCAACATATCCAAAATAGGGCGCAGTGGAAGATGATTTAATTTTGATGATGTAATCAACAACACACACCAACTGTTATTTTGATTTGGATTTAGACAAACCTAATGTACACACACACACAAAATTAATTGTATATATTTGCAACTGTACAGCTAAGTGAATGAATTCGCCGAAAAGAGACTCTTCGCTGAACTACTTTGTTCTTATTTCAATGTCTTAATGGGTATTTTTCGCGAATATCGTGAATTCTTGGCAGAAGTTGGAATTCATGGGCTTATCATTGGATCGGGTCACAGCAGCTGAGAATGGTCTACGAGATAGCCGCCTTGTAATAGGAAGGTCCTGGGTTTCGAACCCACTGGTGGGTGGGTACTGATGAAGATTCCAAAACTAGGATGACGAAACAGCTGTTCACTTCTCCCTGGTGATCTTCCAATAGTTCTGATGAAATCCTGTAAACAACATTAAATTTATTTGTTATAACTACTGTTACTACTTATTAGTAGACTGAATCTGCATCGCAAACTTTCATTTCGATTCAATGTTCCTAGTCTCTCATTCGACATAACTGATCAGTTGAATCGGAATACACTATACATCACTGACTGATTTACAATGAATTTTATAACATCGCAAATAGACTTCACAACTTATAGGTTCACATGAACACTAGTCACATTAGGTTGTTATTCAGGTGTCAGTTTACAGGGATTTGATAGGTTATAGGATTTCATCATGAGTTGATATCGGTTAGAGGACCATTGGAAAAATTGAGAGTACTGGACAGCTATTTCTTGTTAGTTTGACACTATTCAACAATGTGCACCCACCGGTGGTTGTGCTACATCGTGAATTGGCAGAATTCAGAATTTATGGACCATTGCATCGAGTCCCAGTGGCTTAGTGGTCCACGGGCTCACCTCATAACCCTAAGGTCACTGGATTAAAACTCCAGTGGATGAGTACCGATGAAGAGTCTCATACCAGGATGAAATAGCTATCCACTACTCTCAGTTCTCGCAATGGTTCCTCAACAGACGTCAAAGTGTCTTAGCACTGTATTACTGTTCACTAGAAATCGTGAATGCTGAAGGTAGAAGGGTTTTCAGGTCTACTGCCTACCAATGTTCTGAGTGAATACAACTCAGGATATTTATATCAGATCTTGGATTTTAGTTGGGATATTACAAAAAGAAGAGGTACTAGAAAACATGTAGGGTAAATGTCTAATTTTCTTTAATTTATTATAACGGATTGATGTCGGTTAGAGAACCACTGAGAACCAGTGAGTACTGAATATTCGTTTCATCCTAGTTTACGATTCTTCAGCGGTATGCACTCATTCAGGTAACCATTACACCAAAGTTTTGAACAGGTGATATTTGTTGATTTCTAAACTGATTTCATAATAAACTTCATAACAAATCTATATCGAGAAAAAACAAAATGATTGAGCAGGGAATATCCTTTTCGATAAATTCCTCTTCTGGCTCTACAATTATACATACATGTTTATATCTATAGAACATTCTAGAATAGTAGTCAGTAACAATATTAGTGTTTTTTTTCAAATAATATCGATTTGTAAAGTAAGATCACAGTGGAATTACAGTTCATTAAAGATGCTTAAATTATAATAATAATAATAATAAAAATAAAAATATAATAGCTATTAGAATATCAATAGAATATCTACAAAAATTGAGGATCATTCAAAAGTAGATGACCAAGGTAAGGACAGTGTCTGAACCAGCTTCTTTTGGACACATAAATTAGCCTTCCTTATGTGGATCCCAATGGCCAACCTCAGCAATATGTATAATAGACGAACTCTTAAGGCAAAGTTGAGATTTGTTGATGTGCGCTAAGTGACTTTGAAAGCCGAGTAATGGACTGTCTTTTCGTCAGCCTAGTTTTGGGCTCTTCATCAATACGCACCCACCACAGGAGGTTTCAACCCAGGAACTTCTGATTACAAGGCGAGCTCGTAGACCATTAAGCAGCCACTGAGACCCGACCCAATGACCAGAGCATGAATTCCAGCTTCTGTCAATTCACGACAGAGAGTGACCACTAGCCAATTTCTTCTGTCACCGATGTCAGCTCATGAAGAAATCCTGTAACCAGTCAATCAAAAAAAACCAATACTTTAAAATCAATGAGATGTTCACTAGCAACTGGCCCTATTCAGGTAGGTAGTTACCTAAGATTCTAGTGGGACGTCGTGAGCAGTAGGGTGCAGCAGGTCGGGTGTGGGGACAAATACTCATCGAATACATTGGCTAGTGGTCGCTCTATGTCGTGAATTATTGGCAGAAGTTTTAATTCATGCACTGGTCATTGGATCGGGTCCCAGTGGCTGCTTAATGGTCTACAAGCTTGCTTTGTAATCAGAAGGTCCTGGGTTCGAACCGCCTGTGGTGGATGGGTACTGTGAAGAGTCCCAAACTAGGCTGACGAAACAGCTTCCCAGTACTTCCAGGTTTCCTAATGGTTCTCTAACTGATGTTAGCTCATGATTAAATCCTCCAACCAATCAGTCAAATCCCTACAAAAACCAATACTTGAGAAAAATTGTCGTTTTAAAGCTGTGCACCGACAGTGAGTGTTCATAATACTTAAACGAACTATTAAATTTGTTTGTTGTTTATTTTTTGATTATTTCCACACACACGGAAACCAATTTCAACAATACTCTGGAACTTTTCTTGTAACTAATCAAATCACTAAGTGTTTAATCTGATTTTGATTTTTTTTTCTTCAAACATATACCATCGACAGATCGCTTTCACTGATGTCAGTTTAGCATATAAATATATATATGGGGATTACAACTATGTTCTCACTGTTCTCTCATCTCCTTTTAAACCACTTCTCAAGTTATGAATCACTCACTACTTATTGTTTTAATGCTGGTACACTTGAAGTCACAGTTGTGTGTGTGTGTTAAGAGAGAAATTAATGATGAGATAAGAATCCTCTTTTATTAGACGAGGATTATCATCAAAGTATCATTAGAAAGGAATTGACTATTTTACTGACCCCCCCCCCCCCGGTTAAATTTGGCTAGATTTTTTCTACATCGAAAGTATACTATCATAAATCAGTAAAAAGACCACAATACTAAGCCAAAATCCACATTGCAAAGGTAATCAAAATACTGGCCAGTTTTCTATTGTTGGTTTGCAAGGGTTAGTTTTGTTTTTACGAGTTGATCACGGATTAATGTCAGTTAGAGAACTATTGAAAACCAGCCACAGGGAGTACTGGACAGCCAGCTGTCTCGTCAGCCTAGTTTGGGAATCATCGGTAGTACGCACCCACTACAGGAGGTTGGAACCCAGGACCTCCAGGTTACAAGTCAAGCTCGTATACCATTCAGCCACTGGGACGCGACTCCTTAATGGGCAGACCAGTGGGTGCGTACTGTCGATGATTCCCAAAGTAGGCTGATGAAACAGCTGGCTGTCCAGTACTTGAATGCTGGTTTTCAATGGTTCTCTGACTGATATCAATCCGTGATCAACTCGTAAATACTGGTCAGTTAATGAGAAATCAGATAAAAAAGCAATAGACTGTTATCTTGGATGATTGGAGGCAGTCGGCTACAGGAAGTCTTGGGTGAACCTAGGTTTCATGACTTTCAGCACTCCACCAGTCAGAAAGGCGCATCTGAAATCACCTTGAAGGAACTCATCTCTCATCAGGAGATTCTAATCCCTATCACCCAGTGTCACATGCAGTCAGAGAGCTATTCAAGCTATCGATTGACCTCTTATAGTACTGCACTGGACATTTTTTTATTGGACACTAGTCACTAACTAGTGTAATGCGTCTAATCCTCCTGTTTAATGCACACTGAATTCTATCAGTCAGTCAAGTTTGTGACCAGTGGCCACCATGCCACTAGATGGCTCACCACCATGGTGCACTTTCAATGGTTGATATTAGGTGGTTAGAAGCAGTCAGCATCAAATAAACAAGGACTAAGCATGCTATTATGGATTACTAACCAGTGTCTAACCAAAGACCATTTATCTGCCGCTTAATAGATTTCATAAACAACAACAAAAAAAGACCTTATTTTTGAGTTTATTGTCTACTAATTTATTATTTTATTATCGTTTCCTTTAATTCCTAGAGGAACATAGGGCTTCAGCCGTGCATCTCCATTGCATTCGGTTCTCTGCTAGAGTTTTCACCTGGCTCCAAGTCTGCCCACACGTTTTCATCTCCTCTTCACATCACCTCCTCCTCCAAGTCACCCTTGCATTGACGACCAACTCGCCGCTTCGCTTTCGGGTTCCACTCGAGCAACGACTTGTCTAGTGATGTCACATGATGGTTTCCTCAGAGTATGGCCAACCAATCCATCTCCATTTCTTCCTGCATATTTGTTGCAAAATCGGTTCCTGCTCAGTTGGTTCGCTCATTGACAGAGATCCCTGTTGCTGATCTTTTCTGGCCGGCCATCTGATCTTGAGTATTGAGCGAAGGCAGCTGTTGACGAAGGTCTGTATTTCGTTTGAGGTGCTCTTTATGACGCGCCAAGTCTCTGATCCGTTTGTTAAGTAGCACTGACTTCACATTGGAGTTGAAAATCCGGATCTTATTTTTCATGCTGAGCAGTGCTGTCGATTTATCTCCACACAGACTTGAGAGTAGTGAAAGCTGGTCTTGCTTTTCCGATCCTCGCTGCTTTGATATCCTCGTCAGTTCCGTTGGCCTGTAGTTGAAACGATGCCTCCCAGGTAGGTGGTAGAGGAGGTTGTTTCTTTAAGTTTCCTTCCATTTATGCTGATTGTTGTCTGTTGTTGTTGTTGTTGCTGTTGGTGGTGTTTCCCAGGAATCTTCATCACCTCTGTTTTCTCTATGTTCACCTGAAGGAATTCCTATCTTTGATGCTTCTTGTGCCAACTTGTTGCTTTTCACTTGCATATCTTCCAGTTTGTGGGAAATCAGACATTTATCATAGTGTCTACCAAACTGAATTCAAATTCAAATATCCTTCTCAAGTAACAGACACCATTTCTGCGTCACAGGAGTATATTTTGCCAAGCAAAATATGAATAACAACTTTAAAGAAATCATGAATTCATACACAGTTAATTTAGTTCACACTAACAAGCACATTTCCTAAATTTTACTCCAAATGAAGCCTACGAATCAGGTTAGTCGTACGATTCACAACTAAAAGTATATGAATAACACTATTCACTGTGAGGTGTGTTTTTCGGTCACAATAGCTATGCGTTGCATTTTAACCAATTAGCTGTACTATATAAACTATCGGAGTCTAACCTCAACCAATTTAGGCTTGACACATATATAAATGATCGACAAAATGTAACGGATTCAGTTACCATAGTCACCAGAGGTCAATTTACCGAAAGCCTACATGGAATGGACAATACGTACATTTTAATAGTTTTTGTCCAAATAGCTAGCTATAAACGAGCACTAGTCAAGACTCTGTACTGTAGAGCTAGGAGAATATGCTGTGCAGAACAATTAAATGAAGAATTTTTGATTCTCGAAAAGATATTGGGATACAACGGTCACCCTCAGAGATTCATTAACAAGTAAGGAAGATGTAAAGACTCAAATGTCAAACAAATCACAGTGAGGAAAAAGTCTGTCTTCATTCAACTTGATTTTAAAGGTGATAATATTACAGCAATAGTCAACGGAAGATTGAGCACGTCACTAACCAGAGTCTATCCTGCAGCTAATTCGCTTCCCGTCTATCGCAAATGTTCATTGGTGAGATGAGAAGTCGACAGATACCCTTCTCATGTCAACTCCAGCTGTGTGTACAAATCAACGTGTATCTGAGGGAGTAGTTATATTGGGAGAATGGAAAGAAGGGCACACCTCCGATTTTCTGAACATTCACTGAAAAGCTTACTTCTCAAGGGAGAGAGAGAGTTGTAAAGAATTACGTGCGTCGGTGGCATAGCGGTTAGGACGCTCGCCGACCATGCACATGGTCTGAGGTTCGATCCCCGGCCGACGCACTCCTTCACCTCGCTAAGCTAGAAATAATGCTGATGAAGAGGAAAGGTTGGGCATGAGGCTAGCAACGCCATCCTGTAAAAATAAACACTGCTACAGAAACTTCAATCTACTAGCCTGAAGCCCTATGTTCCACTGGGAACGTGGAGGAAAAAAACTGTAAAGAATTACAACAGTTATAAGGAGTTAGAAAAGCAGGCAAACAAGCATCAAGTCAGTGGGAATCAACACGGCTAGTGCCATGATAGTGGAAGTGCTTGAATTATTTTCTTTTGTATACATAACTCTGGTTTCTCCAACTGAATGGCCAAAGCTTCAGCAGTGCAGCCAGGAGACGAAAGCGTATTGCCTTTGGTAGGTTATTCTTTACTTTGTAGATTACTTTGAAGGAGAAGGCGTTTGCTGAGATGAAATGGTTAGTGTCGACAAGGTGTTCGGTGATCGCAGTCCTTATAGAGCCACTACTATCTTTTTGCAGGCATACAGGATAGTGTTCTAGGATCCTTCTGGATAGGATACGCATCGAACGACCACTGTACCCGCCACCACGACAACAGGTGAACTATCTGGCTTATTCGATTATGAAAACGTTAGCTTTAACCTCACACACCTATGATGTAATGTAATTTTGATTGTCTCTTGTTTCTATGACTTGAGTTAAACTCAGTACATTTTTACTCAATTTGTTAGTTACTCATCATCTTGGAGTCAACATCCCCCCAAAAAAACTGATGATTTCTGTTCAGTTACAGCTGCAAATTAATAACAGAATGATACATTTGCAAAGCAACTGGATCTCAGGTTTTAGTAACCTGCTTAACGGTGTGGGCATCTAGAGAATCCTGATTTCTGCTGTTAACTATTACAAATATGTATGTATGAACCAGTGATGTGAGCATTCGACTTTCACCCCATAGCGTCGGTTTAGATGTCACCCGGAATATTTCCTGCTAAACAATCGGGCAGTATCGTCATCTATTTTGCACGCAACATGACTCATAACTTAGTACATACAGTTGCACTGAATAACAATTGAAAGGTGACAACCAGAATCCCGTAAAAAATGAAAATGACAGAAATCAACAGAAATGCTCCCAAGGGAACATTGTGTTTCAAGGTGGAGCTTTGATGTTTCAATAGCAGTGGTGTGTAATTTTACTTGTTGGTTGGATTGCTAACCTTACTCTCAACCTCCCCTCTTCACCAGGATTACTCTCAGCTAGATGAAGTATGGAAGTGTTTTGGTCGTGTATTGAAAACGCGACCCCATGATACGTGATTGGCCAACGTTCTATCATTGAATCACCGACGCACACGAGGATGGACATTCGAGTATTTATAGTAAATAGGTGGAAAGGTACCAGAAGTATTTCCGGTAAATGGTGAAATTAATAATATTATAAAGAGGCATTAGAAACTCTACAATAACAGTACACACAGTAAATTCATTTAAAAATCACAGTATGGCGTATACTACTGACGAGATTTACCAGTAATATATAAAGAAACGTTCATCAACACAAAAATATCACATAGCGGAGAGACAGATTTGACGTCAAAGAGAACAAATGATTCAGCGTTGCGGCAAAACATTGGAGACACGAAAAGAAGACAAAGAAACACAATACAAAAGTGGGGAGAAGTAGTACAACACGGACGATCTGTGCAAATGACAACTTTTAGATAAGGTGTACATAATTTCGTTATATAGGTATACCGAATTCTAAATGAAGATTCCTTCACCAAGTTTCTTGCCTTCTACTACTTCAAAACTACGTATTCATATCACTCAATCAATAGTAATATACCATCATGTATTCAAGTGATAATAATCCACTCTGTGGTGAAGTCACGGAACTACAACCAATGTTCTTAGTAAGTGGACAAATTATGATCCGTCAGCCGGGTGTTTCAATACTTTGTCTCACAAGTAATAATAATAATAATAAATATAATAATAATGAGGTGGCAGAACAAGACTTATCACTTATCACTCTAACAGAAAGCAGTGCACCGTATGAAAGGTAAATCCTCCTCTGCTGCGCTCACTGAAGCTGGTGTCCTCCAAAGGGCTGTACTCTCCCCACTTCTCTTTTCTTTCTTTCTACATGACTTACCATCTTCAAATGACATTAATTTTGTCAAATATGCTGACGACCTGACAGTATCTTTGCCTATCAAATGTCAAAGTGACTGCTCTAAACTTAATGGCTTTCTGTCAAAATTAGCCATTGGTCCAACGAAAACGGTCTTACCTTAAACCCCTCCAAATGCCAAACAGTCAATTTCACCTTTAGGCATAAATCCGACCTAAACGAACTGGTTGGCTCTCACGAGGTTTGCAACATAGACGGCACTGAAATAGAAAGCAAATCGAAAATTAAATACCTAGGCGTCATTCTATCTGCTGATCATTCCTGGTCGTCTCATATCTTGGCGATTTCTAAGAAAATATTCCGTCTTACCTTCTACATTAGGAAGTTAAAACATTCTGATATAACCCAACCCTTACTCCTACAATTCGTTAACTCTCACATTCTGCCTATTATTCTCTATTGCTCCCCCTTAGTTTTTCCCGGGCTACTGAAAAAAGACCATACCTTATTGCGCAGTATGTTAAAGGTTGTCAGAAGGGTAAGCAACGTGCCACTTAACCGGCTTTTTAGTATTCTGGTCGACAGGCACATGGACTCATGTGAAAAATGGGCTAAATCCATTTTATCTAACTCACACCACCCTCTTCACTCACAACTCTTCCCTTGCATCTCATCAGGCAAAACCAGAAGCCTATTTATAGAAAACTATATGCTCGCACCAGCAAGTACAAAAACTCAACCATACCCTACTTAGCTCGTGTTCTGTGCGATAAAGAAAGCATTAGGCGTGGCACCTATAATTCATCAAATAGTCAGTAGAACAACTGGATCTCGTCTTTCCAACTCATATCATTTATAGGTACAACGTTTTCTTTCTTTCTTTTCCATTTCTCTCTCTCTTTTTTTCCGTTATGTGCTGCTTTGTTTCTTTCTCTCGCTTACGCCGGTAATTATGATAGCACCTACTTTTCTAACACCTTCAAAAACACTGTTCAACTTTGGCTTTGCCACCGACATGCCAATATGTTGTCATAATGAACTGAGACTATCCATAATCTATGTAGAATTTTATTTATTGATAATGTACCAACTGGATGCAATACTGTAGTGAAAAATGCAGAGAATTCCATTCTGTATCACAAGTACTGTTTTGGAATAAAACAAATTATTATTATTATCATTACAAGATCATCTAAATACCTTCTATAAAGTGGCACATTTTCGATTAAATCCTCCGATAAACTCTCAATGTACGACGTATAGATATCTGCTAACAGGGGCTCTAACGGACTTCCCATAGAATCACCATCAATCTGGCGGAAACAATCTCCTTCAAATTATTATTACAGAGCTCAAATGATGTTTACACTTATGAAGAAATAAACAAACACAAAATGGGAGGACTATAAATATAAGAGGAAAAATAACAGTAAAGCCTGATAGTATAAGAGTGGGGAAAACTGTCTATTCACTAGTGGAAAGAAGGTTAGTTGGTTCGTGCCTGACACTATTTTCATCACATAAAATTCGTGTCAAATATGGTATCGTGGAATTTTTATACTTAGAAGTACGTGCATAAAGACTTCTTAAAAGAATTCTTATTCTGTCAGGGGAGACACAAGGTGAAAGCTGAGGCTAAGGTGGATATTCACAGTCTCACGAAATTCCTTCAGCAAGTTTGCTGCATGAAATCAAGTGCCTGTCAATGACGATATCAACGATATGGTCCAATGGGATAGTACATCACTAGTCCTATTGACAGTCTTTACAGTTCTACGAAGTATGACAAAGTCGTTTCTAAGCAACCCAGGGAGGAATAAGTAAGAGTGAAGAATAAAGAAGAATAGATAAGATGTAAGAGTTGACAAACTGAATAATGGGAGGGTTTGGCTGAGTTATGCTCAAGTGTTTTAACCTCTTCTTAATGTAAAATATCAGATGCATTATTTTTTCGTCTTAGCAGCACGTTTCGATTCATATTTTTTTATGAAGGCTTTTGGGCAGTTATTTGATTCAAGAGTAGACTGAACCAATTTTAGTCCCGTGTCTATTCATGACTCACATGACTGGACAAAGTTTTTAGACCTAGGAGTACTGGACAGCTGTTCCGTTACCCTACTCTGGGACTCTTCAGCAGTACGCACCCACCACAGGAGGTTTGAACCCCGGACCTGCAGGTTACAAGGCCAGCGAGCTCGTAGACCATTCATCAGCCACTCAGACCCAACGCATTCCAATGACCAGCCCATGAATTCTAACTTCCCCCGATAATTCACGACACAGCACGACCACCACTAGCCAATGTCTTCTTCGATGACTTACTGCCTCACCTTCAACCTGCTCTACCCTACTGGTCACGGCTGGAACCACCACTAGAACCTCAGATAAATACTTACCTGAATAGGGCTTGTTGCTGACCTTGTAACCAGAAGGTCCTTGGTTCGAACCCCAATGGGCGCGTTCTGATGAGGAGTCCCAAACTAGGACGAAACAGCTGTCCAGTACTCCCTGGTGGTTTTCCAATGGTTCTCTAACTGACGTCAGCTAATGATGAAATCCTGCAACCAATCAAACTAAATCCCTACAAAAACCAACACTTGTGAAAGTTTTTAAAGATAAAATGCGTCTTTGTATACATAGGCCTTTATTTTTTTAATATTGATTAATTTCCCTGAAGAATTTCGGACCGGTTTGCCGAACTCAGGAAACGTTGAAATTACTTATACTTCAATTTCGTTGAGATTTTACAAATACAATTTTTACACTCAATCATTTTGCAACTATTCAGTCAAATCTTGATCACAGTTCACATGAATAAGTAATCTCATCCTTTCTAGATGAACAGTTCAATTCAATTCTAGCCTAAACCCTAATCAATTAAACATCTGTTTTGCTAGCATGCTTCACACCAGTTAAAGCCCTACTCGTTTTTTTTGTTTTTTGTTCTTTTTTTCAAAAAAATTTTATTTAAAAATTTAATTCTTTTAGTCACAAAACAGATGTCCTCATCTAATCTTCCCGTGGTTTATTTCCTCTGGTCTACTGATTACTTGATAGATTTAAAGTAAATCAAATTAAGAGTGATTTAGCCTTTCTAAAAAGGAGATATGATGCTTCCCTTGAAAGATCGATCTATAGGAAACCAATATGGAATGGTCTCTACACGAATTTACATATTTGGGTCCCTTTGAGAAGGAAGAGAAATCTGATCCATTCCTTATCTGCAAGAATAAGGAGGATACATGCCTAACAGTGATCCAACCGATGGTGAATTGGAGAGAATCAGACAAGTCCTCATGGAAAATGGATATCCTTCAAGATTCATTGAGAAAAACATGAAAGTAAAGCAAAAAAAAAACGGAAGAACCCAGACGGTGGCTAAGAAACTGTTATTCATGAAGGCTGAATTTAAAGGTGATACTACAGCTGAGTTTCTGAAGAACCACCGCATATCTAGATCACTGAGGAAAGCCTTCTTTTCAGATGAGCTACGGATCAATTTCTACAGCCGATAAATGATCAATGGATGTGTGAAGCATGAACTGCCGCCTTAGGCCACTTCATTGTGTGTTTATAAATTCACCTGCTAATTTGGAGTTAGTAATATGGGCCGCACAAAGTGTACACTTTACAAACGTATCTCTGAACATTATCCAGCATGGTTAGCAAAAGGACAATGCAAGACAGTTACTAGCTCGATTCTCGAGTACTAGGTGAACTTAAGCCAAGCAGCTCCACCAGAGTCGTCTGTCAAGATTATCTAAAAGTTAAGACCGAATGATACAAAGGGTGTTAGGTTTCGGCTTTTGTGTACGGCGGAGACGTTGACATTCTGTCCATACAACTCGGAATCTGTATACGGAAAAAGTTTGTCCAGTCTTTTATTCTCCCATAGTCTCAACCTCATCATTAGTCGTTACCTGTAATTTTTCATCTGTATTTTTAGTGATAAGTTTGCTTTTACTTTAATAATTAATCCACTATTGTCACTTTCACAGGTTCCTCTTGTACATTTTCTCACCCTCTTCACACTTGTTAAATGGACACTCAACTACCTTTCTTCGCACTACTCAATAACAATTTTAACCTTATCAAATTTCTAATTTTTTGCTGTTGAGTACCACGTAATTAACCCAGAGACAACAGCAGGCCTGATGACGCCACTACCGGAGAACGTGTGGAAAGAAGGCAAGGTACCCGAAGATTGGAAGAAAGGATACTTATTCAAACTACCAAAGAAAGGAAACTTACGTCAATGCAAGAACTGGCGCGGAATTATGCTCCTGTCCATCCCAAGCAAAATACTAAGCCACATCATCCTGGATAGAATCAAACATGCCCTGGATGAAAAACTTCGACCGGAACAAGCTGGATTCAGGAGAAACAAGTCATTTATTGATCAGATGGCCACATTACGGATCGTCATTGAACAAAGCTTGGAATGGCAGTCATCTCTCTATCTCAACTTCATCGACTTTGAAAAGGCCTTCGACAGCGTTGATCGAGAGGTGACTTGGAAACTACTACGCTACTATGGGGTGCCACCGACAATTATACATCTCATCCAACAGCTGTACGACAATGCTGCATGCCAAGTAATCCACAACGGGAAAATTATGGAATCCTTCGAAGTGAGGACAGGAGTATGACAAGCTGGCTGCCTACTATCGCCAATGATTTTCCTGATTGCAGTAGATTGGATAATGCGACAAACAGCGAGCCGGGCAATGAGGAAACAGGCATAAAATGGACCCACACAAGAAACTTGTAGGATCTGGACTTCGCCGATGATATATGTCTGATTTCCCACAAACTGGAAGATATGCAAGCGAAAAGCAACAAGTTGGCGGAAGAAGCATCCAGAGAAGATAGGACTTCCTTCAGGTGAACATAGAGAAAACAGAGGTGATGAAGATTCCTGGGGAACACCACCAACAGCAACAACAACAACCACAACGGACAACAATTAGCATAAATGGGAGGAACCTGAAAGAAACAACCTCCTTTACCTGCCCACCTGGGAAGCATCGTTTCAACTACAGGCGGATAGAACTGACGAGGATATGAAAGCAAGAATCTGGAAAGCAGGACCAGCTTTCACTACTCTCAAGTCTGTGTGGAGGTTAACAGCACCATTCAACATCATAAGTAACATCCGGATTTTCAACTCCAATGTGAAGTCACTGCTACTATATGGATCAAAGACTTGCACTGAGCGTCATAAAGAGCATCTCAAACAAATTACAGATGGCCAGAAAAGATCAGCAACGGAGATCTCTGGCAATGAGCGAACCAACCCAGCAGGGACCGATTGTGAAACAAATAGGCAGTAAGAAATGGAGATGGATTGGCCATACTCTGAGAAAACCATCAATTAACATCACTAGACAAGCCATCGCTCGAGTGGAACCCGAAAGGGAAGCGGCGAGTTGGTCGTCAGTGCGAAGGTGGGGTGACTTGGATGAGGTCATGTGAAGAGGAGATGAAAGTGTGTGGGCAGACTTGTAGCCAGGTGAAGACTTTAGCAGAGAACCGAACGCAATGGAGACGCACGGCTGAAGTCCTATGTTCCTCTAGGAATTAAAGGGAACAATAATAATAATACCACGTAATTTATGACTTTTATTTTTACTTCTAAAGCCACTATTGAGTAGTTATACCAATTGTGTCATCCCCACTCAGTCTGTGAAGATGATTTCATCGATAAAGAAAATTTCCAAGTATCGGTTTTGTAGGGATTGTGTTTGATTTGTTGGAGGGTTTCATCATGAGCTGACATCGGTTTTAGAACCATTGGAAAACCACCAGGGCGTACTGGACAGATGTTTCGTCCTAGTTGGGGACTCTTCTACGTCGCTTTGTAACCAGAAGGTCCTGGGTCCGAACCCGCTAGTGGGTGCATACTGTCTAAGAGCCCAAAACTAGGCTGGTGAAATAGCTGTCCAGTACCCCCAGGTCTTCTAATAGTTCTCTAACTGATGTCAACTCATGATGAAACACTCCAACCAATCAAAGAAAGTTTTCTTCGCTGAATTGTCTTTTATTTTATGAAGTAATACTTACTTTGTTTTTATATTCAGATTTCAGTGAGATTGTAATTTTTTTAAAATATGTAAAAATGAATTTTATTTGAATACAGATACTTTCTGACTCAGTATTGAATGGAGTTCATTAGTTTTATATATTTGGTAGTCAGGTAGAAATATTAATGTCGGCTATTGTCTTGAAGTGCAGTACTGATTATCACCATGAAATCTATGCCTTATAGATGTGACTTGTCAAACTATCAACAGATAGATAAAACTTGAACCCTCCCTTAAAAGCTTTGAAGACCCCAAACAATTTGCCTATAGACAGGGTAGAAGCACTTTAGACTCTGCAGCCGTCTTACACAACAGTATCGTCTCATCATTAGATAAAGGTGACAAATACGTCTGCTGCACATTTCTCGACTTCACTTCTGCTTTCGACTCTGTACCTTGATGTCTCTTGCTAAATAAGCTTTCTATGACAAAAATTGAGTCCTGGGTCACTAACTGGCTGCATTCCTGCTTCTCTAACAGAAAGCAGTACACCGTATACAAAGGCAAATCCTCCTCTGCTGCGCTCACTGAAGCTGGTGTCCCCCAAGGTGCTGTACTCTCCCCACTTCTCTTTTCTTTCTTTCTACATGACTTACCATCTTCAAATGACATTAATTTTGTCAAATATGCTGACGACCTGACAGTATCTTTGCCTATCAAATGTCAAAGTGACTGCTCTAAACTTAATGGCTTTCTGTCAGAAATCAGCCAGTGGTCCAACGAAAACGGTCTTACCCTAAACCCCTCCAAATGCCAAACAGCCAATTTCACCTTTAGGCATAAATCCGACCTAAACAAACTGGTTGCCTCTCACGGGGTATGCAACATAGACGGCACTGAAATAGAAACCAAGTCGGAAATCAAATACCTAGGCGTCATTCTATCGGCTGATCTCTCCTGGTAGTCTCATATGTTGGCGATTTCCAAGAAAATATTCCGTCTTACCTTCTACATCAAGAAGTTAAAACATTCGGGTATAACCCAACCCTTACTCCTACAATTCGTTAACTCTCGCATTCTGCCTATTATTCTCTATTGTCCTCCCTTAGTTTTCCCAGGCTACTGAAGAAAGACTATAACATATTACGGAGGATGTTAAAGGTTGTCAGCAGGGTAAGCAAAGTGCCACTTAACCAGCTTGTTAATATTCTGGTTGACAGGCACATGGACTCATGTGAAAAATGGGCCAAGTCCATTTCATCTAACTCACACCACCATCTTCACTCACAACTCTCCCCTTGCATCTCATCAGGCAATACCAGAAGCCTATATAGAAAACTATATGCTCGCACCAGCAAGTACAAAAACTCAACCATACCCTACTTAGCTCGTGTTCTGTGTGATAAAGAAAGCATTAAGCATGATACCTATATCTAATTAAATAGTCAGTAGAACAAGTGGATCTCGTCTTTCCAACTCATATCATTTATAGGTACAACATTTTCTTTCTTTTCCTTTTCTCTCTCTCTTTTTTCTCTTTTTTTGCGTTATGTGCTGCTTTGTTTCTTTCTTTCGCTTGCGCTAGTAAATATGATAGCATCTACTTTTCTAACACCTTCAAACACTGTTCAACTTTGGCTTTGCTACCGACATGCCAATATGTTGTTGTCATAATGAACTGAGATTTCCTTAGTCTATGTAGAATTTTATTTATTGATAATGTACTATCTGGATGCAATACTGTAGTAAAAATCGCTGAGAATTCCATTCTGTATCACAAGTACTGTTTATGGGATAAAACAAGTCATTATTATTATTATTCTCTAAAACCTGCTATTGTGGTTGTAGATCTACAGTCCTCCTACCGTTTCATTTATTACGGGAGTAAATCTGACTACTGCTATGGGTTATGGGCCTATTAGTTATAAGCAAACGAAAGACTGGTCGCCTGTTTAAATCACTGAGCTACCATCCTGTATAACAAAGAAACTCTTCTCCAATTGTTATTGATTTAATCATCCAAATGTATTGACCGTATTAGATGATTGGAGGCAGTCGGCTAAAGGAAGATTTGGATGAACCTAGGTATGGTGCTAGTTGACACTTCACCAGCCACCAAGGCGTATTTGCAATCCCCTTGAAAGACAACTCATTTCCCTCCTTCAAAGATTAGAACCCACGTCATCGAGTGCCGCCTGCAGTCAGTCAGAGACGTTACCACCACCGAGCTATTCGGGATAGTAATTCACATCCTGTATTATTATGGTTTCCTTTAGTTCCTAGAGGAACATAGGGCTTCAGCCGCCCACCTCCATTGCGTTCGGTTCTCTGCTAAAATTTTCACCTGGCTCCATGTTCACCTACCCACATGCTTTCATCTCCTCTTCACATCACCTCCTCCTCCATGTCACCCTCGCACTGACGACCAACTCGCCACTTCCCTTTCGGGTTCCACTCGAGCGATGGCCTGCACTGCGTGTGATGCCAATTGATGGTTTTGTTTTCTGAGAGTATGGCCAGCCAATCCACCTCCATTTCTTGCTGCATATTTGTTGCACAACTGGTTCTTGCTGGGTTGGTTCGCTCCCAGAGATCTATACTGCTGATCTTTTCTAACCATCCTGAATATTGAGCGAAAACAGCCATTGATGAAGGTCTGTAGTTTGTTTCAAGTGCCCTTCGTGATGCGCCAAGTCACTGATCCGTATAGCAGGACTGGCTATATTGGATACTTTGATGATTGGAGACAGGTTAGTAACTAGTGTAGTGTTGTGCCTAGTCCTTTGTTTGGTGCAAACAGTCAGTCACATTTGCAATGTGGCCACCAGAGTGCAAGAGGTGATTGTCGTAGCCTAAGCGCTCTCCAGCGGATAACGCTTAGGCACTTGAAACTATGGTTCCTGGGTACTGACTCACTGGGCAATGCACGTACATCTAGTTGACGAGTCCCAAGTAGGACGAAATGAGCGTTGTCCTGGATTCCACCAAAATAGTGTTTCGTAATTTTGATAAACTACTTCATATTACTTAATAATAGCTAGTAGCATTATGTTGCCTTAGAATTAATTAATTAATTAGAAATTTGTGACTTATTTTAGCAGATTATAATTCTTGTTTCCCTGGTCTAAAGTCATAATATTGTATCAGATATCGTTTAAAAGGCTAATACAACTGAGAATTGTGGTCCAGTAAAAAGAAAGAACACGAAATTTAAAAATATTCAAAATGTTGGGTCGATGTTGTTCTGAAATTCAGTAATTCTTCATTGAAGAAACAGACGGATTCATGGAGAAGTAAAATTTTAGGAAACAATACTGCACGCATAATCTTTTTATAATTCTTAACTCTGTAACTAGGGATTTAAGTTTTACCTGCTATCAATTCCTCTGAACTATCGCCATATTTGCCCCAGCATATCTAATAACTGTAGCAATTATTTTTTATTTTTATTTTGTTCTTTTACGTTCCCAGGGGAAAATAGGACTTTGAAGTTTCGCTGGCGGTAGTATTTATTTTTACGGGTTGGGGGTCGCTGGCCTCACACACAACCTTCCCTCTTTATCTTTCTTGATAATAGACTGGCAAGGTAAGGAGGTTCGTGGGCCGGGGATAGAACCCAGGACCACATGAGTGATTTCCGAGCCTTCTACCAGCGTGCCACTGAAGTGAGTTCTGTAGTAAGCAACATTATATTTCAGAAGTTGTATTTCATCCCACACGCGATCACTTTTACTGCTAATGATATGCAGACTACCCACCCACCCCCTAAATGACAAGTGGATATGCCTGAGCCTGAATCCTGGAATTGTCTGCAATCCGCCTATACATGTTACAGTTCAAAATATTTTCTTTCACGAACTCAGTAGTATAAAGATAAGTTCATATCTTGAAAATTATCAAAGAAGATATTCCTAATTGTGATGCACGGGATTATGCAACAGATTATATGTGCCGAGTGAGAAGATAGGAAGGAATATGCTAGATCGAAAAGAAGACTCTTGAAGATCTGGATTTCGCAGATGAATAATCTTTAATATCACACAAGCAAGAAGACCTACAGAATTAAACAAACCAACTGGCTGAAGAGGCAAGCGCTGGAGAAGACAGGAGTCCAGGTAAACATAGAGAAGACGGAGGTAATGAAGATAACTAACCAAACAACAGCAACAACAATAATCAACACCGGTCACTATCAACGGAGGAAATTTGAAGGAGATTACTGGGGAGCATTGTTTCAACCACAGCCAGACGCCACGGATGAAGATGCATACCAAAGATGACCAGAGTTGGAAAGGCAAGATACACATTCACCAGTGTAGAATCAGTTACGAAAATTCCTGTACTCCATCCACATCAGCATAAAGAAGAAGATTCGTATGTTCACCACCAGATTGAAGTCAGTAAGTTATTCTGCATGGGTCAGAAACATGGTGCTCGCGTCAAGATAAGCATTTTTTAACAGGCTAGAGAAGACGTTATCAACAGCTGCCCCGTTCGCTGGCTCCATATTGAAGATCAAATGGTCGACTAGAGAGAAGGAATTAGTAACAAGTAATCCTGCAATGGATTTCGCGGATGATTTATGTTTGATGTCACACAAAATCGAAGACTCACAAGCGAAAACCGACAAACTGGTCGAAGAGGCTGACAGCAAAGACAGGACTCCAGGTGAACATAGACAAGACGACAGAGGTTATGAAAATAACCAACCAACCACCAACAACAACAGCAGCAACATCCAGCGCCAATCACCATCAACGGGAGGGATTTGAAAGAGGTTACTTCATTCACTTATCTAGGGAGCATTGTCTCAACTACACGAGGAACGGACGAGGATGTCAAATCGAGCGAGAATCGGGAAGGCGAGAAACACATTCATCAACCTGAAACAACCAATCTGGAAATCTTCCACTGTCACTCAGCCTGCATCAACAACAAAGTGATTCGGATTTTCAATACAAACGACGTCAAGTCAGTCAGTTCTTCTATACGGATGGATCAGAAACTTGGCCAGTGTGTCATAAAGAATATTTCCAACAGGTTGCAGACCTTTATTATATGACCATCAGACATATTATGAGAAACAATCGAAGTAATTGTTGTAACGGAATGTTAACGATTTGTCAGTTGTTCTCGAACATGACTAGAATGAGCCTTCAGTCACTACACTGGTCTGTCAACTGACCACTCGGAAATGTTCTCCAACACTAAGGTAGACACTGAAGTCAAACTTGACTTGACTGAGAAAACTGTGACAACAACTTTATACATTCAGATATTTAGAAGACAAAAGAAAATTCGGCCAAAGAATATTCTTTTCGATAATTTCCTCTTCCAGCTATATACATATATATATATATATATAGAATATTCTAGAGTAGTCGTTATTAACAGTATTGATGCTTCTCAAATACTACCGATTTGTCAAGATCACAATGGAATTACCACAGTTCAAGAAAGATGCATAAGTTATAATAAGTATTAAAATGTAATAGTAATTATTATTAATATTATTATTGTTCCCTTGGGTTCCTAGTGGAACATACGACTTCAACTACACGTCTCCACTTGCTTCTGTCTTCTCCTGTACTCTTCACCTGCATCCATCTTACTCCATACTGTTTCAACTCATCTTCACACGATCTCCTCAATGTCACCCTTCGACGTCACACTCGCCGCTCCCCTTTCGGGTTCCATTCGAGCTATGGCCTGATGCGCGATGTCACCCAGTGGCCTCCTCTGCTCACCGAGTGTCCAATCCATCTCCACTCTCTCCTGCATATTTGTTGCTTGGTGATTGGTTCTTGTTTTGTTTTTTCCCATAGTTTCTTGTTGGTGATTCCGGCCATCTGATGATCTTCAGTATAGAGCCAGCGAAGACAGTTGTTGTTGATAAAGGTCTGCAACAGGCTGTTGGAAATATTCTTTGTGACACACTGGCCAAGTTTCTGATCCATCCGTATAGAAGAACTGACTGACTTGACTTCATTTCTATTGAAAATCCGAATCGCCTTGTTGTTGATGCAGGCTGAGTGAGTGACGAAGATTTCCAGATTGGTTGTTTCAGGTTGATGAATGTGTCTCTCGCCTTCCCGATTCTCGCTCGATTTGACATCCTCGTCCGTTCCTCGTGTAGTTGAGACAATGCTCCCTAGATAAGTGAATGAAGTAACCTCTTTCAAATCTCTCCCGTTGATGGTGATGTAATATAATAGTAAATGGAATATCAAATAAAATGAAGGAAATCTCTACAACAACAAATTAAGGTTCATTGAAAGCTCAATGGCCAAGATGAGGAGGCCATCTGAACTAACCAACTTCTTATTTTAGATGCACAGAAGAGGTAGACTCCAACAGCCTTCGCAGAAATATGTGTAATAAACGAACTCTTGAGGTAAAATTAAGATTGATCGGTCGCTATGCGGTAGATGATTTTGAAATCCGCCTTGTTTGCATTAATTTTGTGTTGTGTATTCACAAGATGTGATGATATCGAATTATGAATGGACTTTTTTTGTCCGTTGCTTAACCACTGGTGCAGAATGCTGTTCGGAAATCCATCGATAAACACGCTTAATTGTACGGTCTATGTAACTAATTGGCTCCACATGAGCGATCGTGGAGCTAGTCAGCTTTATAGGACAGCATAGAATAGAACAATGTGGAGATGTGTTGTTGAAGCCGTATGTTCCACTGAGAACCCAGGAGAAAAATACTACTACTACTACGACTACTACTAACAGTAATCTTAGTAAAGGATTGTTAGGAGTAGAATTGTCGCTGTGGAATACTTACACCCTTGAAATACAATTATACATCTCATCCAACAACTGTACGAGAATGCTGCGTGCGAAGTAATCCACAACGGGAAAATCACGAAATCCTTCGAAGTGAGGACAGGACTAAGACAAGGCTGCCTACTATCGCCAATGATTTTCCTGATTGCAGTATATTGGATAATGCGACAAACAGCGGGCACGGCAATGAGGAAACAAGCATAAAATGGACTCACACAAAAAACTTGGAGGATCTGGACTTCGCCGATGATATATGTCTGATTTCGTACAAACTGGAAGATATGCAAATGAAAAGCAACAAGTTGGCAGAAGAAGCATCCAGAGAAGATAGTCCATCAGGTGGACATAGAGAAAACAGAGGTAATGAAGATTCCCGGGCAACACCACCAACAGCAACAACAACAACAGACAACGATCAGCATAAATCGGAGGAACCTGGAGGAAACAACCTCCTTTATCTACCTACCTGGGAAGCATCGTTTCAACTACAGGAGAACGGAACTGACGAGGATATCAAAGCAAGAATCGGAAAAGCAAGACAAGCTTTCACTACTCTCAGGTCTGTGTGGAGGTCAACAGCACTGCTTAGTATGAAAAATAATATCCGGATTTTCAACTCCAATGTGAAGTCAGTTCTACTCACTATATGGATCAGAGACTTGGACAGCGCGTCATAAAGAGCATCTCAAACAAACTACAGACCTTCATCAACAGTTGTCTTCGCTCAATACTTCGCTCAAGATCAGATGGCCAGCCGGCCAGAAAAGATCAGCAACAGAGATCTCTGGCAATGAGCGAACCAATACAGCAGGAACCGATTGTGAAACAGATAGGCAGGAAGAAATGGAGATGGATTGGCTGGTCATACTCTGAGTAAACCATCAAGTGACATCACCCGCAGTGCAGGCCATCACTCGAGTGGAACCCGAATGGGAAGTGGCGAGTTGGTCGTCAGTGCGAGGGTGGGGTGACTTGGAGGAGGTGATGTGAAGAGGAGATGAAAGCATGTGGGTAGGTGGACGTGGAGCGAGGTGAAGACTGTAGCAGAGAACCGAACGCAATGGAGACGCACGGCTGAAGCCCTATGTTCCTCTAGGAATTAAAGGAAACAATAATAATATAATAATAATAATAATAATAATAATAAAATTAGTCAAGCGCTTATTTTCCTGAAAAATAAATCTTAAACTAAGAAGATGAAGCAGACGTTGAAAACATTGAAAATGTCGCTAATTTAGCTTTTTATTAATAATTATTATTATTATTTAGTGAAATGTCTGTAAACCTACACAGCTATTTATCACCAGAATGGGTGAATGAAAGAGTGTACTCTCTTTCAGTCATATATCTTTCGATAATACCAAGGTCAAATAATAACAATGGATATTAATGAGCATTTCTAAGGTTTAATGTCTTAATAAATATATATACACTAAATGACGTAAAGTATGCGTTTAAATATTTATTATTATATGGAAGTATATAGAAGAAGCCAGTAATTTCACTGACGCATTCATCGTTTAAAGCTAATCAACAAACGGAAAAAGAAGAAGAAAAAAACAGATTACGTCTTCCACAGTAGTTTCAGTCGTGAATTTAACACCAGATAGAGAAACTTTGTATTTTTAATATATTTATGCGTTGAAGTTTCTGTAGCAATTTGGTTAAGTTTTGGGCGTAAAGTTGCTAACACCACGCTCCGACCCTCCCTCTTTATCCGGGCTTGGGACCGGCTAGAAAACCAGCGAGCTAGCTAGAGTTATCTAGGCAGACCTTTATCAACAGCTGTCTTCGCTCTATACTGAAAATCAGATTGCCGGAAAGAATCACCAACAAAAAGGTATGGGAAGAAACAAAACAAGAACCAATCGCCAAGCAACAAATATGCAGGAGAACGTGGAGATGGATTGGACACTCGCTGAGCTGAGGAGGCCACTGGGTGACATCGCACGTCAGGCCAGTGGTCGAGTGGAACCCGAAAGGGAAGTGGTGAGTGGGACGTCTAAGAAGGGTGACATGGAGATCGTGTGAAGAGGAGTTGAAACAGTATGGAGTAACATGGATGCATGTGGAAAGTAGAGCAGAAGACAGAAGCAAGTGGTGACGTGCAGTTGAAGCCCTATTTTTCACTAGGAACCCAAGAGAATAATAATAATAGAGAAACTTTGTAAACCACGAATCAGTTGACAGGTAGTTCATCCAGGTAGTAGTCACTTAAGTAGTACAAACTCAAGACTGTTTGAGAAAAAACACTTCAGGACTTCAGGTGGAACTGCGGATTCATCCATTGATTCATTCACACATTGAGTGATGGGTAATTCATGGGGTTCTGATTTCAAAATTATGTTAGCATCATAAAACCATCTATCATTCAGTGCTGTTAGTGAACGGAATTATCCCATGAATAAGGATCTCTCTAATTAAAATCTCGGGGAATGCACTTTCAAGCGGACAGCTCGCGTAGCATAATGCTAATTGTATTTTTGGTGCAGATACAGAATTTTCAGGGTAGTAGTACAAGTGGTATAACCCAACCCTTACTCCTACAATTCGTTAACTCTCGGATTCTGTCTATTATTCACTATTGTTCCCCTTTAGTTTTTCCTGGGCTACTGAAGAAAGACTATACCTTATTACGAAGGATGTTAAAGGTTGTCAGCAGGGTAAGCAACGTGCCACTTAACCAGCTTGTTAATATTCTGGTCGACAGGCACATGGACTCATGTGAAAAATGGGCCAAATCCATTTTATCTAACTCACACCACCCTCTTCACTCACAATTCTGCCCTTGCATCTCATTAGGTAAAACCAGAAGCCTGTATATAGAAAACTATATGCTCGCACCAGTAAGTACAAAAACTCAACCATACCCTACTTAGCTCGTGTTCTGTGTGATAAAGAAAGCATTAGGCGTGATACCTATAACTCATTAAATAGTCAGTAGAACAACTGGACCTCGTCTTTCCAATTAATATCATTTATAGGTACAACATTTTCTTTCTTTCTTTTCCTTTTCTCTTTTTCTCCCTTTTTTCCGTTATGTGCTGCTTTGTTTCTTTCTCTCGCTTACGCCAGTAAATATGACAGCACTTACGTTTCTAACACCTTCAAACAGTGTTCAATTTTGGCTTTGCTACCGACATGCCAATATGTTGTTGTAATAATGAACTGAGATTTCCCTAATCTATGTAGAATTTTATTTATTGATAATGTACTAACTGGATGCAATACTGTAGTAAAAATGTTGAGAATTCCATTCTGTATCACAGGTACTGTTTTGGAATAAAGCAAATTATTATTATTATTATTATTATTATTAAGTATCGTATCTGACTGTCTGATTACAGGGGTAATAATTATAACACGGCGCTTATATTGATAATATTGTTCAATATGAATTAAATTCAGTGAAAATATTAACAACAGTGTAACAATAAGAAATTAAAAAATGGGGCTGTTTACTTAGAGTTCCGCAGTAAGTTGGTAGTGTCCTGCCTTACACATCCCTCATGATATAAACTGTGTGTGTGTCTGCCTAATGACGTATTGTAGAGTTTTTGTACTTAGCCGTCCGGGTAGTATGCAGTTTCCTATAGTTGATGCTAGATCTAACTGGTGTCGCTCACACGCCACATTTGAAGTGACTGAATTTGACCACAAAGTAATATTATTATTATTGTTCCCTTGGGTTCCTAGTGGAACATAGGGTTTCAACTACACGTCTCCACTTACTTCTGTCTTCTGCTGCACTTTTCACCTGCATCCATGTTAATCCATACTGTTTCAACTCCTATTCACACGATCTCCTCCATGTCACCCTTCGACATCCCACTACTCGCCACTTCCCTTTCGGGTTCTACTTGAGCTATGGCCTGACGCGCAATGTCACTCAAAGGCCTCTTCTGCTCAGTGAGTGTCCAATCCATCTCCACTTTCTCCTGCATATTTGTTGGGTGATTGGTTCTTGTTTTGTTTGTTTGTTCCCATAGTTTCTTGCTGGTGATTCTTTCTGGCCATCTGATCTTGAGTATGGAACGAAGACAGTTGTTGATAAATGTCTGCAACAGGCTGTTGGAAATATTCTTTGTGACCCGCCGCCAAGTTTCTGATCCATCCGTATAGAAGAACTGACTGACTTGACGTTTCTATTGCAAATCCCAAGTAATTCCATTAATGCAATTACCAGTAACCAGAAAGCATTGAATAGCTATTTCTGTGAAGGTTGAAAATCTTCAGCATTTTTAGTCAGAACACAACCAACCTACTGCAGAATTCATGGTATTCAGGATTACCAGCCGAATCCACAGACAGCTATTTAAGCATTTATCTCTTGTACCAGTGTAATTAACGGTCACGAAGGCCTACCAAATGGGGCATTGTAGAGTTTTTATACTTAGTCGTCCGAGCATGCAGACTCTTATAGTTGCTTTTTATTCTACCTGATGGGATAGATGCAAGGAGCCAGTTGTGTATAGAGAGGATGTTCATAGTGTGACAAGACAGTATGTGTTAATTTTTTGCTTAATTCCATGTGTTGATCTCTAAGAGTATTAACAAGTTGTTTTAAGCGGTACCCCACTCTTCCTACAGAGTGCTTTTAATGCCCTTCTCTGTATTAAAAAGTCTTGCTAATCAGTTCGGGAAGGATGGGTAGAATACGAAAATTAACAAACTTCTTAAAAAGTAGAGACCGAGTGATGCCAGATCTTATCTTATCTTCCCTACATAGGACGTCAAACGAAATATGTTTTTGGTAACTAACCTGATATGAGAAGAGTAGGAAAGATCAGAGGAAATAAACAATCCAAGGTATTTAACATTCGATTCACCTTCAACCACTTACCTATTCCACTTTACTGCTCCCCGTTAGTCTTTCCTGAGCTACTGAAAAAGGACTATACCATCCTAAGAAGGATTTTGAAGGTAGTTAGTAGGACTAGTGGTGTAAAACTCAGTCAGCTCGTCACTAAATTAGTTGAAAGGCATCTGAATACATGTGAAAAATGGTATAAAACCATACTCTCCGACCCCCAACAACCCCTCTATTCCCAACTCTCGCCTTGTATCTCATCAAGTAGAACCAGAAATCAGTATAAAGTAATCTATGCTCGTACAACCCAAGTACAGGAACTCAACGATACCATACTTGGCCCGTGTTCTAAGTGACAGAGACAATGTTAAGCGTGAAACCTATGACTTGCTTTGTTATTAATAACATAATTTTAGGCTCTTTTATTTTGTATTCTATAGTGAACTCCTTCTCAAACATACTTAGCTACCTAAATTATTAACATTGGCTTCCATTTTTGTACTTTACTCTATTCCTTCCATTGTGTATCTACTGGTTCCGACTATATTAACACTATGAGTATTACAAAATTGTCCTGTCATTAACCATCATGTAATTATTAGTTTTGTGGTTGTTCCTTTTTGTTCAGCAATATTAACTGACAATCATGGTTGTGAACGCCATTATCACCACCTTTTAAATTTTGTATTGTTCAGGATTACTCACACTACCACTACAAACACCGCATTAAACCTGACAATAAAAAACAAAACAACAACCCTGAAATGTTATTTTATGATTGTTTAGTGTCGTTTCAACCAAATTAACTGATCATCTTGGCGATAAACATTCTTAAATATCATTTCATAACTTCTTGTATGACTACAGCTTCACTGTCAACATGCATAATCATATCATAGCTTCCACTACCCAATACTGAGTTATTATTCTATGTTGTTTATTTTCCTTTCTACTTCTTGGTATTTTTTCGCATTTTTTAAAATTGTTGTTGTGTTTTTCGTGTTTTTTGCTGTTGTTGTCTTATATTTATTTTTTTGAAATACTCCTTTTAAACGTTGGATAAAATTAGATGGAAATATTGCAGATATGTGCTGAAAATTCCACACTGTACCACTAGTTCTGTTTCTGGAATAAAGCAAATTACTGTTATTATTATTTATCGTCAGCGACAGTGGAACCATGCGAATTAACCAGTTCATATAAGTCACACTTGCGTACGAAAGTGAATCTAACCACCTGACATTTGGATGGATTAAGCATAAGACCGGGGTTAATAAGGACCAATGACTAATTTTTATTTGATGAAAAGTCCTTCACTTGGGAACAGTTTGACTGAAAAGTAACAGGAAAAGAAACACTCAGATCATCAATATACTTAACAAAGTTGACTTCGTCAGAATGGAGCAAGTCATGTAAAGGAGAAAGAACATCTCCTTGATAAACACTAGCCAGATTAAGTGAAGCACTGAAGAACTTCCTGTACTGTTGTCTCCTATCAGAAATATAACAGTGAATCTAAAATCTTCAAATTACCCAGTGTATTCTTTTCAGATCGAGTTGGAATCCTCATCAAGGTGAATGTATTTATTTTTCATGCGTTCATAATTTAGTTTTCAAGTTTTAGTTTTGTGGAGACTTTGTCTGATTTGGTTGGAGGATATCATCATTAGCTCACATAGGTTAGAGAACTATTTGAAAACTACCAGGTAAATACTGGACAGCTGTTACGTCAGCCTACCTTAGGACTTTTCATTAGTTGCCGAGGTTCGAACCCAAAACCTCCAAGTTACAAGGCCAAAGACCTCGTAGACCATTCATCAGCCACTAAGACCCAACCCGATCTAATGACCAGTCAATCGATTCTAACTTCTCCCAAGAATTCATGACATAGAGCTACCATTAGCCAATATCTTCTTCGATGACTTACTGCCTCACCTTCAACCTGCTTTACCCTACTGGTCACGGCTGGAACCACCACCAGAACCTCAGATAACTGCCTACCTGAATTGGGGCCATTGGCTAGTGAGCATCAGATAAATTTTCAAGTATTTCATACATTTATTCCCCTTAATGAATTTGAACAAAGCAAGAACTAGAGTCTTAGCAGAATAAAATGGTACCATCATTGTTTATTTCGTTGCCTTCTCGTCAGCTGCTTGCTTACAGGGCAAAGACACTATTAAATATATCTACAAAAACAATTCTAACATACTTGTACAGAGTTCATTTTCAAACAAAAGTCAATCGATCAATATATGGATACAGTAATAATAATATATATATATATGCAATATTAAACACTATTCCGAACAATAATAATCATACACAATGGAAAATTTTCAGTATCTCGCTTTCAGATGAAAAAAAATATCCAGTTACCAGGTTGGTAAAGAAAGACTGATAACCCCTTCTTTCTGAACACACAAATCAGGTTTCAGGCGCTTGATGGAAATGGCTTCAGCAAACTTGAGGAGAATTGAGCTCTTTTGCCTATTGATAATTTTGAACGATTTGCGATGTCCATCTGATGACCCATGTCGAGCAGATGCCTGGCGATGGCACTGTTGAAAGCATTTGTTCCCTATAGACATAAGCTTTTTGTTCATGTTCAGAAAATCGTAGATATGCCCTTCTTTCTGTCCTTCCAATGTAACTGCTCCCGCAGATACATGTAAATTTGTATATACAGTTAGAGTTAACATGAGAAGGATATCTATTGATTTTTGATTGCATCAAAGATCAAGTTGTTCGATAGACAGCGACGAGCTTAGCTGCAGGATAGGCTATGGCTAATGATATACTCAGCCTTCCGTTGATCATGGCTGCAATGTTTTCACCTTTATAATCAAGCTAAATGTAGATTGGCTTTTTTCTTACTGTGATTTGTTTTACATTTGTGACTTCAGATCTTCCATACTTGTTGATGAACCTTTGAGGCTACCCATTGCTCTTCAGTATCTTTTCAAGAAACTCAATTGCTTCCTCTAATTTCTCTATAGAGCATATTCTCCTCGCTCTATATTACAGAGTCTTGACTAATCCGCGTTTAAAGGTATTTGGACAAAAGCTATTGAAATGTAAGTATTGTCCTTTCCATGTGGACTTTCAATAAATTGACTTCTGAGGTAGACGTCGAAAAGTCGTTCAAAATTATCAATAGGCAAAAGAGCTCAATTCTCCTTAATTTTGCTGAAGCCATTTCCATCAAGTGCCTGAAACCTGATTTATGCGTTCAGAAAGAAGCGGTTATCAGTCTTTCTTTGCCCATCTTGGTAACTGGATATTTTTTCATCTGAATGCGTAATGCTGAAAAGTTTCCATTGTGTATGATTATTATTGTTCTGAATAGTGTTTAATATTGCATATATATGTATATATTATTAGTGTATGCGTATACTGATCGATTGATTTCTGTTTAAAATGAACTCTGTGCAATTATGTTAAAATTGTTTCTGTAGATACATTTAACAATGTCTTTGCCCTGTAAGCAAGCAGCTGACGAGAAGGCAACGAAATAAACAATGATGGTACCACTTTATTCTGCTAAAACTGTAGTTCTTGCTTTGTTCAAATTTTCAAGTATGTGTTGTTTTGTTTTGTAGGGATTTAGTTTGACTGGGTTGGAGGATTTCAGCATGAGCTAGTATAGTTAATGTATAAGATTTGATAGTGTGGAAAATTCCCATATTATGAATTAAAAGTCAATCTGAACGAAGAATATTCTTTTCAATAATTTCTCTTCTTCAGGTTCTTACAATTATAAAATATAATGTACTTTCTGTCGTTACAATAAAGATTTGATAGTGTCGAAAATTCCCATATTATGAATTAAAAGTCAATCTGAACGAAGAATATTCTTTTCAATAATTCCTCTTCAGGGTTTTACAATTATAAAATATAATATTTGTTGTCGTTACAATAAAGGCCAGTTATGCGGCAGATACATTTTTAACGTAGAATAACAGATTAGTTATGGGGTGTCAAAATAAATAGTCGTATTTGTGTGACAAACGTGCTAGGCTGAATTCGATTACAAAATAATGTAAAACGGGAGACAATGGTGATTAATCATAATAGATTTGTAGAGTGGGGGTAGGAAAATTGACAAGTCAGTTCAAGGTTATAAAAGGTGTCAGGTGAGTGGCTAGTACAAAGTGGTCTGTGTTAAACAGGAGATAGTAAGACTGCATTGGGAGGTTCATAATGAGATAACGAATATGTGAAATGAAACAGGTGGAGGCATATATTGAGAAAAGAGATAATATCACTAATAATAAGTCCGGATAGTATAAACGAAAAAAAAAAATTCGATAGTATTGAGAGAATGTTTGCATGAAGGGCATAAATTATGACGAATAATGATAATATTAATAATAATAATAATAGTAATAATTGTAATAATAAGCAAAGGAAAAAAAAAGCCAAGAGGGTTAAGGGGAAGGAGCACTCTTGGTGAGAAGAAGAATCATCAATCCAAGTTTGGCCACGGTAGGAACAGCGTCTGGACGTGTTCTTTTTGGATACAAAGTTCCGGTTTAGTCGATCTTATTGCAACAGCTTCAGCTATGTGTAGAATATAAAACGGGAGACAATGGTGATTAATCATAATAGACTTGTAGAGTGTGGGTTAGGAAAATTGACAAGTCAGTTCAAGATTTTACAGTATTTTGTAATCGAATCCAGCCTAGCACGTTTGTCACACAAATACGACTATTTATTTTGACACCCCATAACTAATCTGTTATTCTACGTTAAAAATGTATCTGCCGCATAACTGGCCTTTATTGTAACGACAACAAATATTATATTTTATAATTGTAAGAACCTGAAGAGAAATTATTGAAAAGAATATTCTTCGTTCAGATTGACTTTTAGTTAATTTAGTTAACAACCACAGTTTTTAAAACCAGTTATATCACACGCACAGAGAGAAAGAGAAAATTATAACTTTGTTGTCTAACTGAACACAAATCGCATATATTTTGTATCACTGAAATGAAGGTTAGTTAGACTATTTTCAGTCAATTTTAGTCGATTCTGTCCAACCTACTTTCAATACAACGAACAAATAAAACAGAATAAGTGAAAAAAAATAGAAATAATAATTATTATTATTACTACTACTATTATTCAATTCCAAGTTTTAGTACACAATTGTGAAATGATACGCTCGATAGGCCTGTTATTACTTTTTGTGAATAAGAGACTGTGGTTAAGCGTGTGTTTATATGCGTGTGTTGGTATGTAGAGCATACATTGTTTGAGATAAGAAAAACGAAAAATTCTAGTTTGTACACGGGGGTGTAGTTAGTTATATTCTATTCTATTATATTATCAAGTGTTATGACCAATCGTCGTTTAGTTTGTCTTTTCGCAATTCAAACTATCACATATAAAATTATTAGTGACTTTAGAAGGCCAACTGTTTATTCATTGGACTATCCGATTGTCGGACAAATACTATACACAGTCCGTATTCATATGAATGTGTGTATGTATGCGTGTATTGGGGATAGAGAGAAATGAAAGTGGACAAAGGCCAGTGCGCCTACCATCATCATCATGGTCGCTGTCTTGTCCTTCACTAACATATGAGAGACACACAGGACATTTATGCATTTATGCACAACCAAACCATTTTGAACAAAAAAATAGAAAAATTCAAGTGGCTATTTTCAACCTATTGTGTTTATGTGAATTCAAAACTTTTGCTTTCAGTCTAACTCTATACTCACTCACTCACTCACGCACTCACCCACTACTCGAAGAGAGATAGACAAAGGGAGGAATTCTTTTTTGGTGACATTATTTGTCTGATCGATTCACATTCTCTCATATAAATAAATGACCGCTTTGCATTTTGCGTTCATCGATCCAGTGATTTTTGCTCGTCCATACACACACACATATATATACAAGTATGAATGAATATTGGTCAAAGAAATTCATGATCGCATTTTTCCTGATAATAATAATAAAAATCCCCCTATTCTTCACTACCTCCTAACTTTCTGACCATTACTGAAAACAAATTTTTAAAAATAATAAAAACGGGGACAATTTCACATTTGTGTGTGTGCGTGTAGATACAATTTGAGGGGCGTTGAGATTGGTTTCTACCTCACTAGTGGTGGTTAACTGTGTCCCATTGGACTGTTGAGAAAAGAAGAAATTTAAGCAAACGAAGAAAGCAAGCAAGGAAGGAAGGCAGGAAGAGAAAAGGCGAAACCTCTCTCTTATATTCATCAATTTTAATTTCAACAAATTTTACAATCAATCTCACATATACTCTTCACATTTTTGAATACACAAAGAGAAAATTCAGAGTCAAAATCCAGTTGTTTACACACTTTCAAACATTTTTTCAGTATTTGGTTCAAATTCTCTAAGGGGAAAAAAATTCTGTGAAGACTGCGCGAAATTCAAGTAAGTCTACTTATATAAATTTATATTTAATTATGATTAAAAACAAGAGAGATACAAGTATTGCCAAAAAAGTAGTGTCGAGGTCGACCAATTGTATTGAATAACCTCATTTTTTTGTTTTCAATTAGTTGTGTTCTCTGAGGAACGCTAACTGGTTAGTGATTCAGTGGAGAAGAAGCTTCCATGGTCCCCCTCCTCCTCCTTCTAGACAACATCGCTTCAGTTTACAGTTTACAATTTATTTAGGATAGTAGGCTATATGCCTGTGTTAATCCTTTCGATTTGTTGCACACAGGAGGTTCAATCTCGCCTTGAATGAATCAATGGATGGCACTGATACGACGTGTTCCGGCAGGGAGTTCCAATGGTTCACAATTCGATGCGAAAAACGGATCTCCAAACGCAGACGATTCGACCGTGGTTTTTGAACCTTGAGGTGATGTCCTCGTAATTGGTTGGTACTAGAAGGAAGAAATAAATTAGATAAATTAGCTCCAAAATCATTTCTTAGGATATGGTATGCTAGTATTAGGTCACACCTAAGTCGTCTGTATGACAGTGGAAATAAACCCAGTCGACTTAACCTCTACTCATATGAGAGGGTTGAGAAACCATTTATTAGCTTAGTTCCTACTCTTTGCTTCAGTCCGGGGTTTTTTCGTATAAAATGAACTCATTTGAATTCTGCATGAATGATGATATAATTGTGGCTAATATCTTTGTGACTGGTACTTGGTTCACATCTGCATTGATCATTTTTATTCACTCGGAATTCGAACTTGCTTGTCATGTCATTTACTTTTTATTAATTGGTAAATTTGGTCTATAGTAATGGGTGTTTGTTAGTCGATGGCTGGTTCATTTGAGTACCAGGCTTCTATTTAAAATTTCTACATTATCCCAATTATCAAATTGGTGTCCATAATTATCTACATGCATTGATATGAAAGAATATATATATATATATATATATATATATATATATATATATAATGCCCTTTTGCAGTTAATTTGTATTCTTGGATTCGTACACGAAGGGAAAGCCGACTGTGACTGATGTAATGTCTTGTAATTAATAGTGTTCTCTGAGCTGGTTGGTTTAGTTGCGAAGCTTTCGTCGTCCTTCTGGACAACATCCCCCTTCAGCGCAATATTTAGCATAAAGTGAAATGATTTAAATTTCTTCATGAGTGGTGATATAATTGCGTCTCCTGGTAACCATGTTTACATATGTATTGACCGTTTTCTATTGACTTGGATTTTAAACTTTCTCGTCACCTGATTTACTTTTTATTAGTAGGTATACTTCGTCTATATTAACGTGTTTGTTAATTCCATTTTCGTTTGAGTACCAGGCTTCTAGGAATTCTATGAGTGCACTTTTGGTGTTTCCTCTGTCTAAATATGTTGACATTATCCCAATCGAATTGATGACCATAATTGTCTATATGCATTGATACTAAAGAATACATATCGTGTCTTTTGACGGCTGATTTATGTTCCTGGATTCTGATTCGAAGGGGACGCCCACTTTGGCCGATGGAATGCTTGTTGCAGTTCATACAATTTATTTTGTAAATAGTATTAATTTTATCTCTTTTTTCTGTTGGATCTTTTGGTTTGTATAATATCGAATTAAGCGATTTTACTGGCTTGTGTGCTATATCTATATCAAACGGTTTCAGTATTCTAGCTATAATTTCAGAGATGTTTCTCATGTATGGTAGAATGAATTTTTTGTGGTCTTTGATGATGGTTTCTTGTTGGTGTTTTGATTCGACTTTAAACACTTTTTGGTGGAATTTTGTGGATAACCACTCTTTTTGAAGACCGTTGTAGGTACTTTTCTTCCATTCTTTTCAACTCTGGAGTGCTACAATGTGTTTGAACTCTTTTAAGCAGTGTCTGCACACAGTTTCGTTTGTGAGTAATTGGATTATTGCTAGTATAGTTGAGTATTTGATCTGTGTGCGTTGATTTTCTATATACTTGTGTTTCTAAATCCCCTGTGTTGGTTCTGTCGAGTAAGACATCTAAAAATGGGATTTTGTTATCTAATTCTTCTTCTCTTGTGGCTTTGATGTCTTCAAATGTGTTGTTTATTAATTTGTGGGTATATTTCAAATCACATTTCTTTTAATTATTACAAATGTATCATCAACGTAACCTAACCAGAGTTTTGGTTTAATTATAGGTAGAACTATTAATTCTAATCTTAGCAGTATAACGGCTTCAGCTATTAATCCTGATATGGGCGATCCCATTGGTTTTCATTTATCTGTTCGTATATTTGAGTATTGAATTGAAAGTATGTTGTAAGGCATAATTTTATCAGTTCTATCCTAGTTGAACATTGAGTTTTTGAGTTTCCATAGCAATAGTGTAACTGTTGTATAGTTTCTGTTGCTAGTTTTGGACTAATTGAAGTATATAATGCTGTGACATCAAAGGACACCATTATTTCATTGTCATCCACTTGAATGTTTTTGATTTTCTCTAAAAATTGGATTGACGAATTGATAGAATGGTCGCATGATTCTGTTAGGTATTTTAATTTTCTGAAAAGTTCTTTAGATAGATTATATGTTGGTGTTCCTGGCAGCGAGACGATTGATCGTAAGGGAATGTTTGGTTTGTGTAGTTTTGGTCTACCATAGAATCGAGGTAAAATAGGTCCGTTAGATTTCATTCGCCATTGATCTTGTTTTGTAATCTGTCCTGATTTCGTTAGTTTATTTCATGTTATTTTGATTTTGTTACCTAATGTTTGTATAGGGTTTTTTGTCAACTGTTGATGTACATTATTATCTTTGAGTAAATGTAGTCTTCTGTGTCCAGGATTACTGTTGTTCTGCCTTTATCAGCCGGTAGAATAACTATATCTTTTCTATTCTTCAGTTTCTTCAATGCATTTTGCTCTTGAGTTGGGAATTATGTCTTTTCTGTCGAATTATAGGTATGATACATTGACGTATTTCTTGTTGTACTTCCTCATTTAATTTTGATAATTTGAGTGATGATTCTAAGGAAACACAGAAATCTGTTACTGCAGCGTCATCAGTATTGTGGTTGAGTCCTTTCTGATGTAATGTCTGTTATAATTCATGTATGGAATTTATTTTGTAAATAGCATTAATTTTATCTTCTTCTTTTTCTGTTGGATATTTCGGTCTGCACAATATTCAATGAAGTTTGGTTGTGTTAGTTAGTTAGTTAGTTAGTCAGTTAGTTAGTTAGTTAGTTAGTTAGTTAGTTAGTTAGTTAGTTAGTTAGTTAGTTAGTTAGTTAGTTAGTTAGTTAGTTAGTTAGTTAGTTAGTTAGTTAGTTAGTTAGTTAGTTAGTTAGTTAGTTAGTTAGTTAGTTAGTTAGTTAGTTAGTTAGTTAGTTAGTTAGTTAGTTAGTTAGTTAGTTAGTTAGTTAGTTAGTTAGTTAGTTAGTTAGTTAGTTAGTTAGTTAGTTAGTTAGTTAGTTAGTTAGTTAGTTAGTTAGTTAGTTAGTTAGTTAGTTAGTTAGTTAGTTAGTTAGTTAGTTAGTTAGTTAGTTAGTTAGTTAGTTAGTTAGTTAGTTAGTTAGTTAGTTAGTTAGTTAGTTAGTTAGTTAGTTAGTTAGTTAGTTAGTTAGTTAGTTAGTTAGTTAGTTAGTTAGTTAGTTAGTTAGTTAGTTAGTTAGTTAGTTAGTTAGTTAGTTAGTTAGTTAGTTAGTTAGTTAGTTAGTTAGTTAGTTAGTTAGTTAGTTAGTTAGTTAGTTAGTTAGTTAGTTAGTTAGTTAGTTAGTTAGTTAGTTAGTTAGTTAGTTAGTTAGTTAGTTAGTTAGTTAGTTAGTTAGTTAGTTAGTTAGTTAGTTAGTTAGTTAGTTAGTTAGTTAGTTAGTTAGTTAGTTAGTTAGTTAGTTAGTTAGTTAGTTAGTTAGTTAGTTAGTTAGTTAGTTAGTTAGTTAGTTAGTTAGTTAGTTAGTTAGTTAGTTAGTTAGTTAGTTAGTTAGTTAGTTAGTTAGTTAGTTAGTTAGTTAGTTAGTTAGTTAGTTAGTTAGTTAGTTAGTTAGTTAGTTAGTTAGTTAGTTAGTTAGTTAGTTAGTTAGTTAGTTAGTTAGTTAGTTAGTTAGTTAGTTAGTTAGTTAGTTAGTTAGTTAGTTAGTTAGTTAGTTAGTTAGTTAGTTAGTTAGTTAGTTAGTTAGTTAGTTAGTTAGTTAGTTAGTTAGTTAGTTAGTTAGTTAGTTAGTTAGTTAGTTAGTTAGTTAGTTAGTTAGTTAGTTAGTTAGTTAGTTAGTTAGTTAGTTAGTTAGTTAGTTAGTTAGTTAGTTAGTTAGTTAGTTAGTTAGTTAGTTAGTTAGTTAGTTAGTTAGTTAGTTAATTAGTTGATTCGTGCCTAACACTATTTTCATCGCATAAAATATGTGCCGAATATGGTGTCGTGGAATGTTTGTACTTAAACATGAGCGTATAAGGTCTTTTGAAATGACTTCTTGTTCTACTTGAGGCGACGGAAGGTGAAAGCTGAGAGTACTGACGTGGATGCTCACAGTCTGATGAAATCGCTTTAGCAAATTTATTGTTTGAAGTAAAGTGCCTATCAATGACGATGTCAACGATATAGCCCAATGGGATAGTGTACTATCCGCCCAACTGACAGTCTTCAGAGTTCTACGAAGTATGACAAAGTTGTTTCTAAGCAACTTAGGGAAGAATAATTGGAGATGAACAGTAAAGAAGGATAGGTTAGATGCAAGAGTTGACAAACTGTCGAGTAATATAAAGTCAGACGAAATATTTTTTTAGAAATCGCTAAGACATGGGAAGACCAGGATAGGTCAGAAGAAAGAATTAATCCAAGATACTTAACGTCAGACTTGATTTCTATGTCACTGTTATCAATTTTTGTCAACTGAACTACCCTACGATATTAGACAGTCAATCTGTGAAAATTTCTTAGTGAATTTCACAGCCTAATATCAAATTGTAGTACGGAGGTATGGCATAGAAAGGTTGTGCTATGACTGTATATATAAACCTGTCAAGGAAATATCATTCCACAAAGTAGTTAAATGCTTTGAATCAGCACAAAATGACTAACACTAGATTCAGTGAGTCTGATCATCATAACATACAAGAGGAGGAAGGCTTTTCAAGATATTTTCCAGTTTCTTTATTCTGTCTTAACAAGTATCCTTATTAAAATGAAACAATGATGTTTATTTCATTTGATAAATAATTTATTTGTGCTTGTCCAAACTCTTATTGAATGAGTCGAGTGAGGTCGAAGACAACTGAATCCTTCTAAATGTCAATCTGTTTATTTCAGCTTAAGATGTAAACGACAGTTAAAAGAAGCCATCGATTCTCATGACAGTTGTAAGACTGATGAAAATGATTGACGACAATGATATAGGAATTAAATCAGAAATTAAGTATCTTGGACTTATTCTCTCTTCTGATCTCTCCTGGTCTTCCCATGTCTCAGGGATCTCCAGTAAAATATTCCTCCTGACATTTTATATTAAGAAGTTAAGGCACTCGGGTATAACTCAACCCCTCCTCTTACAGTTCATAAACTCTTGCATCTTACCTATTCTTCTTTATTGTTCACCCTTATTCTTTCCTGGTTTGCTTAAAAACGACTTTGTCACAATTCGTAGAATGCTGAAGACTGTCAGTAGGATGAGTGGTGTCCCAGTGGACAACATAGTTAACATCGTTGTCGATAGGCACTTGATTTCGTGCAATAAATTTGCTAAAGGGATTTTGTCTGACTTGGAGCATCTACTTTACCCTCAGCTTTCACCTTGCATCTCGTCAGGTAGGACAAGAAGTAACTTCAGAAAACTGTATGCTCGCACGTCTAAGTATAAAAATTCTATGATACCATACTTGTCACGTATTTTATGTGGTGAAAATAGCGTCAGGCAAGAATTGAATAACCTTTTTTCATCTAGTAAATAAACAATCTCCTCCACCCATCCTTATATACCTTCAAGTTTTATATTTATTATTTCTATTACATTTATGGTCCTGTTGCTTCTTTGTTTTACTTTCATATTTGCAAACTCCAAATTATCTCTATGACTTCTGTAATCTTTCTTTTTTCCCTCACCATATTATGTAAAGAGAACATAATATTCAATATTTTTAATCATGCAAGGATTTGCACACTGCATCGACAATACTGTGTGAAACAAACCCACGGCAATTTCCACTTGTATTATTATCATTACCTTAGCTATTATCATTATTATTATTTCCATTTTATATGCTGCATGTTTTTTTTGACATTACTCCTATTGTAAATGTAGAAAAATGTTCTGTGTGATTAATTTTATTTATAATTTGAGGAAATTAGATGCAATATTGTGATTAATGCTGAAAATTCCATTCTGTATCACAAGTACTGTTTTTACAATAAAGTAAATTATTATTATTATTCTAGGAGTCAGCTCCAGCAGTTTATGACTCAGTGTGAGAACCAGTAGTCCACAGCAGCATAGTTTCTCTTCGGCTTTTAAACTCTCCTGTTATTTCCTCTAAGGTGTTCCGACCTGATGGGAAGGAAAAGAGGTGGTAGATCAGGTCCGTAGTCATTATTTAAAATTTTAAACATTGTAATTAAATCTCCTCTCTCTTTCTCTCTACGGTATGACAGGGAGAAGCGATTTAAACTGTCAAGTCTTTCCTCGTATGATAAATTAGTCATTCCAGGAATCATAAATGTTGCCTTCCTTTGAACCCTTTCTAGAATATGCGAGTCTCTTTTAAGATAAAGACTGGCTGTTTGGATACATTTCTCCAGTCTTGACCTCACCAGGGATGTATATAAGGAGGTAAACATATCTCTGGTGATTCAATTAAAGCCTCTGCGAATCGCCTATAAGGATCTGAAACTACATGCAGCCATCGCACGATGGTATGCTGTAGTTTTTAAGCTGTGACTCACTATGACACCTAAATCCAAATGAGTCTGAACTGATGGAAGTTTTATTCCCTCTGGTTCGTAGAAGCTGATGCTTGCATATAACCAATGCTGATGGTTGCACATTTCACCACATTGATAGGGAGCATCCATTCTTTGGACCAATCTAATAGTTTGCTGAGGTCTTCTTGCAAAGTGAGCGTATCACTGTTGCCCTTCAGCTCTCTCTCGAGATTTTTAAATCATCTGCGTATAGGACCATTGGAGAATCCGTGAGCATAGATAACTCACTGGTATACAAAATAAATAAAAGAGGCCTGAGTACCGTAGACACTTTTTTATACTGTGTCATCTATTGATGGTAATTTACTCAAGTATATCTACTATTCCTCTCTGTGCACTAAATAATGTTCAGGATTAAGTGCTTGACAAAGTACCCTATTCCTTGTGTAATTCTGCAGAGCAGCATAACTTTCTGATAAATGTTATCAACAAACATTGCCCCAGTATCCAAAGGGAATCATCTTCTTGATCATAATAACAGTTTGTTATTAAACAAGATCACGACAACCGTCTTTTAAGCGAAGATCACGTCTAAAGTATCCCACCCCCAACACCCCCTCTATTCCCAACTCTCGCCTTGTATATCGTCAAGTAAAACCAGAAATCACTTATTATCGTCTTGTAAATCAGTGTTGCTTAGTGAAACATACTTGTCTAGGAGATGTCAGTAAAAGTGAGAATAATTAAATTCCTCTAGGAAATGCATGTAGTGTGTCGGTGGTACAGCGGTAGAGTGCTCGCCGACCACGCCCCATGTGGTCTGGGGTCCGATCCCCGGCCACCAACGCACTGCTATACCTCGGTAAGCCATTATTAAGACTGGCAAAGAGGGGAAGTTGGGCATGAGGCTAGCTAGCAACCCCATCCCGTGGAAATAAACACCACTGCTACCGAAACTTCAAGCCTCTAGCTTGAAGGCGTCTATGTTCCACTGGGGAAAGTAAAGGAATAAAAAAATCTAGGAAATGTTTCCTCAACCATATTATATATATATGTTAATTCGTTACACAAACTCATTCAATCTCTTCGGATAACATAATCGAATGAAGTTTCGTTTCAAAATAAACGTTACACTTAAGACATTTGTCAAATGTGTGTATCACATAGCCAACGGCAACGGAAATTTCCTTTTCTTCTGGGTTCTATTTGTTTTCGTTGTCGCTGTTGTTGAGATTATCGACATTTTCATTTTAGTATCCTGACATAATTATCCACCTAATTAGCTTGTTGTTTGTAACGAAATAATGAATGGCGGATGGCCTTCATTTCATTTTTCCACTAAATGAAAAGAAGATATTAGGCAATTTCTTTTTTTAAAATTTTGTTTCCAGGATTTCATCATGAACTGACATCATTTAGAGAACCATTGGAAGAAAACCTGAGAGTACCGGGTTCGAACCCTCCTTGTGGGGGATACATACTGCTGTGGAAGAGTCCCAAACTAGCCTGACGAAACAGCTGTCCAGTACTCTGTGCAGGTTTTCCAGTGGTTCCCCAACCTATGTCAGCTCATGATGAAATCCTGTAGTCGAATCAATCAAATCCCTACAAACCAATACTCGCATTTTTATTTGTTTGAGAATTTAAAGGATACAGGCAGAAAAAGAATGTCTATAGCACTAATTTAATAATTTCTGTAGACATTTCTTACCTTTATACTCCCAAACTTTTAAGCTTTGAAGTCTGCGTAGCAGTGGTGTTAATATTTTTTTATAGGGTGGGGTTGTTGCTAGCCTCACGCCCTCCCTACTGAGCTCACTACCGGTTAAAATGAGGTTCATTTAGTGCGTCGGCTAGGGATCGAATCCCAGATCACGTGAGGATAGGCGTGATTGGCTGGCATTCTACTGCCTATCATATATATGAAGGTGAAAGGTTTTAACTGTTAATGTCAATATCTAAATAAATTATACGCAGATACTACTGATAAGCTATACGCTAGTAGTTTAAACACTTTAGTCAACTTTGATTTGAAAATAATCTTCACACTGAAGTACTTTTTATTGGAAAATACCGAAATTGTTTCTTTTTCAGTACATATCTGTGTTATTTATAACTCTAACTCGAGCTCAACTCTAGACTTACTGTAACCGAAGGAGTATTAAATATGTGAATATATGTTCCAACGATATACCATTTAACTATGGATAACAGCTAGAAGCACTTACTGATTAACCGTCGATATTCATAGGCGGAAATCTACTGTTAGACAAGAAGATTCGCCTACTTCTGCTGCTGCTGTTAAAAATTCATGATATAAAGAAAATAATGATCTATGAGCACGCCTTATAACCAGAAGGTCCTGGGTTCGAACCCACTGTGGTGGGTGCATACTGGTGAAGGGTCCCAAACTAGGACGAAACAGCTGTCCAGTACTCCTAGTTGGTTTTCAAATGGTTCTCTAACTGATATCAGCTCATAATGAAACCCTCCTCCAACCAATCAGAATAAAGTATATAAGTAGTTCAGTGGTGGAATACTAACCAGTCATAGAGGAAGTTCGGGTCCGACTTTTTTGTTAATACACTCCTAAATATCGCTTAGTCAGCAATAAGCCTGGATAAAAAGGAAGGGTAACTATGAGGCTAGCAATCCCATCCAGTAGAAAGATACCGCTGCTACTTCAGAGTTCAAGACTTGAATCTGTGTAATCCGCTTGGAACTCAAGGGATAGAAAAGGGAAAAGATATATTCCATTGAAAAAAAATCGAATAGATGCTGTGAAATGTGTCATAAAACTTTGATCTAGACGACAGAAGAACTAGATTTCTGAAGAATAATTGTTTATAAAACATTGTGAACAATATATATATATATATATAGTTGATCATCGGCGAAGTCCAGATCCTCCAAGTTTTTCGTGAGGGTCCATTTTATGCCTGTTTCCTCGCTGCCCGTTGTCTGGCACATTATCCAATCTATTGTAATCAGGAAAATCATTGGCGATAGTAGGTAGCCAGCTTGTCTTACTCCCGTCTTTACTTCGAAGGATTCCGTAAGTTTCCCGATGTGGATTACTTAGCATGCAGCACTGTCATACAACTGTTGGATGAGGTGTATGATTATTGACGATACCCCGTAGTAGAGAAGTAGTTGCCAAATCACCTCTCGATCGACGCTATCGAAGGCCTTTTCAAAGTCAATGAAGTTGAGATAGAGAGGTGACTGCCATTCCAAGCTTTGTTCAATGATGATCCAACCAACCAGGAACCGATTGTGCAAAAAATAAGCAGGAAGAAATGGAGATGGATTGGCCATACTCTGAGGAAACCATCAAGTGACATCACTAGACAAGCCATCGCTCGAGTGGAACCCGAAAGGGAATCGGCGAGTTGGTCGTCAGTGCAAGGGTGACTTAGAGGAGGTCATGTGAAGAGGAGATGAAAAAGTGTGGGCAGACATGGAGCCAGATGAAAACTCTAGCAGAGAACCAAACGCAATGGAGACGCGTGGCTGAAGCCCTATGTTCCTCTAGGAATTAAAGGAAATTATATATATATATAAACTATGGGATATGAACTGTTGAACAAAGAAAGGAAATTTAGGATACTTATCGTCGTTTACCAACTTGGACGAAACGATTTTTTGCATATTGTTTAATCCATTCACTGAGGTTTTAGGTAAGCCAATTTTTGAGAAGTTTTAACTTTTATCAATAGCTGCCCCCTTTCGCTGGCTCTGATATTGAAGATCTAATAGCCGGCTGACCAGAAAGAATTAACCAAAAAGAAACTCTGGTTGGGAACAAACCAATCAAGAGCCGATTGCTGTGAACAAATATATGTAGGAGAAAATGGAAACGGATTGGACACACGCCACTGAGGAGTCCAATGTCCAGTGTCACTGCATTCAGTGCAGGTCATCACTCGAGTAGAATCCGAATGGAAAATGACGAGCTGGATGTGTGTCCGAGGCTAACATGGAGGAGATCGTGTGAATTGGAGGAGGATATGAGAGGTTATGGGCGCTCGTGAGGCTAGTCACCTAAAGAGAATAGCAGAGAATAGAACAATGTGGAGTTGTGTTGTTGAAGCCCTGCATTCCACTCAGAACCCTAGGGAACTATAATAATAATATTAGTACACATGTATGCTTAAAGTAGCAAAACACAGCTTAGCATTTTATTAGAAGACAGAATTTTTTTTTTGGAAAATCACTAATACGAAAAATAAATCCACAGTGAGATTATATTATATTATTGTTCCCTTGGGTTCCTAGTGGAACATAGGACTTCAACTACACCTATCCACTTGCTTCTGTCTTCTGCTGTACTTATCACCTGCATCCATGTTAATCCATACTGTTTCAACTCCTCTTCACACGATCTCCTCCATGTCACCCTTCGACGTCCCACTCGCCACTTCCCTTACGGGTTCCACTCGAGCACTGGTCTGACGCTTGATGTCACCCAGCGGCCTCCTCAGCTCAGCGAGTGTCCAATCCATCTCCACTTCCTCCTGTATATTTTTTGCTTGACGATTGGTTCTTGTTTTTTGTTTGTTCCCATAGTTTCTTGTTGGTGATTCTTTCCGGCCACCTGATCTTCAGTACAGAACGAAGACAGCTGTTGATAAAGGTGTGCAACAGGCCGTTGGAAATATTCTTTGTGACACACTGGCCAAGTTTCTGATCCATCCGTATAGAAGAACTGACTGACTTGACGTCGTTTGTATTGAAAATCCGAATTTCCACAGGAGATTTTTAGGAATTTACACCAGAAAATACTTTTTTTCCAGTTGGTGATTTGCAGGGATTTGGATGCTTACACAGTTCAATCATGGGCTGACATCACTTAGAAAGCCATTAGAAATCCAGCAGGTAGTATTGGATAGCTAGGGGTCTTATCCTTGTTTGAGACTCTTTATCAGTACTCCTCACCCATTGGGGCTCAAAACCAGGACCTTTAGATTAAATGATAAGCTCATAGATCATTCAGCCACTGGGACCTGCATCCAATGGTCATCCCATGAATTCCGACTTCTACCAATTTACCAATGTGTAACCCAATCGCCAGTCAGTGTCTTCTCACGTTACCTTACTTGGAGTTCTACTAAGAAGTCATAAAATATTCGTTTTGTTTTGATAAGATAAAATTGTTCCACAAAAAATTTTTGTGAGGTCTTTAGTGGTATAATTAAACATAAGTGTAGAAATTGGGCACTGTTGTAGAAGGTAATTCCATATTAGATAAGTTTACTTTAACTACCACACAGTGTTGATGCAGATACTGATATAGAAATCAAGTCTGAAGTTAAGTATCTTGGATTAATTCTTTCTTCTGACCTATCCTGGTCCTCCCATGTCTTAGCGATTTCTAAAAGAATATTTCGTCTGACTTTTTACATTAAGAAGTTAAGGCACTCAGGCATAACTCAACCCCTCCTCTTACAGTTTGTCAACTCATGTATTTTACCTATTCTTCTTTACTGTTCACTCTTATTCTTTCCTGAATTGCTTAAAAAGGACTATGTCATACTTCGTAGAACTCTGAAGACTGTCAGTAGGACGAGTGGTATCCCATTGGGCCATATCGTTGACACTGTCACTGATAGGCACTTGATGTCATGCAACAAATTCGCTAAAGGAATTTTGTCAGACTCTGAGCACCCACTCTACCCGCAGCTCCAACCTTGTCTCATGTCCTCAGGTAAAACAAGAAGTCTTTTCAGAAGACTTTATGCACGTACGTCTAAGTATAAAAATTCCACTATACCATATTTAGCACATACTTTATGTGATGAAAATAGTGTCAGACATGAACTAACTAACCTTCTTAGCACCACTAAATAAACCATTTCCTTCACCCTTAAAGCATCAAACTTTATTGTTATTGTATTTCTTATATTTATAATCCTCTCAATTTTTTCGTTTTGTTTATTTTTTTTTCATAAGTGTGGACATAATTTAAGCTGTGTTATATAACTGTTAGATGCGATAATCTATAACATGCTAAAGTTTCCAAACTGAATCGACAATACCGTTTGAAACAAACTCACTCTTATTAATATTATTATTATTATATTTAATAATTTCAATTCATGCTTCGAATATTTTTGACTTTATGTCGTAAATGTGGACAAATTCCTCCGATTAACTTTGTTTTAATTTTTAATTTTATATATATTTTGAGTAAATCAGATGCAATATTGTGACAAATGCTGAGAATTCCATTCTGTATTATAAGTACTGTTTCTGGAATAAAGTAGATTATTATTATTATTATTATTATTATTATTATTACTAACAACTGGATGACAAGCTTTCAAGCACAGTTTATTGCCACTCGTCACATCAATTTAGTCACACGGTTTCACAATTTATCTTATATATATTCTCTATTTCTCTCTATCTCCAACTTCCCCTGGTTGTGTGTTGCCACTTTCCATATCTCTGGTATAGGCGGCGTTGTGTCATTCCAACAGCACGTGTGCGGTTTCGAATCGATAAACAAAGATTCAGTAATTAGCCTGTCTGTCTCTTTACCTAACTATATTACTTTTATATACTCTCACCCTGTCCTACACAACCTATTGTGTGATTCCATGCAAGTGAATACAATTCAATGGCCAAACCCTGTTTTCTAGGTTATTTAACTAAGGGCAGGATAAATCTTTCTAAGTTCAATAATCTTACTGATTGACCCCTATCTACTAGTTTGACTGACCTATGTAATTGACCCCACTCGCAGTCATTCATTGCATGGTATTTGTTAAATTATATTCTTCTTCATAATTGGATCTATTGGATCTGTCCTTATGCCGACAAAGTGTATCTCTGAGAGAGAGAGTTGGTTGGTTGGTTTGTTGGTTTAAATGCCACCCCGACTAATTCTAGGCCTCTAATGTTCCGTCTCTGTACGGCAGTACTACACAGGCTTTGAATTCTATATTATTTTCGTCATTTTTAATGTTAATCTTAGTTTTTCTATGGTTCATCATATATTTGTGAATAAATTCTGGTGGGTAGTGTGTGTTATTCACTGATCACACTTCCTTTATTTGTTTGATTTCATGATTTACATCTTCTGGCTTACTAGTTAGGGCAACTCTAAAGAATAGGAGCCCAAACCGAAACGACCTACGAACGCACAAACGACCTTGTCAAGGACAACTTCGACCAATCAGAAGGCTAAAAAACGGCGCATAATTTTAAAAAATCGTTTATATACAAAGTAACGAAATGTTAAAAAATAGTTAAAATGGATAACGTTCTCGTATGTGTTGCAAAAAAAGCTCCCAATTTCTCATAGGTGTCTTCATACTGATGTTAAACCAAGTTCTATACATAAACTCATCAAGATAACTGTATATCATTGGATTTCTAGATCCACTCACCAATCTAATCCGTTTTTTTAGGTGACTCCAGAAACTTTCGATTGAATTCGTATGAATTCCATCCAAAGGATTGCGAAAACCGTTTGTGTGGTTGACTACATGATGAATATACCCGAGATTCGACAATTGACCGTAACTACTCCATTCGTCTGTGTGAATAGTGGTCCCAGGCAGCACTAAGCGCTGGATAATAGGCAATAATACACCTGCACTATGATTAGGAATCGCCTCAATATATCCTTTTTGGAGAGTGATGTGATAGATACCCAAAATCCATTGCTGGTTTGCTCGTAATCTGCCGCGATTATCTTTCCTTTTTATTAATACGGTCTCATCAATTTGAACGATTACGCCAACTCCTCCAAGAACTTGAGTTAGCCTGTTCATTTTCCAGGACGATACGTCTCTGCAGTATTGGTACCACTGCACTGCAGACACTTCTAAATTTTGCGTTTCATAAGCCGTTGCTGTAACTGGTCTGTTCAGTATCCAGAAATTACAGATCATTAAAATTTTTGTTAAGGGTAATTTAGACTTGGAGAAGAAAGTGCCTAAGGAATCTGTAAACTAAAAAAGAACGACATACCCTCTCGAACTGATTTTCTCCTCCGGCACTCATTACACCTGTACACAAACCCATCATCAATGCAGTTTGTGTATTTTTGTATACGCATATCACCTCCGCACTGACAAATTTTCGACCTTGCAATCAGTCCGTTATCCAAACAGTAATCAAAAACAAGATCCGGAGCGAATTTACAACGCAAAAGGTGTAGAGCATCCATAATTACTTCTAGAAACAACAGAGTCACCTGATTGGTTTCTCAAGGTCGTTTGTGCGTTCGTAGGTCGTTTCGGTTTGGGCTCCTATTCTTTAGAGTTGCCCTAGTTAGTTAGTTAGACTGTTGGCTCGATTATACAAACATTTCACTAAACCTATCTTCCTTTAGTGATTCTGAATAGGATGAATTAAAGTCTGAGTATTCATTGGAGTGCATGTTGGTTTCCTATAAATGCTGGTATCTAACCACCCACCATCTTGTTTTCGTTTTATTCAGTTTTATCTAGTTGTTAATACTGCATCCCTTTAGTAGTATAGTCCAAGTCGTTTTATGCACTCATATCTCATCGATGCTTAATTTCATTTCATTTGTGATTGGAAACACTGCAGTATTATATCCACTGGATTACAGGATCCTGTTTTAGTCAGTCTGTTTCAGGAATTGTTGATATATATCTCCTTTCCTTTTTACGAGTTGATCACGGACTGATATCAATTAGAAAACCGTTGAAAACCAGCACTAGAGTAGTGGACAGCTCGCTAATGACTTGCTACAGGACGGAGTTTCCTGTAGTGAGGTCTAGTGAGACCAGTGAAGTCCATCCAGTCAAGTGTGAGGATGGATGTCCCACCGATGACACTGGTTCGTGCCAGTCGCGCTAAAATCACGAATTGGTAGAAGTTAGAATTCAGGGGCTGGCCACTGAATCGGGTCCCAGTGGCTGAATGGTATACCAGCCTGCCTTGTAACCGGAAGGTCCTGGGTTCTAACTCCCTGTGGTGAGTGCGTACTGATGATGATTCCCAAGCTAGGATGAAACAGCTGGCTGTCCAGTACTCCAGTGCTGATTTTCAATGGTTCTATAACTGATATCAATCTGTCGTCAAACTCGTTAAATCAAATCAAATACCTCCTTTCTTTTTATGATTCACGGGACTGAAATTTGACCAACTCTAACTAACAAATACAGGAAGAATAATTAAAAAAGGAAGACAAATTTGTATTATCACAGTCATTATTCGAAATAAAACCTTGTTATGACTTCTTAAGCATACAAATACACATCCTACTTAACGTACAACAACTACAACAGAAAATCTGGTTTAGAAAACAATTGTTATTCTGCAGGCAAAAAGCACTAAGTGTTTTGTGGTTGTTTTGTTTTGTTTTTTTAACTCCCAAAGACGGAATACAGCAGCATCTTTATTTGCCTGTCAGTGGACACTTTTAGTATAAAATTTTTTTGTTTTGTTACTATAGCCGACAGTCATCCGTCTATCTACCTATGTATCAACTAATTACCGTATATTTTCACCAATTTCACTTTTGTACCTGTCAATCACACAGATATATACCACATACACTGAAGGTGGTTATTTGTAGGTAGTATAAGGTGTAAATTTCACAAATTTATTCTATACACACCATAGAGACACAGTGAAATTAATTTCATACTTAGACGAACCAGATGTGTATGAAAGTGTTTGGTTTTATACTTTATGGGGTTGCACGTGTCGAACAATTACTTGACTTTTTATATGATCATAAAAAAATCAGTTTTTTTTTTCACTATCTCATTGAATTAAACTCTACTTGGAAGTAAACCGGCTAATTAGTTGTACTTTGTTGTTGTGGTTGTTGTTCTGTATTACAGCTGTGTAAATTTAACCGCTGAATGGTTGGTAATAAATCCCACAGTATGTCAATAATTTGAAAATCAAACATTGTTTTAATAAATCTCTATAATTATTGATTAGATTGTGTTTGGTGAGTTAAACTGACCTCGCCTTGTAACCAACCAGAAAGCTCTGGGTTCGAACCCCGGTGGGCACGTACTGCTGAAGAGTCCCAGAGTAGGGTGACGAAACAGCTGTTCGGCACTCCCTGGTGGTTTTCCAATGGTTCTCTAACTGATGTCAGCTCATGATGAAATTCTGCAACCAATAAAAGTAAACCCCTACAAAAACTAATACTTGAAAGCTGATCATAGTTTAATATTCTAAGGAGTGTAGACAATCAAAGTATTAGGGTTTGTAGGAGTTTTTCATTTTACCACTTGCCGACATTAACCAGCTGTTATTCATACTGAGACTGACTTTAGTTGTAAAGTTGCATCGATGCCTAACCGTCGTCTTTCTCTAACAAGGAATGTTAGCTGACATAGAATCGAGTTGTAAAAGAGCTAGTGCTGGTCAAACCAATGTATGACAATGAAATCCATAAGTGTTAGCTTATGCCAGCCAGTCAGCCAGCCATGTAAGGAGTTGTTGACTGGCTTCCTGGTTGAGTTTCTTGGAATGCTAATAACGAAGGGGGGTGAAGATAGACAATTGGTGATATGGCCGAGATGCATTCACTCTTTGGAAGTGATTTGTAATATCCAATAAAACTCTATTGTTCTTCTCCCTCACTTACACTTCTGTTTATTATCTATCTCTGTTTTGATGAGTCTCTCTTCACTTGCTTTGTGTGGTACATGGAGGGAATGTGTCACTGCCGAGCAGTGATTCACCAGTTCCATACCTCAAATAATGGCCAACCAATGGACAGTATGTACTAGTATTGTGGTACATGCTACTTAATAGAGCACATGTAAGTAGTATTTAGAGTGTCCTGAAGCGAAAAAAATAACCGACAAATAATAAACAGATCATGATGAAATCCTCCACCCAGTCAAACTAAATCCCTACAAAAAAAAACCAATACTTGAAAATTGATCTGATGCTCACTAGCCACTGGCCCTATTCAGGTAGGTAGTTACCTGAGTGAGGTTCTAGTGGTGGTTCTAGCCGTGACCAGTAGGGTAGAGCAGGTTGAAGGTGAGGCAGTAAGTCATCGAAGAAGACATTGGCTAGTGGTCGCGGTATGTCGTGAATTCTCGGCAGAGGTTATAATTGATGGACTGTTCATTGGATCGGGTTGTGTCTGAGTGGGTGGTGAGGTTCCGGTTTCGAACCTGGGTAAGTGATGGGTACTGATGAAGATTCCCAAATTTGGGCTGACGAAATGATGTGACCTCATGATGATATCCTCCAACCAAGCAAAACAAAATCCCTGCAAACCAATACCTGAAAATAACAAACAATCAAATATCCCGTGTAAAGAATGATTGATATTACTGACAAGTAGTAGAATAAAGCCTACTTTTATATTGCTTTATCAACTTTGATTATGGTTTATCCCAATTAAGATTATACCTGTCCTCATTAGTCCTGTTTCCCTACAGCAGTACTAGCATAAAATTAGTCAATCAAACTTTCGAAATTACCTCTTAATTTTTTTAAATTTTTGTTTGTTCTTAATCCGTAAGTATTAGATAGATTTATTTTTAAAACACTATAGTTTCAACTAAAGGCTGAACGCCGCAAGAAGATGTCAGAGACGTATGGGGATCAGAAAGCGAGATAGACGTCCACTGGTGTGGAGATGGGCTGACATCAGTTAGAGAACCATTAGAAAATCATCACCAGAGTACTGGACAGCTGTTTCGTCAGAAGTACGCACCCACCACAGGGGGGGTTCGAACCCAGAATCTTCCGGTTACAAGGTGAGCTCGTAGTGCCATTATGCAGACACTGGGACCCGACTCTTTAATGGCCAGCCCATCAATTCTAACTTCTATCAATTCGTGATTTTAGCGCGCGACTGGCACCAACCAGTGTCATCGGCGGGAACTTGATCCTCACTAGAACTCTAGGCAACTGTAGCCAGTCACTCATTAGCGACCATCAGATTAAATTTCAAGAGTTGACTTTTAAGGATTAGATATGTTGTTTTTTCTCAAGTCTAACAACGGCGCCGATGATTCTCAGACTAGGATGAAACAATTGCCCAGTACTCCAGCGCTGGTTTTCAATAGTTCTCTAACTAAATTGAATATTCCCATAATTAATTCAGAACAAAATATTTAGAGCGAACAATTGTGGTTTCAATAAATTCTTCTTCAGGCTCTACAATTATAAATCCATTAATTTAAGCATACAATAGCCAGTAAAGGCAAATTAGAATCATATCAGAAAGTGTATTGTGGAACAAGTATAAGATGGGATGGAACAATAGTCAGATAGTTTTTTAATATGCATGGTCAATGAGAACATGGGACAAAATGAGATGAAGTAATTTAATTTAATGATGTGTGTGTATATATATAAATATAGTCAACAGAAAATACAGGTTTCGAGAGTGTGTGTAATCAGGGTGTGTGAGACAATATGAAAATAAACCAACGAATGGGGCGGACTAGACATAAGTTCAAGGTTGAAAATAACGACAGTAAGAATGATTGTAAAATAATAACGATGATATGGTGTAAAATTACAAGCACTATTGGTGAATGATTGTCAAATAATAATAGTGAATATAATGAAGTGGAATGAACAGGATTTTGTAAATACGATAACAAGTTAGAAAAGCACTACTTAAACCTAAGGTAATAAAATCATAAGAAAGGTCATGAAATCATAAAAGTCGAAAATGAACGATTGTCAATGAAACAGAGGAATAGAAGAAGAAGGAGAAAAGAAAAGAAAATTGTGAAAGGAATTTATAGTGTTTTAATGGAGGATTTGTTGGCTTTATTGTAGGCCAAGGTAAACATAGTGGTTGAACATACTTCTTCTGTATACGCAAAGAGATGGTCTTCTGGTATTAATTGCCACCGCTTCAGCTACTGATTGATAGAAGACGCAGTCGAGCTCCTCTAGATAAATTACTAGGAACGCGGTAAATAACTGAGAACGCCTGGTCAAGTTTTATCTGGTGTCCAGTATCTACCAAGTGGGCTAAGACTGCACTATTTACACACTTGGTTCTCTAACTGATAACAACAATCCGTGGTCAGACTAGAACAACAACAACATATTTCATCAAATCTTTCGTCATGTTTGTGTTTTTTTCAACGCGCTAATTCTCAGGCCATTTGTGATTACGTAATTAGTCTGACGGAAATAATAAAAATTAAGCCCAATCTATTTGACTAAATAGAGACGGAAAATACATGCGACAATTAGTGCACCACTGCTACACCCACACACACACACACACAAATAAAGACGTATTCAAGCACAAATTACACCGCCTAGCACAATATCCAATTAGGTTACAACAAGTTTACACACTACAAGGTGCCGGGGGGGGTGCGGAGAAATGTTCTTATTATTTCTGCTTTGTGTTCAAATATTTTTTTAAAAATGACTTTAAAGCGTGTCGTTGTTGTTGTTGTTGCTAAGGTACTGTTTGTGAATCAAGAATTAAAAATTAATAATAATAATAATAATAATAGTAATAACAAGAGACAAACAGATTTAATGAAACAAAAATCAACAAAATTAGGTTGAATAAAAAATAACAACAACAGCAACAACGACCGAATAAACACCAGAAACCACTTCGTGTGTAATTTTTGTTTGTTTTCTTTTCTAAATTTTATTTTTGGCGGCGACAATATTCTATCGGCTTCTGTTTGTGCACCCTTTTGTGTGCACTTGTGTGTTTGTATGTATGTGAATATGCTTGCAAACAGGTTGAAGTTAGTTGCTATATATATATATATATATATATATATACATGTTTCTTATACGCTGGCAATTATGACGATTATTATTACTATTACCGTTATTTTTAAAACATCTAACCATTTCATCAGGTAAAACAAACATAAGAAGGGACAGAAAAAGAGGTTCACTTGGTCTGCATTATCCATTCTGTCGGTGTAATAATAACCGGTAGTTTTTGGCATAAAATATCATCAACAATTAATGAAAATTTGTCACTGTGCACAAAAACTCATTACAAATCAATTAGTAATATTTTATGTTACATACTTTAATGTTATATGTTTTTTTTCATCAACCTGAAACCAACTGGGAAATCTTTTTGTACTCCAGCACAGCATAAAAAGCCTGATTCAACGTGATTTTCAACACACACACACATGTGAAGTTTCTCATTAGTCCGTTAGTGTTTCTACACAAGTCAGAAAGTTGACCAGCGTGTCACGAGAAAGCATTTCCAACAGCCTGTTGCAGACTTTCACCAACAGATACCTGCCTCGCCACACTTACTGGAGATCAACTGGTCAGCTAGAAAGAATTAGCAGAAACAAGAAACTCTGTCTGGGAACAAACCAACCGACCGACCAACCAAGAGCCGATTGCTCAATAAATATGTAGGAGAAAAGTGGAGATGGATTGGACACATGTAATTGAGGAGACCGTCGAATGATATCGTGCTCAATGCAGGCCAACACTCGAGTAGAATCCCGATGGAAAGCGACGAGTGCGTCGTCAGTGGCAGGGTGATATGGGCAGTCGTGGGGCTAGTGAGCTAAGGGGGACATCAGAGAATAGAACAATGTGAGGTTGTGTTGTTGAAGTCCTATTTAGGAGCTTGTAATAACTGATGGGAACCAATATATATATATATATTGTTTCCTTTAATTCCTAGAGTAACATAGGGTTTCAGTCGTGTGTCTCCATTGCGTTCGGTTCTCTGCTACAGTCTTCACCTGGCTCCAAGTCTGCCCACACGCTTTCATCTCTTCTTCACATGACCTCCTCCAAGTCACCCCACCTTCGCACTGACGACCAACTCGCCGCTTCCCTTTCGGGTTCCACTCGAGTGATGGCTTGTCTAGTGATGTCACTTGATGGTTTGTTTTCTGAGAGTATGGCCAATCCATCTCCATTTCTTCCTGCCTATTTGTTTCACAATCGGTTCCTGCTGGGTTGGTTCGCTCATTGCCAGAGATCCCTGTTGCTGATCTTTTCTGGCCGGCTGTCATCTGATCTTGACGGAGTATTGAGCGAAGACAACTGTTAATGAAGGTCTGTAGTTTGTTTGAGATGCTCTTTATGACGCGGAGCCAAGTCTCTGATCCGTTTGTTAAGTAGCACTGACTTCACATTGGAGTTGAAAATCCGGATCTTATTCTCATTTTGATGCTGAGTGCTGTTGACCTCCACACAGACTTGAGAGTAGTGAAAGCTTGTCTTGGTTTCCCGATCCTCGCTTTGATATCCTCGTCAGTTCCGTTAGCCTGTAGTTGAAACGATGCTTCCCAGGTCGGTAGGTAAAAGAGGTTGTTTCTTTCAGGTTCCTTCCATTTATGCTGATTGTTGTCGGTTGTTTTTGTTGTTGTTGCTGTTGGTGGTGTTGGCCAGGAATCTTCATCACCTCTGTTTTCTCTATGTTCACCTGAAGGAAGTCCTATCTTCTCTGGATGCTTCTTCTGCCAACTTGTTGCTTTTCGCTTGCATATCTTCCAGTTTGTGGGAAATCAGACATATATCATCGGCGAAGTCCAGATCCTCCAAGTTTTTGTGTGAGTCCATTTTATGCCTGTTTCCTCATTGTCCGCTCTTTGTCGCTATCCAATCTACTGCAATCAGGAAAATCATTGGCGATAGTAGGCAGCCAGCTTGTCTTACTCCTGTCCTCACTTCGAAGGATATATATATATATATATTCAATTGACAAATTGTGAATTCGATTTATGATATGAGCAATTCGTCCAAGTATCTAGCCAGAAATCGTGTGTAATTTAAACTCATTCGGTTGTGTGAGCTGAGACAGACTAAATAAACCATTGATAAGCTCAGTCTCAAACGAGCTAAACGGCTGTCCAGTGTTTACATTACCTCAGTTCTATCTCTAGCACACCCTGCTGGCTGATAATGAGTGGTACGCAATTACTTATTCCACTCAATCAGTAGTATATATAGTTTTGTATAGAATTGTCAGTGAAAAATTGTGACCAGTGGCAGCGACCACGTCGAGTGTGATGAAAACTACTCACTGATTTTACATCAGCTGATGGTAGTGACGCTAAAACTGAATTCATTGGATTGTCTTCCAACGACCATCTAGTCTCGTCCCATCTGACAGTCCTGAGTTCAGGATTGGGGGGGGGGGGGGTGCATGGCTGCTTGCCACTGAAGAGTCCAAAACTAAGACGAAACAAAAACCCAGCTGTGCAGTACCTTCCTGGCATGAAATTATTATTGTTATTCATAATATTTATTCGTCATTTTCTAATTATAGCCAATAATTTTTTAGATTCAATTTTGTTAAAAGGCTCTGAATAATGTGCTATTCACATCAGTTTTAATATGTTTGAGTACTACTCAGTTCTTTTTACCCTCCTCCTCCTCTTATTACTTCCACTACTACTATTGCTAGCACAAAGAAAAACCTAAATGATGAAATGAAACAGATAGAAGAATGGCTGGTTGGTGTTAAATAACTATCCTATAAAATTCATTAGGAATATCAAAAAAGGTCAAAAGCAAAATGAAAATAATGGTGAAACTAATAATAATAATAACATAAATAACAAAGAATATAAGGCATCTACAGTTTTACCATGTGAGGAGGGGACATCTGAGGCTCTACGCACGGGATTCTCAATAAATCAGGAATTAGGGTGAAGGCATTTAAACCTACAAACTCACTCAGGTAGAACAAGCTCTGTAGGCAAAAAGACCCGGTGGACCCAATTAGACAAAATAATATAATTTACAAAATACCTTGCCATCACTGTGAGTCAGTTAAGTCAACTACATAGGTCAGTCAGACTAGTAGATCGGGGGTAGTCAGATTGTCGGAACATAAGGATTTAGCTAAGGTTAGAATGATTGATCCCACACCCGTGAAGATAAGTAATTTAGAAAAAAGCTCAGCGATTGCACTGCATGTATTAACAACGCACAATGACAAAATAGGATGGGTGGGATAGAGTCAAAATTCTAAAAAGTAATATAGGTAGGTGGAGATAGATAGATAGAGAGTGATTACTGAATCCTGTCTGGTTCATCGAGTCTACACCCAACATAACACATGCAATAGAAGTGACTGATAGCAAATAACAGAGATATGGAAGATATTATTACCACCAGTCAGTCAATTCACGTACATCATAACATTCTAAAAAGTTACTTATTTTGACTATAAAACACTCGTCTTATTTCCTATCTTATTGTATTTGATTGATAACACTAATATTATTATTTCTGAATGTACATTGTCCTATATTGATTTTTATTCAAATGTCTAATCATCCATTTTAACTCATGGATATAAATGAAGCAAAAAAGTTGTGTGAGTAGTGCCTTGATATGATGATTATGAGTGGCAATAGTTTGTGCTTGAAAGGTGGTCGTCATTAAAAAGACTACTGTATAACAAACACTGTCGTGCCTCTCTAGGAGCACGGATTTTGTGCATCGGTGGCATAACGGTTAGGACGCTCGCCGACCATGCACATGGACCGTGGTTCGATCCCTGGCCACCGACGCACTCCTTTACCTCGCTAAGCCAGAAATAATGCTGGTAAAAAGGAAAGGTTGGGCATGAGACTAGCAACCCCATCCTGTAAAAATAAACACTGCTACAGAAACTTCAAACCACTAGCTTGAAGCCCTATGTTCCACTGGGAACGTGAAGGAAAAAAAATAACAAACACTGTGTGATTTTATCAAAATAAAATCTACCACTATAGTGCCCAAGTTTTCTACTCAGATTAATATTCTACTTGTTCAATCAATAGTTTCTTCTTCTTCTCCTCTGAACATGAGCAGTCTAATTCGTAATCAAATTATTATCTTTTGGCGGCTAAATGATATATATATTGATGATTGATATTGAGCTACTTCTTGTGGTTAGTTAGTAAGGGAGTCAACCTTCTCAACCTTGTCATTTTCTAACCAGTCAGTTGATTAATAATAACGACAGGTGAGTATTTCTACAGAGAGAGTATTCTATGCCAAGCGAGCGAGCGAGCGAAAGAGAGAGTGAAAGGATGATTAATGTGAGCCTAAAAAAAAGGAGAAGCGGGGAAACACTTGAGAAACACAGGTAAATGAGCAAATAATGATGGTGATAATAATAATAATAATAATAGTCATACACTTAAATGACTGACTATCTCATTACACACGAAGAAAAAGCGGAAGATATGAAAGACCGGGATGAATGAACACGCGTAGAGAGAACTAACTATCTATCTATCTATCCCCGTAGGAGGAAATAAATTATATCACATATATATATATATATATA